>CM062810.1:884117903-884717903 GCA_031772625.1 Pinus tabuliformis | reverse complement strand
TCTAGAAACTCACACGGATCGATCCAGAGATTATCTTAGCCATCGATTATGTTTTAATCTTGGTTGTTGGTGCTCCAACAGAGGATTATAAGAGGAGGTCGATGTGGTGACGGAGAACACACTTGAGCAATTCGATTTCCTTGGCAAATCGATTTCCTGAGTAGCAGCAGTGAGTTGCAGGAGAGAGAGCAAGAGATCAAAGCAATGAGAGGGGGCAGAGATAGTGAGGCTAGAGGAGACATTCCAAATCCAACGAGTGCATTTGCATAGAGGTAGAAGAGCCACAGAGAGGTTGACGTTCGGGCAGCGTGTTGAGAAATCTAGGGCATTAACATTAGGTGACTTCTCTTCTTGTAGTGATTGCTTGTGAATGTTTTTTACTTGTTTAGGATCTTCTTCATCTTAGATTATTAGTATTCTTCTTCATCAAAGAGTAACCAATGCATGAACATAAATAGACAAGAGACACAGCATGTAGGCTATCAGCCAGGGCCAAAACCTCTCACTCTTTGAGAGGAAAACCTGCACAAATTCTTCTTATAGAGATTCCAATTGACGAATACCAAGACCAAGACCCTTGACCTATTAGCCACTCCAAGATCAAGACACTAGTTCTCTTGACTGTCTTCTGCTTCTTTCTTCTTCTTTGTGACTCCTCTTCCTTCTTGTCACTACTTCATCGAGAGCCTCCTCACTGCATGAACTATGATGGCACTGAAGCGAAGAGGCAGCAAACCCTTCTCACTGTGGAAGCATCAAACTGTAAAGAAACCAAACTGTGAGCCCTTCAAACTCTTCTTCACTTGTGGCAACTTCAAACTGAAGTGACACTGAATTTGTCACTGTCATTATCATTCGAATCTCAAAGATAGCATTGATATTATTTCTGCAAAGTTGTCTTCTTATTTGAGCTCCTGTCTTCTTACAATATACCCGACTTTGTCTCTTCTTTTGACACCCGAATTTGATAGATGTTTGAACCTTATTTTATTGTGATCAGCCCTAAGCAAGGCTTCGTTGTCCCTTCATTACAAAGCTTTGTTATCCCTTTATTATAGAGCTTCGTTGTCCCTTCTATCCGAATTTGTCTTCGTACTAGAGATCCAAATTTGTCTCTATTTTTACCCATCCGAAAAACTCAGAAAAATAGTGACCGAAAATATGCTTTTGTGAAATAGGCCGAGGTGCCTATTTGTAGTGGTTTGTCCATCATATTTAGCCAACATGAATATGTGAACCAATGTGTCTCTTAAATAGGTAAGCCAACTAGATCTTCAATTCGTTTAGAGGTCGACTTCAAGAGAGAGACTAGTGTTGTTCGTTGGAGGGCTATCTAGACATTTTATAGACTCATATCCATTGTTATATCCCCGAGAAGGGTTCTTCATACATGACATAGACTCTTTGACTTTTAATGACCAATCCTAAGGCTCTCAATGGGAGCTGTCTAAAATAAAATCACTTGCTCATGAAACCCACGAAGCAAGGCTACAATAATAATTTTATTTTCTTCATTATAGCATTTACAAAAGTCACAATTACATGTCATTATGAAGACCGAACCTAGTTACACTTTTCAAAACTCCCTCTTAACTAGGGAGTTATTCATAATGGTACTTGGTCATTCTCAATCTGAAGAATTTCTCATAAGAAGAATCAGATTGGTAACCCATCTGTCTAGCATCATATTAACCAGCATTGTCACATAGCAAGGCCTTGACTAACAGCTCTATCCACATGATCAAAGCACAATGTTGGCGAAACCAATGATTCATAGACACCGTAATCATTTTCTCTCAAGGTACATACTCCACCCAGGTGTTCACGGAGTATGACATTCTTTGGACTATTCTTATCTTGGATAGCTAGTCGTCAAAGAATATCGGTCCACAACTACTCTTATCTTGGATGCCCTATCTCATCCTCAAAGAGCCTCGGATGTCAGATGGTTACCCAATCCTCCATTCTATCTTCCCAGGTAAAGACCAGAATGATGTGTCTATCTCTCCCTCTCAATTAGGGAGGACATATCAAATTCTAATAACGGAATGTACTCATTCCTATGGAAGGAATGTACCTAAGCTCCCTCTTGGCTTAGGAATTTCCAAGTTTCCTCAAATTAAAAAACTTGCTTCTAGACTCCCTCTTAATTAGGGACCTACAGCAACTCCTCGACCAGCTACTTGAAGAGCTCCTTCTTTCGATGTCATGAATTTGTTTGTCCAAGAGTCTTCATCTTTGTGGTTTCTTCATTGGGCACAAACCATCCATCACTTTCATCCATGGGTCAGTCATGTCATTATTCTTTTCATAGGCAAGTGATCTATTCGTCTTCATTTGTTCTTGCTTCATGTCATGTTGCCTTCTTCATGCCATATTTTCCGGAAGGATCTTACATCCTTCTATATGGTCTTTTTGGAAGTCATCCACAATTCTTCCCTTTGGCAGTCATGCATAAGCCCATCCAGATATTTGCTCAATAATAAGAAATGAACACTTAAATCAAAATTACCTTTGTGATGGTCTTGCATCATGACATCTTCCTGTAGGTATCGACATCCTGCATACATGTTGACACATCTCCCAAAGATATCCATTGTCAAGTGTCTCCATCTTTTTCAAACTTCCATAAGAGTTTTCATGTCTTTCCGGGAAATTTCCTAGTCAAATCTTCTTGGTCTTTTGGATGTTGATTGCCTTTATCATGGTTGCATATCTCACAATCTCTTCCTTCCTTTCTTCACACATTCCATTCCCAGGAGCTTCCAATCAAAGTTTCTAAATTGTAGTCAACCACCTCATACTTCATATGAGGACATATTATGTTGATTTCATCTAGTGTGACTTATGCAAAGAGGAGATCCTTTTCCCTTGATCATGCTTCTCAAGATAGAAGTAGTGATCCATGTTATCAGCAACCATATGACGTGACATTATAATATTAAATACAAGCATACATACCTCATTTACCTTTAGGTCATCTAGGTTTCTTTCAGCGGCTTCCTTGATTGAAAAGATCTTCAACCACTTGACCTGCTCTAACTCTTACGTCATCATACCATCATCCCATGAACACCAAAAGTTGGAGTTCCTAATGAAACACTTGTTTCCTCTCTAGATCGGTGAACCCTCCAATGAGGATTCCATCAGAGATCCTTGAGGAACTTGCATATCCCTATCTGGCAAATGTTTCCTTTTTGACTGGATGTATGATAAGCCTTGTCCTAGATGACTTATTCCTTTCCTTAAGTTTGCAATGAAGTTCCCAAGGGTTATATTCTTCATATTTGACTGCCAAGGATTTTGTTCCAGACATCCTTCATGTTTCCTATGGTGATGTCAGGAGATCTTGTTTCTAATGCTTTCATGATGCCACGATGCATCTTATTATTTGTTATATCCATATCCTATAACATAAGATTTAGAAGTTATGTCAAGACCTTTTGTGAGGGAGACTATCTCAGCATAGTAGAGATCTCTTACTTCCTCTTTCCTTGAACTTCTTCTCTTCAGCTTCCTCCACTTCTTTGGTGATATGGGCTTCTTCTCTTTCTTTTGATATTGTCCATTTAGGTCAATATTTCCTGTAATATTCATAATTGTTACATCCATAGCATTGAATCTCATCTATGCTCATCTTTATTTTCTGAGGACCAAATTTTCCAAATTTCCCTTTCCTTCCTGCAAATGTTCAAGTCCTTTAACCTTTAACGCTTTTGCCCTCAACTTGTCTTCTTCTATCTTCCATAGAAACCACAAGTTGTCGAATGAGGTAACTTTCTTATCCCCATGGACATTTGTTACCTTGTTCATCAATTAGTGCATTTAGAACAATGGTGATTATTTTCTTGCCATCTCTCCCAGATCTCGTAGTTGAGAACTTATGAAGATATCCCTTCATTCTTTGATACCTTCAATTTTGTGTAGATCAGATCTAAGTCATGTGACCTTCTTTATCACATCTTCAAAGAATATTCTTACGAGCTTATCATATACATCTCTTTGATGTCTCCAATATTGCTATATGAGGGGATCTTTCATAAGAATCCCTTTCCATGAATTCAGAGGAGACCTTTTTCATTGATGTGTTCAATGACTTCACTTTCTTCGAGGACTATATCTATCCTCCTTTTTCATGCAAGGAATTTTGATGACCCAACCAGCTTATAGATCTCCTTGCAAACACGAAGTCATTTTACCAAATTTGATTAAAGAATGAAAGATACTTACTTGACAAGTGAAGATGAAATCTTCAACTTGATCACTTTGATGATGGTTGAAGAAGATGTATTAGTGCTCCCTCTTGGATGATCTTCTTCCAAATGAAAAAGCCTTTCTTCAATAAAGGAGATTGCTCCTTTTATGATGACAACGCCTTTTGATCTAGCTCCTTTTGATGATGGTGATTGATGAGGATGTCCTTGCTGCTTCCTTGGATGATCTTCTTCAAGGACAAGGAGAGGATCCTTGCTTCAATGAGAGGGAACTTGCCTCATAGCTTTGAAGATGATGATAATGCCTTCTTGCTTTCAACATACTTCAACTACTTTGGTAGTGAATGAGTGCAGATCAGAAATGCTTCTAGGGTTTCAACTTTCTCCAAGATGATGTGATCTTTGTCTTTAAAGTCCTTTGAGCTACCTTGCTTTGTAGATAACTTGATGAGGGTTTTTGTGGTCTTTTGATGATGACTAGAGGATCCAAAACTTTTGTTGTTGTAGACTGCTTCTTCAATGTAGATCTTGATCTTTTGCTTTGATAACCTTCGACTTGCTTAGATGCCTTACTTGAAACTCGATTCATGAATGTCTCTATGATTAGATGCCCTTCCTTTGACTTTAGCTCCTTAGCTCTGATAAAATGTTGAGAAATTTAGGGCATTAACATTAGGTGATTTCTATTCTATTAGTGACTACTTGTGATTTTTTTTACTTGTTTAGCTTAGGATCTTCTTCATGTTAAATTATTAGTATTCTTTTTCATCAAACAGTAACCAATGCATGAACATAAATACACAAGAGACACAACATGTAGGCTATCAGCTAGGGCCAAAACCTTTCACTCTTTGAGAGTAAAACCCACACAAATTCTTCTTATAGAGATTCCAATTAACGAATACCAAGACCAAGACCCTTAACCTATCAGCCACTCCAAGATAAAGACACTAGTTCTCTTGACTGTATTCTGCTTCTTTCTTCCTCTTTGTGACTCTACTTCCTTCTTGTCACTACTTCACCAAGAGCCTCCTCACTACATGAACTATGATGGCAATGAAGCGAAGAGGCAACAAACCCTTCTCACTATGGAAGCATCAAACAATAGAGAAATTGAACTGTGAACCCTTCACACTTCTTCACTTGTGGCAGCGTCAAACTAAAGTGACACCAAATTTGTCATTGTCATTATCATTCGAATCTCAGAGATAGCATTGATATTATTTCTGCCAAGTTGTCTTCTTATCTGAGCTCCTATCTTCTTACAATATACCCGAATTTGTCTCTACTTTTGACACCCGAATTTGATAGATATTTGAACCTTCTTTTACTGTGATCAGCCCTACGCAAAGCTTCATTGTCCCTTCATTACAAAGCTTCGCTATCCCTTTATTACAGAGCTTCATTGTCCCTTCTATCTAAATTTGTCTCTGTACTAGAGATCCAAATCTGTCTATGTTTTTACCAATCCGAAAAACTCGAAAATTTGCATCTCTAATAGGCCGAGGTGCATATTTAAAGTGGTCTGTCCATCATATTTAGCCGACATGAATATGTAAACTGATGTGTATCTTAAATAGGTAAGCCAACTAGATCTTCACTTCATTTGGAGGTCGACTCCAAGAGAGAGACTAGTGCTTGTCATTGGAGGGCTATCTAGACATTTTATAGACTCAAATACATTGTTATATCCCCAAGAAGGGTTCTTCATACATGACATAGACTCTTTGACTTTTAATGACCAATCCTAAGGCTCTCAATGGGAGCCATCTAAAATAAAATCACTTGCTCATGAAACCCATGAAGCAAGGCTTACAATAATAATTTTATTTTCTTCATTACAGCATTTACAAAGTCACAATTACATGTCATTATGAAGACCAAACCTAGTTAAACTTTTCAACACAGCGCAACAACCTCTAGAGGCAAGATCAATTTGCTAAGAGGGAGAATCGTCTTCAGTTCCAGAGGCCGAGAGGAGTCCCAAAGTGTTGGAGAAGCATCTTTCCAGCCAACAGAAGGCAGAACAACTTCATCAGAGACCAGCCAGAGGCTAGACATCCAGCAGCCTGTGCACAGCAGCGCAAAAGCTGACGTAGAGGATCAGAGGGTCAAATTTTGAAGGCAAGTTGCGCCGGGAGTTTGCCTGTGGGGTGAGGAAAATTCCTCACTAGATTTTTGCAAGTATTTTTCTATGTAGGATTGCTAGATTTCGTCATCCGATTGTACTCGGAATTTCTCACTATTGCTTAATAATAAAACCCTCAGCCGTTGCACCAGTTTTTGCAAGTTGGGGTTTTCCGGGGACTTTTGTCCAAAAATAATTGTGTTATTTTTATGTGTGTGTGCTAGCATTTCTCAGTTTCCAGCGCATTATTTTTTTCGAAGTTTTATTTGTGAAGGTTGCAGTGTATTTATTTCGATATTTGTCGTAGCAAATAAATTGTTAATTAATTAACAATTAGGAGAAATAATATCAGTTACTGCAATAGGATTCTGGTATTGGAATTTTCACACACCATAGCAGAGAGTACTTCATGGATCCCCAACACCGCTCATTGATTGCTCATCTTCCACCTTTTGGATGAGGATGATGCACCTGGTTCACCATGCCCAGTTAGGGCCACACATGCACCATACACTTGGCAGATGTTCCAGGGTCTAGAGGATGTCTCCACCGCAGAGGGAGGTCTTATGTCATCATCCTAACCCTTAAAGATAGTCTACAGGCATTTCCGATCCACTTGGAGACCCATGAGGATGTCATTGTGCCCCCACACCCACTTGGGAGCACCACAGGTTCTTGCTTGGAAAACAAGGGACCAACCCCTTGTCCACTATGTTTGGAGTCTAGTTTTACATCATGGCACCCCTAGGACTTCATTAGGCCTCCTCAAAGGCCCAAGGACTCACTATATTGATCATTCTGCCCTCTTGAGATATTATTGTTTTATTAAGCTATTTTGGTGGGCTTGTCACCAAAAGTATCGTTATTATGCGAATTATTTTATTTTAGGGGTTTTATTAATCCAAAAAAGACCATTCAAATCCCATATAGGATTGTATAAATAGAAGTGAGATGATTCATTTTCATCATCATCACTTGGATTGGATAAGTATCCCTTGAGAGATTTTCACACTTTTTGCTTGGTGAACTTTTTGAGCTTCCTGATGCACTATGATGTTTGGATTTTCGCTATTGTCTTCGGAGCTTCTTTCTAACGCAAAGTTGATGAATGGATATACTCTCTCTCTCATGTAAGTCAAATTTTAATGCTATTCCTGTTATTTTACTGGTTTACTACATGTTATTGTTATCATTATTCATGTATGGGTTGAAGTAAATGCGAAATTCTTCTAAAAACCTTGAATAAGTGATTTAATGCATGTGTGGCACTTGAAGAGAGTGGGTGAATGTTCCTAGAGGCACCTAATAGGTTGTAAGACTCAAAACTTCATCTCTTTGGCAAATTTGAAGTATAAATCCCTATTGAACTAGTTGTTGCCCTTAGAGAGGCTAGCAAAGATCAATTAGGGCTCCTTAGCTCACGAAAAATCTCAATCTATGTGTATCTTGACTCCATTAAGCCCAAGAAATAAGGCATTGATCCTCGGATCCCTTTGGTGTTCAAATTTTCATCTCTTTTCTCACTTTTCCAAATTCTAGGCCTAACCCTAGGAGGGTCACATAGGGCATCAAGCGAAATTTTTTGTAGCCATCCAAACACCTTGAAAATTGTTCCACAACTATGTTGGGGTCTTCACAAGGGGTCCTCCAAATTTGAGGGCAATCCGACAATGTAATCCTAAGATATCACAATCCCTAGCTCGAGGACCATTTCTCTCCCTAGGCTTATTTGGGTTAGTGTCCTCATTTGGATCATTGCATTCAAATTTCAAAAGAAGATTAGCCCTTTGATACTATTCTCTGCCATAACTAGGTCAAGCCCCTCCTTGGTTGATCAACTCCATAACCTTGACCTATTCTGGGTCCACTTGGGTTCTTTATGGTCGTGAATCTACAACTCAAATTCCACAAGGATTACATAGAATCCATTTCTCCACAAGGATCCTTAGCTCTAGGAAGCCCCTTGTCAAGGCATATCCTCAAAACCTAGGTTCAAGTGTCCTCTTAGCCCTTCCTAGAAAGCCTATCCACTTGCTTCTCAAGCAAGTAAGCTATTTAATTGAGTCTCTCTTGTGAATAGGTTTTAGGAATCAATCCACATCTTATCATTGACCCATCTATCCCTGTGATTCCTCTCATACCAGGGCTCCTCCCATCGGTGAAACTCTGTAAAGAGAAGGGAGCCTTAGCTAAGGTGACAGTGGGTTATCTCTCAATTATTGCCCCTTGACATAGTAGTTGCCCTATAGGATCCCCTCCTAGGACCCCTGCTAGTTTGAGCAGTAACATTTTGGCATCGTTGTCCGGGACACAAGATGTGTGCCTTGTTTTCCTTACGACATCATTAACATATCATTCTTGGCGACTCCATTGGAAGAACGAAGCCCTAGTTCTTCACTGAACTTCAAAGCTAATAATTGTAGGGTGAAGCAAGCATCTATCAAGGCATTTCTTTAATTCACCCAGGCTACTCCATTTTAATCCTAATATGCAAAATCATGAAAAATGGACTATTGTCAAAGAGAGATAAATCTTGGTCCCACATTTGCAAAACTCAATGATCAAGATCTTCTAGAACTACAAAATAATGTGGAGAAATATGTTGAGTTTCATCAAGATTTCTTGGAGATCGTGGATAACGAATTCATGCTCAGGTTTCATAGGTCAACACAAAAACAACTCTACATAATGATGTGTGCCTCTGAGAAGGATCTTAGTCGTCTCTTTGACTTTGCTGGCCTAAACTGTGCTTTTAGTATTATGACTGACCTAATCAATGAAAAGAATTATAATCAGTCACAAGGCCCCACACAATGTAATCAATTGGATGATCAAGGTGACATTAAAGAAAGTTCAGGTGCGAGGGACCTTCATGAAGGTAACGAACATACGAAAGAAGGGGATCCATCTAAACAAGATCATGATAGCTGCCACAAAGGACCTTCAAGATGCACACATAAGGCTTGAGAATGTGCATGACATGAGTGAGAGTCCCATTGAAGATCATAAGGATGGACATGATGAAATGGAGGCTTAAAGTCAAGAAAAGGGGTTTGAGGATATGAGTAGTGTAGCTTACTGTGAAGATGACATTTCTCATTTCTTGTGCATTAATGAGGGAAAATGGGATGTGGTCATCCATCACTTTGACAGTGACCCTATTTATGACACTGACACGGAAAATGAGGTTGAAATTAATTCTCCTTTTCTCTAGGACATTACTCATAATTGAACCCTACTCACACCATTGAAAGGGAGGATTGCGGTTTTCCCTCACATGAAGAAGGTCTATTGGAAATGGCATGCCCCATTTGTGGCACCGATGATGACAGTAACAAAGGCCTTGTTTCCCCATACCTTCTCCGAGATCCCAATGGCATAGCTACATTATCAACTAACCATCACTTTTCCCTTTCTCACATTAGCACCATCATTGATGATCCTTTTTCCCCTCTGAAGTATGATGTTGAGGAAGAACCATCCATTAGTTGTGTCCCTCTTCCCCCCTCATACCCTTAGGATTCTGAATATGATCACCCTGAGCAACTTGCTTGTTATGTTTCCCCTTGTCATCGATCTCCCTTTCCTCCCAGTCATAACCCTATGGTGATCATAAAGCATGACATTAATGATCGGGACCATAATGGGGATGATATGCTTGAGGTTGCTATCCATCGAAAGTTTATGAGCTTGATTGTTGATATCTCTATCTTTTGGTTGGAAGAAAGGATCTTGTGTAATATATTACATCCCTTTCCTCTGTCTTCCCCCATGATACTACATGAGTGGTTGCTTCATTTTCCCGCCTCCCACCCTTGTGACCTTCCATGTTGTCATTCTTGCCCTTGCCTATGGATCTGTTGCATGAGTAAGCAAAAGCGCAGTTGTTTTCATATTAATTGGATGATATGTTGGTTGCATCGGATCTATATGATTATACCTAGTATTTCAGTTATGTAACATGCATGTTGATTTTCTCATTAGAACTAACATCATATGATATTATCGCGATAGATTAGCTATATTTTGATTTAAATTGCATGAAAAAAAAAAAATTATTTTCTTGTTGATTTTATGGCCTAATATTAAGCATGGGTGATCATAAGACACCATAAAAACATGTTGACCCGTGTGCTTGGTCTTTGATATGTGCAGGTAACAAGTCTATGGTACCAAAAGGTTGTTGGTGTTCTCATGACCTCCCGTCCGAATAGCTTTGCACACCGCTCTAAGAGCTCATGTCCCAGTTGGAGCCAAATGTTACCCACCACATGTGGTTAGTGTCTATAGGGGAAAATATTTCTCTTAGATGGTCCTCAGCTGGCAACCAACAACCCCTTGCAACCACCAGATAGCTAGACGTGCCATTATCCCCGCCACCTGAGCCAGCGATGTCATCCCTCGCCCACTTGTTATGATTTTATTTTTGAAGGTGGGCCTCCTAACCCCGAAGGTATGGCTTTTCATTGGCATAGTTAAGTAATTTTCCTTATTTGTCATGGCAGTTTGAGGCATGGATTGGCGAGGGGATTCGGCGGATTTCGTGGTTAGCCTTGTATCCTAGTCCCGTGGGATCTTCTTTACTAGCCATTAGCTTCAGGGTTGACACTACACGAGAAATCTCGGTTTTGTTTGTATGGTCTGGCTTTCTAACACCATATACATCAACCCCATCTACTCATTTTAATCCCACTCATCACTTTTACCATCTGGGTCCACATAGGATTAGCCTCCCTCTCCCCTTGTCCACGCCTTGGGTTAGGCCTGAAACAATGCCCGGAGGTTGATGGAGCTCAAAAGAAAAGAAAGAGCATAATTTGGCCACTCTCAACAAAAATGTACCACAAAATGCAAAAGATGGCCGAGACGTACAAATTTAGCTCGTGGGCAAAAGCCAAACATGAGCTTTACCCCTTATCCATGGCTATCACCCTGGTTCCTATGGGCCCTAAATAAGCCCCCTCCATCATTAAGGAACCCATGGTTGTCCCAACCCCTGGTGGGCGATGAACTACCCCACCTGAAGGGGATATCCACCACTATATATCACACAACATGCTCTCATTCCCAGGAGCCCCGAGCAGTTATAAAGAAAAATCAATCGAAGGTAAAAGGCATATGAAGAAGGGTGGAAAAACAAAGGTCGGGGTAACTCATGTAGCACGATTTGCTCCCTCCTACACTCATATACCCAAGTATGGGCTTCCCTTATTATAGCTACCCTTGTACCATGACATGTGGTCTGGATGAACACCCTAATCCCCACTTCGTTCCATTACTATATCATCTGCAACCTACCACTTAAGGGATGTACCATGGACATGTCACCCTCTTTAAAGGTTGAAACCACCTAATACGGTTCTTATTAACCCCTTATTGAGCTTGGAGACACTTGTACATGCCAAAGCCCACTATGGAAGGGCATGCCACCATGAACTGCCCCACTAATTCCATGACTTGTAAGCTCTTTTACTTGATTATTATAATGATTTGTTGTATTGAAGGGCAAAGGGACGCATTAGATCTTATGCAGGATTGCAGATGGGTCTCCATTTTGGGCTTGGTCACCCTATACGGGGTCCTAGCCCTCCAGAGGGCCACATTGGCACTTGTAGGGTGAGCGTTGAGAGCCATGGGCCTCCACCATAACAGAGAGTACTTCATGGATCCCCAACACCACTCATTGATTGCTCGTGTTCCACCTTTTGGATGAGGATGATGCACCTAGTTCACCATGCCCAGTCGGCTCCACACATGCACCATACACTTGGCAAATGTTCCAGGGTCCAGAGGATGTCTCCGTTGCAGAGGGAGGGCTTATGCCATCATCGAAGCCCTTACAGATAGTCTACAAGCATTTCCAATCCACTTGGAGACCCATGAGGATGTGCTTGTGCCCCTATACCCACTTGGGAGCACCACAGGTTCTTGCTTGGAAAACAAGGGGCCAACCCCTTGTCCACTATGTTTGGAGTCCAGTTTTACATCATGGCACCCCTAGGACTTCATTAGGCCTCCTCAAAGGCCCAACGACTCACTATATTGATCATTTTGCCCTCTTGAGAGGCTTATTCTTGTTTTATTGAGCTATTTGGTGGGCTTGTCACCAAAAGTATTTTTATTATGCGCATTATTTTATTTTAGGGGTTTTATTATTCCAAATTAGGCCTGTTGACCACTACGTGTCAACTTCCCATAGCAAGTACACCCCCTTTTCTTCGCAAAAGGGATAGCGCTTGATTGACATGTCCGTGCCATTCGACAGTCATCGTCAACTTGATCATATTATGTTGTAAACCCAGTCTGCATGTGTGAATTGTAAATAATCTTAGCAGATATGAGTCATGTATGTAAATTGCCTAGGTGGACCTAATTTTCTAGTGATAATCTACGTTCCAGAAGGTTTTTTGTCTCACCGATCCATGATCAGCAGAGTTTTCCTTCAGCCTAACCCCAAAGCCGGAATGAATTTTGTCATTAGAATCTTAGAGGAATCCTAGTGTGTTAATCTGCTAGATTATAGTTGTGTCGCAGCACTGAGTGGTTTATGAGGGTCTATGTCAAATGGGTTTTCCCCCTTGAGATGTAATAGTGTAAAAGTCATGATGTAAAGTGTCTTGAGGGTTAGAAAATGTTTTAATCCCCTCATAAGTCCTAGGTCCTAGGTGATTTTTCCAAAGGCTTACTTCGAAGATCCATTTAAAAATAAATTAAAAATTAAAAAATTGAAAAGATAAAAAACAATAAAAAAAGAATATATATATATAAAAGATATACAAAATAAAAATAAAAAATAAAAAATAAAAATAAAATAAAAACTTAAAAATAATAAAATAATAATATTTTTGAGTAAATAAATGCAGAATTTCAATTTTTTAATGCATTAAAAATTCGACGGATGAGATTAAGAGATATCTTGATCCTCATCGACGGTCGAGATCATTTTGACATGGATCACTCGAACTAGCCGTTGGGAATTTTTCCTTTAAATAGGGTGCTAGGGGTCATTTGAGATCATTCGATCTGTGAGTCTTGTGCTGAAGAAAGCTCTCTTGTAAACTTTTTCTGGTGCAAATAAAGAAAGACTTTGGGGTTGAAATCTTGCTGGTGTTACTCTCCTGAAAGTGTTGTGAGCTATTTTATTTTCTGCATAATTTTATTTTCAGCCATTAGTAATAGCTTGATGTAGAGTATTGTTGAACACAGGTATCTTGTTCACTTACTAGGGTTTGAATGGTATTAGAATTTCTGAAATAATGGCAGGTATCTCCATTGCATCTGGGATCTAGTACTGTTTTTCTCTCTTTATTGATGGTTGAAGTGAGCTGTGCAGGAAACCCTTATTGAGAAAATCAGTGGGCGTTTGGGGAAGTTCTCGGCTGAACCAGCCAACTCCCGCAAAGCACTCTCTTGTAGAGCCCAGCCAGTTTTGATTCTGGGTTTATCATTTAGAGTTTATTTCTGAGTTGCATGAGAGTTTTTCTAAAGCATTTCATAGCAAATCTGAAGTTCTGAAAATATTATTGATGATAACTGACAAATCTAGTTGTTGTAGAGCTATAATTCTGTAAATATTGTAATTTTTTACCAGTTTGCAGGGTTTTAGTTTTAATATTTGCATATATTCTCCAGGTGCTTGTCTTCCATTACAGGTTGCAGAGTTTTTCAAAGATTTCTGAGGGTTTTGACCAGCTCCTTGCTAATGCTCAGGGTTTCATTGTGTTACAGGGGCATTTTTTTTTAATTTTCTAGGCAAATCTACATCCTGTTATTCCGCAGTGACGGCCCTCAGCAATCTCTCAATCTCCTTCATTCCGCTCCCTGCCTCAGCTCTCCTCTGCACAGCCTTGTTATTTTCAACGTATCAGCTGCTCCCATGCAACTCTTATCACCATTCCTAAGTTGTCCAGATCAATAAAGTTGCTGCCATTATTCGAATTAGCGATTCAGCCAATCAGCATTGCTGCCCAGATCAGCAAATCCTCACGCTTTCTGCCTGTCCATCGCCCATACGTTTCATTTTTCTTACCTCTGCGTTTTACTCCAACGTATCATCACCAAAGCTCCATCGTTGCAGTTCCAGCATCCATTGTGCAGTTCCATCTGCAAGCAAATCACTGTAATCCCTGCGTCCTCTCATCCCTCATGCGAAACCCCACTCATCTCCAGCGTTTCGTTTCAAATCTTCACGCTGCCATCCTTTGCTGGCATTGCGCCCATCTCTCCGCGTGAATACTTTTGCTGCCATCGTGAATCCATCCCTCTCCATTGTTGCGGCTTCTCAACCCACAATCCTGTGTCGAACCCTCCACCATCGAGCTCCTCCGTTCAGTGGTTCTTCTGCCGCCGTCAAGCTCCCTGCACATCCGCAACAGCTAAAAACAAAACAGAAAAATCGATTTTGGGTAAGCCGTATCAGTTCAGGTTAGCGTATTGTTTTTTTAATGTGAATCGATTCTCATTTTTTAAGATTAGGCATTAACTTTATTTTATTTCTTTTGGGCTTTGATCTTAGGTTTAGAATAGAGTATTTTAGTTAACGTATGTTTCTTTCTTTTTTTTTGAAGTATGTAAATATTTAAAAAAAAATATCGATTTTTTTTTTTTGGTTTTGAATTGTAGCTTTAATTTTTAGATTTCATAAATTTTACCCTTTTGCATATATTAGATCATATTTTATAGTCTTCAGATATATTATAGTTTGTTTTTGTTTTAGTTTAATTTTAAAAAAAATAAAAATCATAAAAATATTAGTTTAGATTTTAGTTTTTAGTTTAGATTTTTTTGATTTAATTTAGTTTAGAATTAATTTTGTTTAAAGTTAGATCTAAAAAATAAAAAAAATAAAAAAGTTTAATTTTTCTAGTTTTCTTTTCTTTTCTTTTCATTTAGATTTAAACCTTTTTTTTAACTTTAACAAAACAAAAACCAAAAAAAAAAAAAAAATAGATTTAAGTTTTATTTATTTAGATTTCTGTTTTATTTGAAAAATATAAAAATATTTTTTTGAGAAAGTTTTTGCCAGATTGAGTCTTGGCTCAAGAATTTGTCATGTTTTATCTTTTCTGTTGAGGCTAAAATTTTGATGTGGGAATTAATGTTTATCATTTTTTAACATGCTTAAATGTTCATTCGAAGATTAACTACATGAATGTAATCTCTGGCTAGCATCTTACGTGGTTGTTTAAAGCACTTTAACTTTCGAAATTTTAATTGCTGGAGTATCATTAAGCCATTAAGCATTTATTGATTATCTCGCATGTGGTAAAAGTTAATCTTTGTTGTTTGATGGTAAAACGATTGTTAATGAGTTCATATCTCTGCAGCATTTGATAAATAATCATTTAATCAGGCATTGGTCTATTAATTTAATAAATTTAGTTCTGGTTTCCCTTCGTGTCTCCCAACCCAACTGGTTCACAGTTGGTCATCCATTTTCCTATAGGGTCTACCCCCCTTAGCCGCGAGAGACAGGCTTAAACGGAGAGATCGGGGATCAGGGTGACAGCCCCCGGTCTGAGTGTTGTCGTGACAATTTGTGCGACAACAAGGCCATTTGAATCCCTTAGAGGATTGTATAAATAGAAGTGAGATGATTCATTTTCATCATCATCACTTGGATTGGATTAGTATCTCTTGAGAGATTTTCGCACTTTTTGTTGGGTGAACTTTTGGAGCTTTCTTAATGCACTATGATGTTTGGATTTTCGTTATTGTCTTTGGAGCTTCTTTCTAATGCAAAGTTGATGAATGGATATACTCTCTCTCTCATGTAAGTCGAATTTTGATGCTATTCTTGTTATTTTACTAGTTTACTGCATGTTATTGTTATCATTATTCATGTGTGGGTTAAAGTAAATGCGAAATTCTTTTAAGAACCTTGAATAAGTGATTTAATGCATGTGTGGTGCTTGAAGAGAGTAGGTGAATGTTCCTAGAGGCACCTAATAGGTTTTAAACCTCGAAAATTCATCTCTTTGGCAAATTTGAAGTATAAACCCCTATTGACCTAGTTGTTGCCATTGGAGAGGCTAGCAAAGATCAATTAGGGCTCCTTATCTCATGAAAAATCTCAATTTGTGTATCTTGACTCCATTAAGCCCAAGTAACAAGGCACTAATCCTTGGATCCCTTTGGTGGTCAAATTTTCCTCTCTTTTCTTCACATTTCCAAATTCTAGGCCTCACCCTAGCGGGTCACCTAGGGCATCAAATGAAATTTTTTGTAGCCATCCAAACACCTTGAAAATTGGTCCACAACTACATTGGGGTCTTCTCAAGGGGTCCTCCAAAATTGAGCACAATCCAACAGTGGAATCCTAAAATATCGCAAGCCCTAGATAGTAGGCCATTTCTCTCCCTAGGTTGATTTGGGTTAGTGTCCTCATTTGGATCATTGCATTCAAATTTCAAAAGAACATTAGCCTTTTGATCCTATTCTCTCCCCTAACTAGGTCAAGCCTATCCTTGGTTGATCAACTCCATACCCTTGACCTATTCTGGGTCCACTTGGGTTTTTTGTGGTCCCGAAACTCTACAACTCAAATTCCACAAGGATTACATAGAATCCATTTCTCCACAAGGATCCTTAGGGCTAGGAAGCCCCTTGTCAATGCATATCCTCCAAACCTAGGCTCAAGTGTCCTCTTAGCCCTTCCTAGAAATCCTATCGCCTTGCTTCTCAAGCAAGTAAGCTCTCTCTTGTGAATAGGCTTTAGGAATCACTCCACATCTTATCATTAACCCATCTATTCCTGTGATTCCTCTCACACCGGGACTCCTCCCATCGATGAAAGTTCGTAAAGAGCAGGGAGCCTTAGCTGAGTTGACAGTGGGTTATCGCTTCATTGTTGCCCCTTGACCTAGTAGTTGCTCTATAGGATCCCCTCCTAGAACCCCTACTAGTTTGAGCGATAACATTTTGGCGCCATTGTCGAGGACACAAGACGTGTGTCTTGTTTCCCTTACGACATCATTAACATATCAGTCTTGGTGACTCCATTGGAAGAACGAAGCCGTAGTTCTTCATTGAACTTCCAAGCGAAGAAGGAAAAACTAGAAGAAGATTTGTTTGTGTTTGTTTTTAGGGCTAATCTCCACTCACACGTGCGAAGAAAGAGGGGTGTTATTGCTGTAGAAAAGGGTCAAAGTCCTTGCTATTCTAGAAGCCGAATCAAGGAGTATACAAGTCAATACAACAAGCCGAGTTGAAGAAGAAAGCCTCTTAGTCCAAGCGAAGGAGATTAAGGGGTTAGATCAACATATGTGTTGCAACTAGGGTTTCCAAGAAGGCCGAAATAGGTTGCAGATCTGAAGTAGAATCAAGGAAGTTGAATTCTAAAGGGTAGGCGAGAAGGAGGAAGGAGCATATGTTTGATTATTGTTGACTCAAGCAAGAAGAATCTCATCAAGAAGGCTTTGTGTCTTGGTCTTGGAGTGGCAAATAGGTCAAGGGTCTTGGTATTCGTCAATTGAAGTCTCTATAAGAAGAAGAATTCGTTTGGGGTTTCCTCCCCATTGGGAGAGGTTTTCGCACTCATTTTTCTGCTCCAAACCTTAATCGAATTGCTTGCATCTGAAATGAGGCCGAGTTTCCTATTTATAGTGGTTTGCCAAGGTAAATAAGCCAACTTGACAGTTTTCTAGTCCGACATGTCATTTGGAGGGGTTACATTATTCCTTCTTGAAGCCGACTTGTAGGAGGTATTTTTGCTTAGTCGTGGAGGGCCATCTTATTCATTTAATGGCTTATACAAAAATGTAACATGCCCAAGAAGGGTCCTTCATACATAACATTAACTAAATTTGAATTTTATGACTTGATGACAAAACCTAAATGTTCACAATGGAAACCTTAACTAAAATAAAATTCCTTGATCATGAAACCCATGATTCAAGTACTACAATAATAATTTTATTTTCTTCTCTACATCAATTACATAAAATCACAATTACACATGTCATTACGAAGACCGAACCTAGTTACACTTTTCAACACTCCCTCTTAACTAGGGAGGTATTCACAATCCATACAAGGTACTTGGACATTCTCAATCTGAAGAATTCTCATACGAAGAGTCAAATTGGTAGCCCAATTGTTTAGCATCATATCAACCAGCATTGTCACGTAGCAAGGCCTTAACTAACAGCTCTATCTCTCCACAAGATCTAAGCTCAATGTTGGCCAGACCAATGATGTATAGACACCCTCATCATTATCTCTCTCAGAGCATACCCCACCCAGATTCTCAGGGTCTATTCCATCAAGAATATTCTTATCTTAGATTCCCGTCCCTCAAAGAATATCGGTCCTCTACAACTAGTATTATCTTGGATGCCCTAATTCATCCTCAAAGAGCATCGGATGCCAGATGCTTACCCAATCCTCCATTCTATCTTCCCAAGTGAAGCCAAGAATGATGTGTCTATCTCTCCCTCTTAATTAGGGAGGACATACCTATTTCAATGAAGGAATGTACTCATTCCTACGGAAGGAATGCACCTAAGCTCCCTCTTGGCTTAGGAATTTTGCTTCCAAATTTCTACCAAGTAAGAAGCATGTTTCCAGGATCCCTCTTAATTAGGGACCTACAGCAGCTTCTCAGGTGGAGATGATGGGACAACCAGCTGCTTGAAGAACTCCTCCTCACGATGTCATGAACAGTTTTCATGTTTAGGGACTTCTTCGTAAGGCACAGACCATCCATCACTTTCATTCATGAGTCAGTCATGTCATCATTCCTTTCATCGGAAAGTGATCCATCAGTCCATATATGGCCTTCCTTCATGCCATGTTGCTTTCTTCATGCCATGCTTCTTGAAGGAACTTCCTTCTTGTTACATGGTCAACAATGGTGGAAGACATCCATAGCTCTTTCCTCGACAGCCCTACATAAGCCCATCCAAATATTTGTTCAAAAATAAGAAATGAACACTTAAATCAACATTACCTTTGTGATGGTCTTTCACCATGACATCTTCTAGTTTGCATCAGCATCCTGCATACACTTTGACACATCTCCCCAAGATATATGTTGTCAAGGGTCTTTTTCTTTTTCCAGACTTCATCAGAGTCTACATATCTTTCATGGAGATATCCTAGTCAGATTTCTCAGTCCTCGGATGTTGATTGCCTTCTTCATGGTTGCATATTTCACAATCTCTTCCTTTCTTTCTTCACACATTTTTCTTGCCAAGAACTTTTAATCAGAGTTCCTCCTATCACTGTCAACCACCTCATATTTCATGAGGACATATTATGTTGATTTCATCTAGACAATGTGTGACCCATGCCTTCCAGCATCATTTCAAGGAGGAGATCCATGCTCTTGAGATAGAGCATTTGTCTATGTTATCTACAACCATATGACATGACTCTGCAATATCGAACACAAGCATGCATACCTCATTTTCCTTTAGGTCATCCAGACTTCCTTCAGCAGCTTCCTTGATTGAAGGAACTTCAATCCCATGATCTGCTTCACCTTTTTTTGTCATCATACCATCATCCCATGAATTCCACAAGTTGGAATTCTTGATGAAACCCTTGCTTCCTTTTGATTGGTGAACCTTCCGACAAAGATTCCAATAGAGGATCTTAAGTATCCTCATCTAGCAGATGTTTCCCTTTTAACAGATGTATGATGAGCCTTGTACTAGATGACCTTTTCTTTCTTTTCCATAAGTACCACCTATGTTACAAATGAGGTTTCCAAGAGTTATAACCTTCCATTGGTGACTGCCATAGACTTCAATTTCAACCATCTTTCATGCTTCTCTATGATGATGTCACGAGATCTTGCTTTCAATGCTTTTATGATGACATGATGCATCCCATCATTTTTCTTAGTGAATCATGATGGCCATATCTTACAATAGAGGAACTTAAAACGGGAATTTGAAAAGAACTTAGGTGAGGAAGACTATCTCAGTCATAGTAAAAATATCTTACTTCCTCTTTCTTGGACTTCTTCTTTTCAGCTTCCTCCACTTCTTCAGTGATATGGGCTTTTTCTCTACCTGTTTTATTATTGTCCTTCTTGAGCTTAGGACAATCTCTTTTGTAATGCCCATATTCTTTACATCCATAGCATTGAATCTTAGCCATGTTCCTTTTCTTTTTCTGAGAACCAGACTTTCCAAATTTTCCCTTTCTTCTTGTCATAGTAGCATAAGCTTGGTTTTGCTCACCTAACCCTACATCAAATTTGGCCTTTAGTCTAGATTCTTCAATCTTACATAGTGACCATAGATCTTGGAAATTGGAATGGAGTAGCTTCTTTCCTCCCATAAATACTTTAAGTAAAGTTACCCCACTCCTCTGATAGTGCATTTAGTACAACTATAGTCATTTCTCTATCAAACATGCCTTGTCCCAGATCTTGTAGTTGATCCTTGATTTCAATATCCTCATAGAGTATGAGGCTATTCCTTCTTCTCTTGACATCTTTAGATTGTAGAGTTCTTTCCTTAATGAGATGACTTCTCCTACAGTGCTTATGGAATACAACTTTACCAGTTTGTCATAAATCTCTTTTGAAGCTTCTAGTTTTGATACTTTGCAAGTGCTTGAGCATCTTCCTTTGCTGATTTGGTGATAGATCCTTTAACATGTTCCATAACCTCATTTTCAATGAGATTCAGAGCAGTCCTTTTCTTCCATGCAAGATAGTTTAAAGCCCCAAACAATTTGTTGCTTTCCTTGCGAAAAGACATTTTGACAAATTTAGATGTGGACATAAATATACTTACTTGAGAGGATGCTCCTTCTTCTTTTTGCTTCCTTGATGTTGGTGATGATATAGAGGATAGAAAACTTCTCCTTGATGAAGATAGTTTTCTTCAAGAATGATCCTTGATCCCACAAAGAGGAAGATCTCTTTGGATCCTTTGATGGTTATGTGTTTGATGAAGATCAATGATGACTTCTTGATGATATCTTTAGTAATAAGGACCTTGCTTCAACGAGAGGGAGATTGCCTTAGAATCTTGATGACAACATTCTTGGTCTTGCTTTTCTAGAAAGGAACTTGATGTATAAGTCCTTCAACTTGAAAAGGGTCTTTGAGGTCTCTTGAGATGGTTTAAGGATTCCAAGACTTCTTTTTACTATATACTTCTTTGATCTAGGGTTTTTGATACTTCTTTTGCAGAGCTTGACTTCAAGGTGATCTTCTAGATTTGCTTTGATGCCTTCCCCGAGATTTGGTCCTTGAGTGTCCCTTGATGAGATGTCCTTCCTCGACTTTGTCACCTTAGCTCTAATTCCATGTTGAGAAATTTAGGGGAAAGAAATTAGGTGATTTCTATATGAGAGATAACTGCTTGTGAATGTTTTTTATTTCTTAGATTAGGATCTTCTTTTACTTATGTTGTTATGGTGTTCTTCTTCATCAAACAATTACCAATGCATAAACCATAAAGAGACAAGAGACACAAAATGTAGGTTATCAGCCAAGGCCAAAACCTCTCCCAATTGAGAAGAAAACCCAAACGAATTCCTCTTCTTATAGAGACTTCAATTGATGAATACCAAGACCAAGACCATTGACCTATTTGCCACTCCAAGACCAAGACACAAAGCCTTCTTGATGAGATTCTTCTTGCTCGAGTCAATAATAGTCAAACCTTTGCTCCTTCCTCCTTCTCACCTACCCTTCAGAATTCAGCTTCCTTGACTCTGCTTTAGATCTGCAACTTATTTCGGCCTCCTTGGAAACCCTAGCTACAGCGCATATGTTGATCTAACCCCTTAATCTCCTTCACTTGGACTGAAAGGCTTTCTTCTTCAACTCGGCTTGATGTATTGACTTGTATACTCCTTGATTCGGCTTCTAGCATAGCAAGAAGGACTTCGGCCCTTTTCTGTAGTAGTAACACTCCTCTTTCTTCGCACGTGTGAGTGGAGATTAGCCCTAAACATAGACACAAACAAATCTTCTAGTTTTTCCTTCTTATGATATTTCCGCACTCCTTTTTCTGCTTCAGACCTTGACCGAATTGCTTGCATCTGGCATGAGGCTGAGTTGCCTATTTATAGTGGTTTGCCAAGGTAAATAAGCCGACTTGACAGTTTCCTGGGCCAACATGTCATTTGGAGAGGTTTCATTATTCCTTCTTGAAGCCGACTTGTAGGAGGTGCTTTTGCTTCGTCTTGGAGGGCCTTCTTATTCATTTAATGATTTATACAACAATGTAACATGCCCAAGAAGGGTCCTTCATACATGACATTGACTCAATTTGCCTTTTATGACTTGATAACAAAACCTAAAGGTTCACAATGGGAACCTTAACTAAAATAAAATTCCTTGATCATGAAAGCCATGATTCAAGTACTACAATAATATTTTTATTTTCTTCTTTACATCAATTACATAAAATCACAATTACACATGTCATTATGAAGACTGAACCTAGTTACACTTTTCAACAAAATGGACTACTGTCAAAGAGAGATTAATCTTAGTCCCACATTTGCAAAACTCAATGATCAAGATCTTCAAGAACTACCAAAGAATGTGGAGAAATATCTTCAGTTTTATGAAGATTTATTGGAGATCATGGATAAGGAATTCATGCTCAAGTTTCATGGGTCAACACAAAAACAACTCTACATAATGATATGTGCCTACGAGAAGGATCCTAGTCGTTTCTTTGACTTTGTTGGCCTAACCTGTGCTTTTACTATTCTGACTGGCCTAATTAATGAACAATATTATAATCAGTCGCAAGGCCCCACACAATGTAATCAATTGGATAATCAAGGTGACATTATAGAAAGTTCAAATGCAAGGGACCATCATGAAGGTAAGAAACATACGGAAGAAGGGGATCCATCTAAAGAAGATCATGATAGCCATAATGCCACAGAGGACCTTCAAGATGCACACCTAAGGATTGAGAATGTGCATGACATGAGTGAGAGCCCCATTGAAGATCATAAGGATGAACATGATGAAATGGAGGCTTACATTCAAGAAAAGGGGTTTGAGGATATGAGTAGTGTAGCTTACTGTGAAGATGACATTTTTCATTTCTTGTGCATTAATGAGGGAAAATGGGATGTGGGCATCCATCACTTTGACAGTGACCCTATTTATGACACTGACACGGAAAATGAGGTTAAAATTAATTCTCCTTCTCTCTAGGACATTGCTCATAATGATAGCCCTGCTCACACCATCGAAAGGGAGGATTGTGGCACACCTAATGATTGAGAATGTGCATGACATGAGTGAAAGCCCCATTGAGGGTCCTAAGGATGAACATGACGAAATGGAGGCTTACATTCAAGAAAAGGGGTTTGAGGATATGAGTAGCATAACTTACTGTGAAGATGACATTTTTCATTTCTTGTAAATTTATGAGAGAAAATGGAATGTGGGCATCCATCACTTTGACAGTGACCCTATTATGACACTGACACGAAAAATGAGGTTGAAATTAATTCTCCTTTTCTCTAGGACATTACTCATAATCATCGCCTACTCACACCATTGAAAGGGAGGATTGTGGTTTACCCTCAAATGAAGAAGGTCTATTGGAAATGGCATGCCCCATTTGTGACACCGATGATGACAGTAACAAAGGCCTTGTTTTCCCATACCTTCTCCAAGATCTCGATGGCATAGCTACATTATCAACAAACCATCACCTTTCCCTTTCTCACATTAGCACCATCATTGATGATCCTTTTTCCCCTCTGAAGTATGATGTTGAGGAAGAACCATCCATTAGTTGTATCCCTCTTTCCCCCTCATACCCTCAAGATTTTGAATATGATCATCATGAGCAACCTACTTGTTGTGTTTCCCCTTGTCATCGGTCTCCCTTTCCTCCCAGTCATAACCCTATGGTGATCATAAAGCATGATATTAATGATCGAGACCATAATGGGGATGATATGCTTGAGGTTGCTATCCATCGAAAGTTTATGAGCTTGATTGTGATATTTCTATCTTTTGGTTGGAAGAAAGGATCTTGTGTAATAAATTACATCCCTTTTCCTCTGTCTTACCCCATGATACTACATGAGTGGTTACTTCATTTTCTCGCCTCCCACCCTTGTGACCTTCCATGTTGTCATTCTTGCCCTTGCCTATGGATCTGTTGCATGAGTAAGCAAAAGGGCAGTTGTTTTCATATTGACTGGATGATATGTTGGTTGCATTGGATCTATGATTATACCTAGTATTTCGGTGATGTAACATGCATGTTAGGGTAGGATGCATTGCATGTTGATTTTCTCATTAGAACTAACATCATATGATATTATCATGATAGATTAGATATATTTAGATTTAAATTGCATGAAAATGATTTTATTTTCTTGTTGATTTTATGGCCTAATACTAAGCATGGGTGAAAATAAGACACCACAAAAACATGTTGCCCTGTGTGCTTGGTCTTTAATATGTGCAAGTAACAGGTCTACAGTACCAAGAGGTTGTTGGTGATCTCATGACCTCCCGTCCGAGTAGCTTTGCACACCGCTCTAAGAGCTCATGTCCCAATTGGAACCAGATGTTACCCACCACATCTGGGTAGTGTATATAGGAGAAAATATTTCTCCTAGATGGTCCTCAACCGGCAGCCATTATCCCCGCCACCTGAGCCAGCCATGTGGTCCCTTGCCCACTTGTTATGATTGTATGTTTGAAGGTGGGCCTCCCGACCCCAAAGGTATGGCTTTTATTTGGTATAGTTAAGTAATTTTCCTTACTTGTCATGGGCACTTGGGGGCACAAATTGGTGGGGGGATCCACTGCTCGATTTCGTGGTTAGCCTTGTATCCTAGTCCTATGGAATCTCCTTCACTAGCCATTAGCTTTAGGGTTAACACTACACCGGAAATCCCGGTTTTGGTTGTGTGGTCCCGCTTTCTGCAACCATATACATCACCCCCTTCCACTCATTTTAACCCCACTCATCTCTTTTCCCATCCGGGTCCACATGTGTCCACTCGGTCCAGACTCCACATAGGGTTAGCCTCCCCCTCCCCTTGTCCACACCTTGGCTCAGGGCTAGAACGATGCCCGTAGGTTGATGCAGCTAAAAAGAAAAGAAAAAGCATAATTTGGCCACTCTCAATAGAAAATGTACCACAAAATGCAAAAGATGGTCGGGATATACAAATTTAGCACATGGGCAAAAGAAAAACATGAGCTCTACCCCTTATCCATGGCCATCGCCCTAGTTCCTATGGCCCTAAATGAGCGCCCTCCATCATTAAGGAATCCATGATTCTCCGAATCCCTAGTGGGCGATGAACTTCTCCACCTGAAGGGGGTATCCACTACTATATATCACACAACATGCTCTCATTCCCTAGAGCCCCGAGAAGTTATGAAGAAAAATCAATCAATGGTAAAAGGCATATGAAGAAGGGTGGAAAAACAAAGGTCGGGGTAACTCATGTAGCACGATTTGCTCCCTCCTACAGTCATATACCTAGGTATGGGCTTCCCTTATTATAGCTACTCATGTACCATGACATGTGGTCTGGATGAACCCCCTGATCCCCACTCTATCCCATTACTATATCATCTGCCACCTACCACTTGAGGGATGTACCATGGACATGTCACCATCTCTAAAGGTTGAAACCACCTAATAGGGTCCTTCATTAACCCCTTATTGAGCTTGGAGACACTTGTATATGCCAAAGCCCACTATGGAAGGGCATGCCACCATGAACTGTCCCACTGATTCCATGACTTGTAAGCTCTTTTACTTGATTATTCTAATAATTTGTTGTATTGATGGGCAAGGGGACGCATTGGATCTTATGCAGGATTGTAGGTGGGTCTCCTTGTTAGGTTTGGTCACCCTATACGAGGTCTTAGCCCTCAAGAGGGCCACATTGACACTTGTAGGGTGAGTATTGAGAGCCATGGGCCTCCACCATAGTAGAGAGTACTTCATGGATCCCCAAAACCACTCGTTGATTGCTCATGTTCCACCTTTTGGATGAGGATGATGCAACTGGTTCACCATGCCCAGTCAGCTCCACACATGAACCATACACTTGGCAGATGTTCCAGCGCCCAGAGGATGTCTCTGTTGCAGAGGGAGGGCTTATGTCATCAACCTAGCCCTTACAGATAGTCTACAGGCATTTCCGATCCACTTGGAGACCCATGAGGATGTCCTTGTGCCCCCACACCCACTTGGGAGAACCACAGGTTCTTGCTTGGAAAACAAGGGGCCAACCCCTTGTCCACTATGTTTGGAGTCAAGTTTTACATCCTTGCACCTCTAAGACTTCATTAGGCCTCCTCAAAGGCCCAACGACTCACTATATTGATCATTCTGCCCTCTTGAGAGGCTTATTCTTGTTTTATTGAGCTATTTTGGTGGGCTTGTCACCAGAAGTATTGTTATTATGCCATTTGAATCCCTTAGAAGATTGTATAAATAGAAGTGAGATGATTCATTTTCATCATCATCACTTGGCTTGAGAGATTTTCGCACTTTTTGCTAAGTGAACTTTTGGAACTTTCTTGATGCACTATGATGTTTGGATTTTCACTATTGTCTTTGGAGCTTCTTTCTAATGCAAAGTTGATGAGTGGATATACTCTCTCCCTCTCTCTCATGTGAGTCGAATTTTGATGTTATTCTTGTTATTTTACTGGTCTACTACATGTTACTGTTATCATCATTCATGTATGGGTTAAAGTAAATGCGAAATTCTTCTGGGAACCTTGAATAAGTGATTTAATGCATGTGTGGTACTTGAAGAGAGTGGGCGAATGTTCCTATAGGCACCTAATAGGTTTAAAGCCTCGAAACTTCATCTCTTTAGCAACTTTGAAGTATAAATCCCTATTGGCCTAGTTTTTGCCCTTGGAGAGGCTAGCAAAGATCAACTAGGACTCCTTAGCTCATGAAAAAATCTAGATCTATGTGTATCTTGACTCCATTAAGCCCAAGCAATAAGGCATTGATCCTCGTATCCCTTTGGTGGTCAAATTTTCCTCTCTTTTCTTCACTTTTCCAAATTCTAGGCCTAACCCTAGAGGGTCACCTAGGGCATCAAGCGAAATTTTTTGTAGCCATCCAAACACCTTGAAAATTGGTCCACAACTACGTTGGGGTCTTCTCAAGGGGTCCTCCAAATTTGAGCACAATCCGACGGTGGAATCCTGAGATATCACAAGCCCTAGCTCGAGGACCATTTCTCTCCCTAGGCTGATTTGGGTTAGTGTCCTCATTTGGATCATTGCATTCAAATTTCAAAAGAAGATTAGCCCTTTGATCCTATTCTCTCCCCTAACTAGGTCAAGCCCCTCCTTGGTTGATCAACTCCATACCCTTGACCTAGTCTAGGTCCACTTGGGTTCTTTGTGGTCCCACAACTCTACAACTCAAATCCAACAAGGATTACATAGAATCCATTTCTCCACAAGGATCCTTCGGTCTAGGAAGCCCCTTGTCAAGGCATATCCTCCAAACCTAGGCTCAAGTGTCCTCTCAGCCCTTCCTAGAAAGCTTATCGCCCTCCTTCTCAAGCAAATAAGCTATTTAATTGAGTCTCTCTTGTGAATAGGCTTTAGGAATCACTCCTCATCTTATCATTGACCTATCTATTCCTGTGATTCATCTCATACTAGGACTCCTCCCATTGGTGAAAGTTCGTAAAAAGCAGGTATCCTTAGTTGAGGTGACAGTGGACTATCGCTCCATTGTTGCCCCTTGACCTAGTAGTTGCTCTATAGGATCCCCTCCTAGGACCCCTGCTAGTTTGAGCAGTAACAATACCTTTGCAGAGATGTGATCTATGGAGCATTTTGTGTATTGGAGCTATATTCTTGTCTTTGGAGAAGTTGCTTTGGATCAATAATTGGATAGTTCATGCATATTGTCTTGTAAGTGCTTTATTATTGAAAAAAAATATTTTGTCTAATGTATGGAATAAATTGATGCTCTATGGTTTTCTATTGCACTATAGTTATTGAAGATAAATTGTTTGGAAGCTAGGTCTCATTATTGCATGCATTACTCATTATATGATATGTGAATGGCAATCCCCTTGGTGAATCTTACATTAGCTCTCCCAAGTGAAGTTTGATCCCTCACAAAGGTAATAGTTAGGGTTTTGTTGCTTGGGCATCAAGACATCCTAACTCCTTTGCAAGTTTTAGCTAATTCTAAGAATCCATAGACACCATAAACCCTAGAACTAGGCATTGGCCAAGTCTTGTTGATGATCAAGTCAACTTTCATCCACAAATTGAATCCTCTTTCTCTCTCTTCTCTAATTTGGCCCTCTTAAGGCCAAGCAACACAATTAGGGCTTCGTGCGAATTTGCTTGGAAAGGGAATTTTGAGCCTTGGAAGTATTCAACATCAAGGGTTGTAGTGGTTGCCTCAAAGTCATTCTTGGTGGCTAATTTTTCCATTTTTCCTCCATAATTTCTCTTGCCCTAGGAAGTAACCCTAGTTTGGTTAAAGCTTCAACTTGAGGGCATCTTGAAGGTTTCATGGGCCTTTGTTGCGCTAATACTCATTGTTGGGAACCTTTTCTTTACACCTTGACCTTGGGACATTCCTTTTTCCACACTATTACTCAAACCCTAGGTCTAGTATGCCCTAGTTTGGCTTGTCTAAGGGAAGTGCATTGCCATTCCTTCATGTTAACACCTAATCCGAAACGGATGGGTGAACTAGACAGTCATCTAGAAGATGAACTGATCCGTTTTTATTTTTGTATATAAACATGAGTTACCTAATGAATAATATCACTCAGTTTTCTCTCTTGTTCAATGTGGAGTTACCCTGGCCTGACATGGTATCAGAGCACAGGTCCCAAAATAGTGTAACTCCTGCTGAGCGCTGCATCATCCTGAGCGATTCCCTGACTGCAATACGTTTCTGATTTTTATTGAATGCCCTGCGCTCTCTGACTGCCAGAGACTGCGCATTGTCTTTTATAAACGTTTGCCCCTCTCTGCGCATACCTGAATTCGCTGCAGGAGAATTGATGCCGACCTGCAGCACGTTACTCTCAGGTACATTCCTGACACTGCGTCCTCTACGCTCTCTATTCCATTTCCGATTCAATAGCTGGGACCACCTCTCTTTTGTTTTTCTCTTCTGCGAAATTTGAACTCAGCATCACTTATCTGAGAGACCGCGGCCTTGATTATTGTGAGTGCTCGACTATTAGCTGTGGTAAAATCCGTGAATGCTGAGAGTGGATTCAAGACGAGCATTTGTGCTACATAAATCTGATGCGTGGAAGCATTGACGGAATATAGTGTTGTGCCTGAGGTGCCTCCTGGTTAATGCAGTCAAATTTTATATGCCTTCTTAATGGTTATAACAGAGTAACTTGCTACTTGTTTATTCGGGAAAGTAACTGCTCTGAATTTCCCTATTTTCACTATTTGTGCCTGATAAAGTGACTTGTAGCTTCATAAATCCACGTGGTATCGCTCAGTTTTTAAAGAGACCTCAGTTTTATTATTCGCTGCGTTTTTTGTAAAGACTGTGGTATCGACTGCGTTTTTTTGTAAGAATTGTAGTTTCGCTGCGTTTTTTGAACTGTGGTATCGCTGCGTTTTTTTTTTTAAAGACTGTGGTATCGCTGCGTTTTTTGTAAAGACTGTGGTATCGCTGCGTTATAATGTAAGAACTGCTCCTATTGTTGCACGGTCTAACCGCTGCGCCTCTATCAGGTGTAGTAATAAGGAGCCTCAAATTATGGTTTTCGATTATGGTTTGAGATTTTTGTAAGTGAAAGTGATATTATTGCAACAGCAAATAGGAATGAAGTTCCAGATTTTTATTATTTGGAATGTTTGAAGTCAAAGTGATGTTATTACAGCAGTAAATGAAGTTCGATTTTTTCATAAGTCAACATTATGATATTTAAGGACAAGAAAGAGGATTGCTTGAGATTTTATAAGGCAGAATGATGATATTTCTGGGTTGTGATTCATATCACGATATCATTTCACCGACAAATAACAACTGTACATTTTGGTTTTACCTCCACTAACCTAGAAGTCTTTTATCAACAGAAGTTTTTTGCCAGAGATATTTTTTTACAGAATGCATTCAATCATTTCTATGGTCGGAATAGTTCTCACTGGCAAGGAGAACTATTCTGAATGGTCTCGGATGGTAAAACACACCCTCATCTACAATGAGCTGTGGAAAGGAGTGTGTGTCGGAGAAGAAGACAAAGACCCTGTGCAGCCTACATCAGATAAAGAACTTGTCATTTGGGAAAACAAGAACAGCAAAGCCTATGCATTGATCGCAGCATTTGTAAATGAGGAAGTAAGTCGTCATATTTCATCCTATTCCACTGCCTTTGAAGCTTTACAAAAGCTGAAAGAACTCTATGATACACATTCTGCACTTGAAGTTGTTCAGCTCATGATTAAACTCTTCACTCTTGAACTGAAAAATAATGATCCTCTTGCTCTTGCATCTGAAATAAAGTCTATAATGCATGATATTAAATCCACTAAGGTTGAGCTGGATATCTCTCTTATTGCCTTTCTCAAAGCACTCTATCCTACCTACTCTAATTATCTTGAGTCTTTACAAGCAAATGGAAATCTTAAAGATATAACCTTTGACACTCTTGTGAAAAAGTTTGCTGAAAGAGAGAAAGCCTTTGGAAAGAAAACAGTCCCTGAATCTTCTGAAGACACTGTTTGCCTTGCTCATAAAGAAAAGCATCCTGCTCAAGATTCTACAAGAGGAAGAGGTGGACGAAGAGGAAGAGGAAGATACTTCAGAGGCAGGGGGGGCAGACATCCTCAAGCAGAAAAGGCAGATCTGCATTGCATTCGCTGCAAACGAAATGGATCACATGATAATTCTACATGCAAGCTACCATGGGACAAAGTTGAGCAGAGAAGAAATCAGCAGAAAGGTAAAACTGATGACACAGACAAAGGTAAAGCACCTGAATCCGCTCACTATATTGAGGCACAATGTAACATTGGAGTAAATGAAGATTTGTTTAATGCTTCACTTGCTTCTTCGAAAAATGACCGGTTGCTTGATTCAGAAGTAACCTGTCATATGACTCATAGGAAAGATTTCTTTGAAGATTTCACTGACAATGTTGATGGAGCAGTATACTTTGCAGATCAGTCAAAAATCAAGCCATCAGGGCTTGGCACAATCAGGCTTAAACTGCCTGGTCTTCCAGACTTTCTTCTGGATCACGTTCTATATATCCCACAGTTCAAGAGAAACTTGCTGTCCCTGGTCCACATCCGCCAGCAAGGTCACTCCATTCACATGTTTGATGGCAAGCTTGAGGTAAGAAAGGCATCTGACCACTCACTTGTCATGAGGGGTGTTGTCGCGCGGATTGACACGACAACCCTCAGACCGGGGGCTGTCACTCTGATCCCCGATCCCTCCGTTTAAGCCAGTCTCCCGCGGCTAAGGGGGGTAGACCCTGTGAGATGATGAGACCAACTATCGACCAGTTGGTTGGGAGATCCGATAAATGATATGATAAGCACTAGATGGATTTAGAAATTTAAAGGACCAGTGCCTTGTGGAGTTAATGTTTAAATGATTAAGTACCAGATGCTGGCAGGAATATGATCTCATTAGGAGCAATCGTTTATCATTTAACTTTTATCAAGTGAGAAAAAATGCTTAACGACTTAGTGATACTCCAGCAAATTTAGATTTTCGAAATATAAAGTGTTTTGCATGACCATGTAAAATAACAACAGGAGGCCACATTCATGCAATTAATCATCAGCTGAAGATTGAATCAAATTAAACACTAATCCCCACGTTAAAAAATTCAATCTCAACATAAAAGATGAAACACAGGTAATTTCCGAGTCAAGACTGAAAATGGCAAAAATATCCCACAATATATTTTTTTATGATTTTCAGGCAAAATTTTAAACAAAAATTCCTAAATCAATCTAAAACTTAAATGCATAAAAAATTAAACTAAGCCTAAAAAAAAATTTAAGAAATCCTTTTTTATTTTTTTTATAAAAAAAAAATCTATACAAAGGAAAATAAACGATTTATTTAAAAAAAAAAATTAAAATCTAAAGAAATTTACCCAAAATCTAACTAAAAGAAAACCTAAAACCCTAACATTTTCATTTTTTTTTTTATGAAACTATTTAGAAGGAATTAAAATCCAACTACATGAAAACTATAAAAAAAAGAAACTATGTAAAACGAAACTAAAAAAAAAAAAAATTGAAATTTAAATCTAAAGCAAAACCTAAAACTAACCTACGCAATGCAACCGATTGAGCTTACGCTGGCCTTCACTGAAAAACGATTTCATATAACACAAATACGCATACCTGTGGCAGTCTTCAAACGATGGCGGATAGTCGATGATGATACGTGACTCCGGCAGACCAAGAAATATACGCAAAGGGTTCCGCAGGCAATTTCTGGTGTGATGTGGAAAAATAGACCCTCGACCAGGCAAATCTATGGATTGAGATCTAATAATCGATGAAAATGCTGGTCACGTGCTTGGTTTGTCCGTTCATGTCTTGTGTTTGCTGGGTATGAATCGCCTCAAATCGTTTCTGAATTTGCCCATATGCTGCTGCAGATAAGCACTTAAATCGGTTTAGAACATACCTGGGCAATTTCGACTGAGCTCTACCTGGTACTCGATGGAGAAAAACGGACTTTCAGGAATCTCCTCATGCAAAACCCGTGAGTCACTCAGCCCGCGTGAATTGTTTGAAGATTTGCAGACGGCGGGTATGATCTTCGAATTTTTGTTTGAAGGGCCACGAAACTCTCCTCACGGCAGCCACTAAATCGAAATTTGTGTTTCTGTATGACTGGTATGGGCACCTTGTTTTTTGGAAAGCCGCCACAGAGAGGGATAACTTGATTAATACAGCAGACCCGCAAAACCCCTGAAGCCACCGGGCAGATTTTTCGAATGGCAGTTTTAGCTATTTCTTCACACGACACTTCTTGTTCTGCAGGGTCAGTCACCAGGTATCCTTGATGGCAACGAGTTTTAGGCTTGTCTTTTGCCACTAGAATCTACTGATCTGGAACCGAGAGCCTGAAAATTTGATTTATCAGTGCACAGAATGCTGAAGCTACAGAAAACTGGTAGAAAGCTTATGATCCCAATAACAATTTAACTTTCCTGCCAACATTGTACCTGCAAGAAGAAAAACAAAAACCCGGCAGATAATATGCAAAACCTAAAAGTAAAACCCTTCACAATTAACCTAGAATCACAAAAAATTTACAGCTCTGGACAGCCAGATTTGACAATAATTGCAGTAATATTTTCAATATATCAGAAATTTGAACTTTACTGTGAACATAAGAAAATCTCTCAATGTAAAACACGAAATAAAATTTAAAAGATTAACCCAGGGCACAATCAGCTGGGCTCTGCACAGAAAAGCCTGTGGGAGTCGGCTGGTTCAGCCCAGAACTTCCCCAAACGCCCACAAATACCCTTCACCTAAAGATTTCCTGCACACCTCAAGCAAACATCAGCAAAGAGGGCAAGAAATGCTGCTAGATTTCAAGAAATAATGGAGATACCTGCCATTATTTCAGAAACCCTAGCAACACTCAAACCCTAGCAAGTGAGCAAGATACCTGTACTCACAATACTCTGAAAACAAGCTATTATTAACAGCTGAAAACTGAAATATGCAGAAAAATAAACATCTCACAGCAATTCCAGAGTAACACCGACCAGATTTGGACCCCAAAGTCTTTTTTATTAACCAGAAAATCAGATTACAAGAGAGCTTTTTCAATACAGACTCACAAATCAGATAATCTGAAATGACCCCTAGCACCCTACTTAAAGGAAATGCCTCCAACGGCTAGTTCGAGTGATCCATGCAGAAATGATCTCGACCATTGATGACGATCAAGACATTTCTTGATCTCATCCGTCGATTTATTCACTTAAAATATTATTATTTTATTAGTTAGGGTTTTTGCTTTATTTTTTAATTTTTTATTATTTTTTATTTATTTCATTTTTCAATTTTTACTTATTTTATTATTTTATTATTTTTATTCATTTTTTAATTTTTTAATTTATTTTAAAATGGATCATCGAACTAAGCCTTCGGAAAACATCACCTAGGACCTAGGACTTAGGACTCATGAGGGGATTTAAAACATTTTTCGACCCTCAAGACACATTACATCATGACTTTTACAATTTACATCCTAAGGGAGAAAACCCCCTTTAACATAGACCCTCACAAATCACCCAGTTCTGCGACACAACTATAATCTAGCAGATCAACACACTAGGATTCTCCTAAAATTCCAATGACAAAATCAATCCCGGCTTTGGGGTCAGGTTTGAAGGAAAACTCTGCCGATCCGTGGATCGGTGAGACGAAAAACCTTCCGGGACGTAGATTATCATCAGAAAGTTAGGTCCACCTAGGCAAATTACATACATGACTCATGTCTGCTAAGATTATTTACAATCAATACATGCAGACTGGGTTTATAATCAAAAAGATCAAGCCGCTGATGATGGCAGGATGGCACGGACATGTTGATCAGGTGCTGCCCCTTTTTGCCAAGAAAAGGGGGATGTACTGCATGGGTAGTTGACCAGTAGAGGTCAACATCTGGCTCTACTTGGGGACACGTTGTTGCTTGCAGGAATGTGAGAATCCAGAATCTGCATCCATACAACACAAAAATAAGTAGCGTCCATCCAAAAAATCAGCATATACATTAAGCACATAAAAGCTCTTCATTTATTAACTATCTAATAACATGAAAAGTAAATCTAATCCTAAAACAGAAATGAAACGCTGAAAAGACGAGGAGTAGAGTTAGAAATACAATACAAAAAATGCCCCACGGCATCAGATGTGTTCAATATAGTGCATACTGAGCATTTGCCTGCTTTCAGGCAAATCTGTCGGCTGCTTGTCGGATGTGCCATGTCCAATTTTGCATATGGTAGGACTTTTTCCTATGCGAAAATCAAGCAGCTCGCGGCCGTCTGATGCGTCAAATCTTCTTCTCATTTTCTTCCTCTTGCGCTTTTTCCTTCTGGCAGGATGAATTACTGATGAGCTGGAAATTTCTGTCTCGAAACTATCAGATGAAGTATGCGTGATATGTCTCTCTTTAGCCCGCATCTCATCTTTATCATTCTTAAGTCCATCTTCAATCAACCATCTTTCAACTGAACTAATAACCTCCTCATAATAAGATGGAGCTTGTTGCAACAAATGAGAAGGCTCCTGATCTATTGATGTTATCTGGTTTCTTTCATTTTCCAATTGCTGAAATTTTTGAACCTGTATTCTAATGGCATCTATCTGTCTAGAGTGTTCAACCTTTATAGCACTAATTTGTCTGGCATGATGTTCTTCCATGTCTTTTATTACTTTAACATTTTCTTCCTTTATGTTCATCAAGCAATGCTGCATGGAATTTATTTCTTCTTCATGATTCGCTTGCATGTTTCCAATTTCTGTTTCATGTTTAGTTTTCATGGCCTCAATTTCCTTAGCATGCTGATTTTGCGTGTCCTCAATCTCCTTATTACGTTTTTCCAGATGGGTGCGTAAAGTTTTAACATCATTGATAAGATTAGTTTGGTTGCTTTCCATATTTTTCACCAGCATCATTAAATCTTGTATTATTTGCTTTTGCTCTTCCTTTTGATTGTCATTTATCCCTGATTTTTTACTATCATGAACTTGATCTGCAATAGTTCCGGTTGATGACACATTCTGATCTTGAACTCTTTCTTTTTGTTGCACAATTTTAGGGGCAGAAGGCAAGCTGTTTGGACTATCATATCTATCTTTAAAAGCATTGAGAATGTCTTGTAAAGAAGTGAAAAAATCATTAGGAAAGTTATTAAACCAATTCAAGGCATCACCCTCAAAAGAATGGACAAATAGACGCATCTTGAAATCTTCATGATTATATTGAGGAAGTCTACAATATATGGTCATTACACAAGTAAACATGTTTAAATGATGTCTAACAGCGACCGGATCATCACCCGAGAACTTAAATAATTTAGAAATGGCCTCTTTCGGAAGATCATGGAGATTATTAGTAAAATGACATGGTTTACATGAATAATCCATGATGAACAACAAGGGATCAAATGGATGATAGAAAGAGATTTATGCTCAAGAGAATTAAGAGATGAGAAAAGTGGAGTCGCCACTTGAACAATGAATCTGATTCTAGGATCCAAAAAGTAACCACAAGCAGATATGAGGAAAGCTTCTTGTCTGGGAAAAATGAGAAAGTGGAGTCGCCACCCAAACAGGAAACAAACCCAAGAGGCGCTGCTGATATGTGATGAAAAGATGCCAAGATATTGAATCTGCCAGCTCAACTGAGAGATGAGAAAGATGAGAAGATGAATGATTGTCGTTTAAAACACCGAGAACAATTCGTCCCCGGCAACGGCGCCAAAAAATGTTGTCGCGCGGATTGACACGACAACCCTCAGACCGGGGGCTGTCACTCTGATCCCCGATCCCTCCGTTTAAGCCAGTCTCCCGCGGCTAAGGGGGGTAGACCCTGTGAGATGATGAGACCAACAGTCGACCAGTTGGTTGGGAGATCCGATAAACGATATGATAAGCACTAGATGGATTTAGAAATTTAAAGGACCAGTGCCTTGTGGAGTTAATGTTTAAATGATTAAGTACCAGATGCTGGCAGGAATATGATCTCATTAGGAGCAATCGTTTATCATTTAACTTTTATCAAGTGAGAAAAAATGCTTAACGACTTAGTGATACTCCAGCAAATTTAGATTTTCGAAATATAAAGTGTTTTGCATGACCATGTAAAATAACAACAGGAGGCCACATTCATGCAATTAATCATCCGCTGAAGATTGAATCAAATTAAACACTAATCCCCACGTTAAAAAAAAAATTCAATCTCAACATAAAAGATGAAACACAGGTAATTTCCGAGTCAAGACTGAAAATGGCAAAAATATCCCACAATATATTTTTTTATGATTTTCAGGCAAAATTTTAAACAAAAATTCCTAAATTAATCTAGAACTTAAATGCATAAAAAACTAAACTAAGCCTAAAAAAAAATTTAAGAAATCCTTTTTTATTTTTTTTATAAAAAAAAAATCTATACAAAGGAAAATAAACGATTTATTTAAAAAAAAAATTAAAATCTAAAGAAATTTACCCAAAATCTAACTAAAAGAAAACCTAAAACCCTAACATTTTCATTTTTTTTTTTTTTTTTTTTTATGAAACTATTTAGAAGGAATTAAAATCCAACTACATGAAAACTATAAAAAAAAGAAACTATGTAAAACGAAACTAAAAAAAAATTAAATTGAAATTTAAATCTAAAGCAAAACCTAAAACTAACCTACGCAATGCAACCGATTGAGCTTACGCTGGCCTTCACTGAAAAACGATTTCATATAACACAAATACGCATACCTGTGGCAGTCTTCAAACGATGGCGGATAGTCGATGATGATACGTGACTCCGGCAGACCAAGAAATATACGCAAAGGGTTCCGCAGGCAATTTCTGGTGTGATGTGGAAAAATAGACCCTCGACCAGGCGAATCTATGGATTGAGATCTAATAATCGATGAAAATGCTGGTCACGTGCTTGGTTTGTCCGTTCATGTCTTGTGTTTGCAGGGTATCAATCGCCTCAAATCGTTTCTGAATTTGCCCATATGCTGCTGCGGATAAGCACTTAAATCGGTTTAGAACGTACCTGGGCAATTTCGACTGAGCTCTACCTGGTACTCGATGGAGAAAAACGGACTTTCAGGAATCTCCTCATGCAAAACCCGTGAGTCACTCAGCCCGCGTGAATTGTTTGAAGATTTGCAGACGGCGGGTATGATCTTCGAATTTTTGTTTGAAGGGCCACGAAACTCTCCTCACGGCAGCCACTAAATCGAAATTTGTGTTTCTGTATAACTGGTATGGGCACCTTGTTTTTGGAAAGCCGCCACAGAGAGGAATAACTTGATTAATACAGCAGACCCGCAAAACCCCTGAAGCCACCGGGCAGATTTTTCGAATGGCAGTTTTAGCTATTTCTTCACACGACACTTCTTGTTCTGCAGGATCAGTCACCAGGTATCCTTGATGGCAACGAGTTTTAGGCTTGTCTTTTGCCACTAGAATCTACTGATCTGGAACCGAGAGCCTGAAAATTTGATTTATCAGTGCACAGAATGCTGAAGCTACTGGTAGAAAGCTTATGATCCCAAATGACAATTTAACTTTCCTGCCAACATTGTACCTGCAAGAAGAAAAACAAAAACCCGGCAGATAATATGCGAAACCTAAAAGTAAAACCCTTCACAATTAACCTAGAATCACAAAAAATTTACAGCTCTGGACAGCCAGATTTGACAATAATTGCAGTAATATTTTCAATATATCAAAAATTTGAACTTTACTGTGAACATAAGAAAATCTCTCAATGCAAAACACGAAATAACATTTAAAAGATTAACCCAGGGCACAATCAGCTGGGCTCTGCACCGAAAAGCCTGTGGGAGTCGGCTGGTTCAGCCCAGAACTTCCCCAAACGCCCACAAATACCCTTCACCTAAAGATTTCCTGCACACCTCAAGCAAACATCAGCAAAGAGGGCAAGAAATGCTGCTAGATTTCAAGAAATAATGGAGATACCTGCCATTATTTCAGAAACCCTAGCAACACTCAAACCCTAGCAAGTGAGCAAGATACCTGTACTCACAATACTCTAAAAACAAGCTATTATTAACAGCTGAAAACTGAAATATGCAGAAAAATAAACATCTCACAGCAATTCCAGAGAGTAACACCGGCCAGATTTGGACCCCAAAGTCTTTTTTATTAACCAGAAAATCAGATTACAAGAGAGCTTTTTCAATACAGACTCACAGATCAGATAATCTGAAGTGACCCCTAGCACCCTACTTAAAGGAAATGCCTCCAACGGCTAGTTCGAGTGATCCATGCAGAAATGATCTCGACCGTTGATGACGATCAAGACATCTCTTGATCTCATCTGTCGATTTATTCACTTAAAATATTATTATTTTATTAGTTAGGGTTTTTGCTTTATTTTTTAATTTTTTATTATTTTTTATTTATTTCATTTTTTAATTTTTACTTATTTTATTATTTTTATTCATTTTTTAATTTTTTAATTTATTTTAAAATGGATCATCGAACTAAGCCTTCGGAAAACATCACCTAGGACCTAGGACTTAGGACTCATGAGGGGATTTAAAACATTTTTCGACCCTCAGGACACATTTCATCATGACTTTTACAATTTACATCCTAAGGGAGAAAACCCCCTTTAACATAGACCCTCACAAATCACCCAGTTCTGCGACACAACTATAATCTAGCAGATCAACACACTAGGATTCTCCTAAAATTCCAATGACAAAATCAATCCCGGCTTTGGGGTCAGGTTTGAAGGAAAACTCTGCCGATCCGTAGATCGGTGAGACGAAAAACCTTCCGGGACGTAGATTATCATCAGAAAGTTAGGTCCACCTAGGCAAATTACATACATGACTCATGTCTGCTAAGATTATTTACAATCAATACATGCAGACTGGGTTTATAATCAAAAAGATCAAGCTGCTGATGATGGCAGGATGGCACGGACATGTTGATCAGGTGCTGCCCCTTTTTGCCAAGAAAAGGGGGATGTACTGCATGGGTAGTTGACCAGTAGAGGTCAACAAGGGGTATAGAAGAAGAAAGACTTCTTAAACTGCAAGGAACCTCTGCTCATGCACAACATTTCTCATATATTTCTCATCATGAAGAAGGTGCACTTCCATCAAGTTTATTATGGCATGCTAGATTTGGACATTTAAACTATGATAGTCTCCGATTGTTGAAGAAAAATGGTGTTGCTGGTTTGCCTACAATTCCTAGAAAACATAAACAATGTGATGCTTGCATTCTAGGAAAGCATAGCAAACAGTCTTTTCATGATTCACATTCAAGAGCACATAGGAAGCTTGAACTTATTCATTCAGATTTATGTGGTCCAATGCCTGTTCCTTCTGCAAATGGAAATAAATATATCATGACATTTATTGATGATTACACCAGAATGTGTTGGGTTTATTTTTTGAAGAACAAATCTGATGCTTTTCAAACATTCAAGAATTTTCATAAATGGATTGAAAATGATGCACAATCTCATATTGGGTCTATTCGCACTGATAATGGAAAAGAATATACATCAAATGAATTTGAACACTATCTTCGCCAACATGGGATTAAACATCAAACAACTGTGCCTTATAATCCTCAACAGAATGGTGTAACTGAAAGAATGAACAGAACAATTTTCAATATGGTACGATCCATGCTTTTCTTCAAAAATGTAAAGACAATGTTTTGGGCTGACGATGTTCTATGTGCTGCATATATAAAGAATAGATGTCCATCTAGTGCTATAAGAAACAAGACTCCTTATGAATTGTGGTATGGACATGTTCCTTCGGTAAAACATCTCAGGATTTTTGGTTCCACCTGTTATGCTTTAATACCAAAGGTACATAGAAACAAACTTGGTGCTAGAAGTCGTAAGTGTATCTTCCTAGGGTATTCAAACACATCTAAAGCATACCGCCTTTATGATGAAGTAAATAAAAAGTTTGTTTTATCTAGAGATGTCATTTTTCTTGAATCATCCAAATCTGACAGTGTTGTTGAGCGGCAACTTGATCGCTTGGATAGATTCACAAAACCGAAATCATTCCAAGAGTTTGATAATCAGATTCCACATCTTGAAGGGGGGATTCCTATACTAGATCAACATGTGGAATCTTCTTCTGAAGAACAATCTCCCCTGCATGACACTCCAACAACGGATGATGCTTTAAGTGATGTAATTGATAGAATTGGGAGACTCAATCTTGATTCAAACCCAACTCAATCAACAGAACAGCCTGGACCATCTCAGAAAGGTCCCCCAAAATGGCTGACAAAGACACTTGAAAGTGTTCATCCTGATGAAATTGGAAAAACAGGAACCAGAAATACAAACAGACAAGATGGAGGTGATGTAGATAACTCTAATTCACCTGTTGATATGGATGTTACTTATGATTGTGAATTGAACTTGTCTACAAATTTTAAACCAACTTCCTTCAAAGAAGCTGCTTCTCATGATGAATGGAAAGAAGCGATGCAGAAGGAGTATGATGCCCTCATAAAGAATGGCACTTGGACGCTGGTTGATCCTCCATTTGGAACCAAACCAATTGGCTGCAAGTGGGTCTACAAGAACAAGTACAAAGCTGATGGCTCACTTGACAAGCACAAAGCTAGGCTTGTGGCAAAAGGTTTTGCACAGAAGGAAGGGGTCGATTATGAGGAAACTTTTGCTCCCACAGCAAAATGGGCCACCATCCGGACACTCTTTGCACTAGCTGCTCAGAACGGTTGGAAAGTCCATCAAATGGATGTAAAAACTGCATTCTTGAATGGAGATCTAAAAGAGAATGTTTTTATGTCCCAGCCTGAAGGATTTGCTGTGAAAGGACATGAACACAAAGTATGCAAACTTGTGAAGTCCTTGTATGGCCTCAAACAAGCACCACGAGCCTGGTATGAAAAACTAACTGAGCATCTTCTGAAACTCAACTTCAAACATTTTGATCTTGATGATGCAACTTTATTTGTCAAGAAAGTTGGCAAAACAGTTGTATATCTTGTGGTATATGTAGATGATCTTTTAATGACAGGGAACAATGAAAAGCTATATTGCATCCATAAAGAAATAATTAGGAAAAAATTTTGAAATGACTGATTTGGGCTATGTTCATTACTATCTTGGCATTGAAGTAACCCAATATCCAAAGTCCATATTTCTTTCTCAAAAGAAATACATTGGAGATTTGTTAAACAGATTTGGCATGACAGAGTGTAATCCCCTTTCTACTCCAATGGAACAAAACTTGAAGCTCACATCTATTGAAGGAAAGGAATTTGAGGATGCAACAAAGTATAGACAGCTTGTAGGAAGTCTCATCTACCTCACTACTACCAGACCAGACATTTCATTTGCTGTTGGAATCCTCTCCAGGTTTATGCAAAAGCCTTGTGAGGGACATTGGTCTGCTGCAAAAAGAGTTCTAAGGTACTTGAAGGGAACTCAAGACCTTGGAATCAAGTATACACAGGTGGACGACTTCAACTTGATTCGATACTCTGATTCAGACTTCGATGGAGACAAAGAAACTGGGGTATCTACTTCAGGATATGCTATGAGTCTTGGATCAGGAGCTGTCTCCTGGAGATCACGCAAACAATCAGTACCAGCAGATTCCACAACAGAAGCAGAATATGTGGCAGCAGCTGAAGCAACGAAAGAAATTGTGTGGCTCAGGAAAATTCTTGAAGATTTGCAGGTAAAACAAATACAATCAACTCCACTCATGATTGATAACACATCTGCAATAAAGTTGGCCAAGAATCCAAAGTTCCATTATCGTACTAAGCACATCAATACTAAATATCATCTGATCTGACATCATGTTGACGCCAAAACAATCCATCTCCGTCATTGTTCCACAAACGAGCAAATTGCAGACATCTTCACCAAAGCGCTTGGAAGAGAAAAGCTTGAAAGATTTAGAACGATGCTTGGACTCACCAACATCCCTTCAGATTAAGGGGGGAATGTTAACACCTAATCCGAAACGGATGGGTGAACTGGACAGTCATCTAGAAGATGAACTGATCCGTTTTTATTTTTGTATATAAACATGAGTTACCTAATGAATAATATCACTCAGTTTTCTCTCTTGTTCAATGTGGAGTTACCCTGGCCTGACAGCTTAAGCCTTGTACTTACATTGAGTCTTCCCCTTGAAACCTTTTATGCCACCTTATACCTGTAAGTCTAGAATATCCATTAGGTGACCTATATACCAATACTCCTCTCATTGGTGAAAATCCATAAAGAGCAGGGGGTAGTAGCTGTGGTGATAGTGGGATACTACCTTATTGTTGTCACTTGGTCTAGTGATTGCCTTGTAGGGTACCCCTCTACAAGGCCTGGTAGATTTTGTGACAACAATATATATATATATATATATATATAATCAGGTACAGGTTCAAAGAACCTGGTACAGTCCCCCAAAATTAGATAGATAGGTATGGTCATATGGCTGGTACTATACTTGAATGATCGCAGTGTTACTCTCAATCATGTGGAAGTCTATAGTTCGTAAGAAGTACTACTCTCAATCATATGGAAATCAATAGTTTGCAAGAAGTATTACTCTCAAGCATGTGTTACCATGACAAACTGTTTAGATTTTTGCAGTACAGTTTTCTAAGCTTGTGAATGCCCATTGTCTACAAATCAAAAAGTGAACTTGTGAACTTCTAAATTTCTATTTTTAGTGTTTTTCCCTGGGGATATGGCCATCAATCACCCCATTGATACATCCCTTCAACTCTGGGGTATGACAGAGTACTCCTAGAGCCATCCCAGGGTATCTAGTATCTACCATCCTCATTTTAGGGTACAACCAGCCCAGGTACACTACCCATACAACATTGCAAAACCGCCATTAAAATAGGAAAACACTGATAATACATATTACAGGCAACCAACTCCTCGATATTAGTACAAAGGAATCACATATTGATTGTTGCGAGTGCTGCACATCTTATCAAGTCATACAAACATATTAAATACAGCTGATTCTGATCATTACATATTTTATCCAGACAAAAATTCATATCTTTGAAGAATGCAATAATTAATCTTTTGTGACCAGAAGAATATGCATGTAAAAGTTGTATAATGTATCCAAAAGAAACCTGTCAAATACTTTGTTATTTTATGGGTAGTTAGAATGTCTAAAACATACCCCCTGCAATTGGTTGCCATCTGCTTGAATTCACTATTCCAAATTCAGATTTTGATTTCTCATGGCTCTCCATAATTGCATTATTCAACACCTATCCCTCTCAAGGGAAAAATGTTGTAAATCTTATAAAATTGCCAAGGCATGTTCTCCCACGGTCTATAAAGTAGATGCAGACCAGAGTTTCCCATATGCACGGATGGACATGCATGTAAAGCAAAATTTCCTCTATCAACATTCTCAACATATAAACTTGGGGAGGTTGCTGATATAGAATTACATAGTTGGTACTAGGTAGCAGCCTTCTCCTAAGAAAGAAACTATTGTTTTCTTCAAAGTTCACACACGCACACATAAATTTTAAACACATTATGCAATCAAATGGATACAAACATACATAAAAAGAGAGCAAGAGGGACAGGTATAATGCTATAGAGAAATATAAGAAGTGCAAGACTAAAAACTGTCTTAATTTTTGCTCTCAAGCTCTATTTTCTGAGTGTTTGACTATCAAATGCCACAGTGCTAGTATTGACAATTCAATCTTAAAGCCTTAAAAATTCAGTTACCTGCTCATAAATAGAATCCAGATAAGTTTTGGCTAACTGAGAAACAGGACGAGGAGTGAAATCCCACAGTTGAAGAACCCAAGCTGGCAGCACCGCAGTTTCATTTGAATGACAAGAAGTACAAAACAACTGACCCATGTATTCACACAGTCGAGGCTTCGACGAGATAATATTCTGGACAAATCCTTCGATCAAGCTGTTTGCTACATCCAATTGTTTGTAACAACCTGCACATAAGTAGTGTTGACTTTCCAGTAATTGTTTGAAAGGCTTACAAGGATGAATTTGTAAATTAAGCCTTATGGTCTTCCCAAAAGCTGAAATTTCTTCTATCTCACTCTGTTTTCCCAAATGTCTAATCTTCCCAGAATGGAATATAGGCAACAACTGGTCTAAATTTTGGAAATTAAAGCTAGAACCTTTTTCTCCAGAAACCTTTTCCATATTTACATATTCCTTATCTTCAGATGCAGGAGTGGTGTCATGGGATTTTCTTTTTGGTAGCAAAAACAGAAGGAGGGGTGGTGCTGTATCAAAAGGAGCTCCAGCTTCAAGCAGAGAAGATAAGCATTCTTCAATAAGTAAACTTCTTTCTTCCACCAAATTAGAAGCAATGCTAAATATTTTACGAGACTCCTTTTCAACATTTTCCCATGGGGAAGGAAGCTGTATGTCATTTTGGGCAACAAACATCCCTTTTAGTTCATGATAAAGATGAATAAAATCACGATATCTTTGTTCAATCTCCCACTCGTTTCTTTCACTCCTTACTCTTATTTGGTATACCATATATTCCTTCAGACCAACCAACTTTTCCCCAAGAGAAGCCCCTCCCTTTCTATGTTTTGCACCAACAACTTCAACCGAATCAATCTTTTGGAAGGACAAATTCTGTTGACACAAATTATGGCTATCTGAGGCATTTGAACCACTCTTCCAATAAGTTTTTGGAGACTGCAGTAATGAGCCTCTATTAGCACAAACAAACCCAGCTCCATTGTTCTCACCTGAATCAAAAAGCACCTCCTCCATATCATGTAGTGTGTCAACGTTGGACTCATTAATGTCCATTGCTTCAAGAGTTTGTGAAAGCTGCAAAGTATAATAGTTAGATATTGCTCTTTCACTGTCTAGTGAATAATAGGACTGAAATATCTATCGTGACTTTATACTCAAGAACATACAGAAAAAATAAAGCACTTCCCACAAAGTTAAAAGATATTGCAGAGAGTCCACTCTACATTATCATCAGACAAAAGAATACAACGCATATAAAAAATGAGATAGCTTCCAGCACACCAAACACTGGTTAGTGAATATAAGAATAACTTATACCATAGAAATTGCTATTACATTCTTGTATGCCAAAGTGAATCAGAGAAACCTTATGTGCAATGCTCCTTTTCAGCCAGTTCCAGAGGATAAAGGCAAAATAAAAAAAATATAAATTTGGACAGGAGACTGCAATGGCGTTAAGGAGTCTGAATTTTGAAATGGATCACTCATTGTCGCATTGATTCCAATAGAAAGAGATGTAAAAGGTGTTTCTACAACTCCTTTGAAATATAGGGGTAGATTTGGAGTTCACCAGTTTCACTCCATGATGTCATCAAGGATAATGACCTTTTCATCTTTATAGGGAGAAACGAGAGCACATAATGCCCCTTGTCAACGAGCTTCAAAGTATCCTTGGGTTTCAGATTTTGGGACAAAAACTATGTAATCATATAAAGGGGTTTTTGATGTGTCCCTTGCCTTATTCCTGCTTAACTTCATTCAGATATCTTCCTGGTTTCTTTGGACATTCCCCATTCATTTATGGATGAATTCAAAACGACTTCAAGAAGGCAATGTTTCTACCTATGGTTTGCTACTCTTCCCCAAGATGTTAAAATCTTCTACTTGTACTAATGGCAATCTCTACCTTGATCTTTACACAAAGATTTCTTGTTTCTTAGAAAGTAACCATGTTAATGTTATTCTTTGAAATTTCAGTGCCTGCACAAAGAATTAAGAAATTTCTATTCATCACAACATTGTTGGTGAAGAGTCACAATTGGATGAATTTGACTTTGCACAGTTTGTTCCCATAAGGCGCTCAACTGACCCACATCTGTTTCCACTTATGCCTGTTATCTTTTAGGCACAGATAAGTCTCAAAACTTGGTTATCCTAAATGGTATCTTTACATTTCTTAAACCTACAGCACTCAAATGTTACCCTCAAAAGGTAGAGCCAATGTTATGGAGCAGGTAGTCATGAGTCTTTCTTCATTGCCCCACATCCTTGACCTCTGAAGTTTGTATAACTTGACAACTCCCACTCACTAATCATCCTTATCTTTCTTTTACACTATTTAGATCAATCGTGTGAGACTCAAATTCAGCAAAAACTGGGCCATTCTGGGGCCTGCCAAAACTCAGCTCAAGACGCAACGAAACTCAGCAAATGAAAGGATTCAAAATAATAATGACAGTGTTAGGCAAGTTTTGCCGAGTTTTGGGTGAGTCTTGCAGAGTTTCAGCTGATTCTTGACAAGTTTGATTGCTAGTGAGTTTCAGGGCAAGTTTGGTGCCAATTGCTCGTTTCAGAACAGAATGGAAAAGACATGTGAGTCTCTGCCGAGTCTCACGACACTGATCTAGATCACATTCCATAATCATTTTCACCCACTTCTAACAGCATTCTCAACCTCCTGTTATAGTCAATTTTTATTAGTCATGTGTATTGAAATAGGTAATAACTAGGTTCAGTTTTCATAAATATGAAATGTACTCTTGATTCTTGTATATTGTAAAATGAAAGAAAAAATATTATTATTATTTTTATAGCATTGGTTTCATGCTCAAGGTCAATTTTATTTATAGGTCAAGCACCCATTGAGTGCTTCTAGGGTTTGTCATAGAATCAAGAAGTCAATTGAGTCATTGTCATATGTGAAAGACCCTACTGGACATATGTATCATGTCAAGAAAATTATTGCAACTCAAAAAGGTCACAAGACTCCCTCCAAGACAAGTCAACCTAGCCATCAACAAGTCGGCCTAAAAGGAAGGACAAGTCGCCCGACAAAGTGACGAGTCGACCTCATGAAAGGGCTGTTCAACGGCAACCTCCTCAAGTAGCCTATACATAAGAATGCCATCAACCTCATTGAGAAACACAAGTTCGATCACAAGAAGACAACAAAAAGAAGCCGAAATACCTAACGAAGAAAAGAAGAAGGAAGTGAAAATTTTAAGGACTGTTTTTGGGGCAGAATCTCTCACACATGCGAAGGAACTAGGGCAAATTCTGTTGCAGAAAGACCGAATTGCAGCCACTACAAGAAGCCAAATTTAGCGTCAAAAAGAGTCAAGATTGCAAGCCGAATTGTCAAGGAAGAGAAGGCTGACCAAGCGGAGGAAGGAGGAAGGATTCACCATTATTTTCTCACACGTGCCAACTAGGGTTTCTGCAGTTGCAATCAAAGAGTTGCAGGTCCGAAATTGCAGTCGAAGAAGCAGTTGCAGCTATTGTGAAGCAAGGTTGACTTGAGTTGACTTTGGGAGGAGCAAGTTCATCAAGAAGAGGTTTGACTTGGTCTTGGAAGAGTCTTTGTCAAGGGTCATAGGTGTTAGAATTCGTCATTTGAAGAAAAACCTTATGGGGTTTCCTCTCAAAAGGAGAGGTTTTGGCCCTAGCTTGCAGCTTACATTTTGTGTCTTTTTGTCTCATTGATCTTCATTGTTTGGTAGTTGTTTGATGATTAAACAACACTATAAGAAGAAGTTAACCTCTACATCAAGTTAAGTAAAAGAATATCACAAGCAGTTATCAAAGTAAGAGAAATCACCCTAATCTAGCTGCCCTTGATTTCTCAACATTGAATCAAAGCTAAGGTGACAACAACAAGGAAAGGCAGCTTGAAGATCATCCAATTTTAGAAGGATACACAAGGGCCGAGCACAAGGAGATCATCAAGGAGGACTATCAATCACAAGGATCATATCATCTACACGTCATCTTGAAGGAAACAACTCATGAAAGATGAAGAAGACCTCAAAGACCCTACCTCCGTTCAAAGAAGGATTCTACATTTGAAGCATTCTACTGTCATCAATCAAAGGAAGCAAGAAGAGCACTTCATCATCAAATCAAATTGATCTCCCTCTCATTGAAGAAAGGATCACATCTTGTCATGTCCCCATTTTTATTCTTCTTCATAGTACAGTGAGGGTGGGTTTCCAAGACAGGGAATGGCCAAGTCAGTGGAGCAGGTTTATGTCATCATGAGTCCTGATGGAGTTTTGGGGAGTTTTTATGGGATTTGATGGCATTCGCTTGGCATATTCCATCATTAGCACAGTTTGTCTTTCATAACGTTGCATTCTGACAACTTTCAAAAATCAGCATTATTATTGGGCATAACTTAATTAATTATGCTCGAGGTGGCATTCCGAGGAGATTAATTGATGGAACACCTCAGTGTAATAGCTCATTGGAACCAGAACAAGAAGATCTACATGATGGGACTTTTGGATGGGAGTTTCATTGACCTGAGGAGACATGGCGACCAATTTACCCTTTTTTTGCGTTAAAAAGAATATTTAATTAAAATAAAAGAGGGAAAAGTGCTCCATGAATAAAATAATAATATGACAGAAGATTCTAGAGGGGTCCATCAAATCTATAAAAAGGGAGGAGGAGGCCATTGGAGGACATCTTGGTTTTGATATTGTTTCTTGTATGTGAGGTTGAGAACCCGATTCTCTACTCCAGCAGTAGCCCCAGGACGGAAACCCTCGGGTGATTCAGTGAGAGTGGGCAAGCGCCCATCTCTTCCCTTGGTGAATCCATTCAGGGTTCACAGGTTGCAGTGTATTGGTTTTTCAGTTTTTTCTGGAGGCCGATTGCGGCATTATTGTAGATCTGTTTGAGGCCATTCATCTCATCTATATGGGTTGTATTTGCATGTAAACCCCAGTTCTTCTAATATAATAAAGCTGAGAATTTCTTGTTCATTATGTTTTGAAATTGCAGTGCTTTATTTGCTCATTTTTACATGGCAATCTTCTGTTAAATGTATGATAAATTTTATGTGAAGAGCTTGTTCCAAATTTTTCTCATTTAGGACATTACAGTGGTATCAGAGCATATAACTTGGCTCAGCCTGCGGGTTTTCCGTTTTAATTGCAGATTGTCGAAGGTCTTGTTTGGAAGGGGCCAGTTTGTTGGTAACTCAAAATCATTCAACAAATCCGAGGGCCAAATTACAAGGGCCCAATTATTATCTCACGTTTCTATGAAGGCGTGGAGCAATTTTGTGAAGGGTCGTAAGATTCACCCATCTTGTAGAGCCCAAAAGTTTACTTTGAAGACGGTTGGTTGTTGACAGCTATAGTTGCGTTGACCCAACGTGCAATCTCACCATATCGAAGAGTTTAAAAAATCGTCGATCAAAAGGACCGAGTGCATAGTCGAATTATTAAAGGGGCAACAAAGGAGCAGGTATTATTAAATCAATTTTGATGGGTATATATCATGGGCCAAGCACTTTGAAGTCGTGACTGCATGCATGCTTTCGATACAACGTGGGTATAAGCCAGAGACACATGTAATTACAGTGAAAGTGTTGTGTGATGAATACCCCTGTGTGTTGTATTGATTTGGGATAGCATCGGATGTGCTCTAGCCACGAAAATTGGTGGAGAGGTTGGGGCACATGAGATCTCCAATACCTAGAAAGGGTTTGGGCAGATTCTAAACAGATCAAGAGATATTAAAATAATTAATATTTTTAATGGAGTCCCTAAGTCTAAACTTAGGGAAAATAAAATATTAATGTGTATTAATATGAATTTGTGTTAGAATGGTCCAAAAGACATGGATCAAGTGTTATAGATCTGATTTTAAAATATAAGATAATACAAATATACCCAAGAATAACAAGATCTGAATATAGATAGAATGTTTCACTTTATTAATCAAACCCTTAAGGTAGGGCAACACCATACATTCACTCCTTAAGGAAGGAGAACACTCCACAAGCCATATGCTTGTTCATACAATAATCCTTGACATCTCTCAATGGGGAGTCTCTAGCCTCTATATAGGCCTCATACATACAATACCATGGGTCATTACCATGGTTCCCTCAATACCATCTATCTAATACCATGGGCTTATTACATTATTGCTAACTACTTGTGGTCCCTTACATGATACGGGTTAACCACCTTATTTATTATTATGGCCCATCCCATTATTACCTTATTCCTTTGAGTACCTCCCTTTGTACCCCATATTATCCCCCCTAGGTATACTACATCAAGCCAGATCTAATATTAGCCGTTGATTAGGGACTTAATCTCGACCGTTGAGATGTCAACAGAAAAAGTATAAGAAGAGGCTTGAGGGGCACTTGGAGAACACACGGACGGAAACCAGTCAGTTCAATTTCTGGAGCGAGGTTTGCTGAGAAATTGAACCAGTGGTCTGGAAAGTAGCTAAGACGCAACAAGTATGGAACTGAGAGACAGGAGATTAGCACAAAAGACGCAGATGCAGAGCCAGAGGAAGCCATGCAAAGGCAATAAAGACTGCGCAGAGCCAGAAGGGCCTGCGTCATCCACGCAGAGGCTGTAGGAGTGACGTAGAAGCCTAGAGAGGCTGCGCAGAGCCTCAGTGGGCTGACGCAGAGGGTTTCAGGCTGATGCAGAGGGTTTGTCTATCTGTGGGTAAGCCAGTTTGGCACCCTGTTGTACAAGAAAATTGCTGAATAATAAAATCCTCCCTTGTTGCACCGGTTTTCCCACATTGGGTTTTTCCGGGGACATTAATCCAAAATAATTGTGTCAATGTGTGCATATTTTTGTTTATGTATTACGATGTGATATCTGCAGTAGTATTTATTTTAATGTTCGTTGAAGTAATATCATGAATAACTTATGATGAAATAAGTAGGAAAAGTAAATCAGTTGCTGCAATAGTAGAATTTTCACATGGTATCAGAGCAAGTAATCAGAGATAGAAAGGGAAAATCAGTTATGGGTCGAGACCACAATGCAAAGGCATCCACCTCAGGGGACCCACGCAGATTTTCAGAAGATTGCACAAGAGAGAGAGATTTTGATTTCTCTATGTTGGCTTCCAGGTTGGAAAAAGAAGTGGCGTGCATGACTAGTGTTGCATCATCAGAAATATGATATATAGACAGTGGAGCCTCGTGACATATGACGAGAATCAAGGAGTGTTTCTCAGAATATCGAGAAGAGAAGATGAACTTTCAGATCACCATGGGGAACAAGGCAAAGTGTACTCCAGTAGGAAAGGGTACCATAGTTTTTCAGGCAGAATCAGGAGAGCGGTTTCGTGCCAGAAATGTGCTGCATGTGCCAGGATTGGGGATGAACTTACTTTCTGTGTCACAACTACAAGGCAAGGACTATGACGTCTACTTCATCAAGGAAAAGGTATACGTCAAACACCCGAGATGGAAAAAGAAAGTGCAGATCGGGATCAAAAGTAATCGGTTGTACAGATTACAACTAGAATCTCCAATGGCACTAATAGGCAGTCATGGGGACAAAGACTTGAATGAACTATGGCACAGAAGGATGGGTCACTTGCACCATGGAGCTCTGAGAATTCTCAGGAGCACTATAACAGGAGTTTTGGATTTGAGTACGGAACGAGATGATGTATGCAGGGGATGTGCTCTAGGAAAGTATGCCAAGGCAGCATTTCCTAGGAGCAACCACAGGGCCAAGAGTGTACTAGGATTGATACACTCAGATATCTGCGGACCTATGTCCGTCAAAGCTCCTAGCGGTGCCGACTATTTCCTTACTTTCATTGATGACCACTCAAGGAAGACTTCGATATATTTTTTGAAAACCAAGGATGAGGTTTTCTGTCGATTCAAGGAGTTCAAGGCTCTAGTGGAGAATCTAACAGGTAAGAAAATAAAAGTATTGCGCTTCGATAATGGTGGAGAATATGTCAATAAAGACTTCACTGATTTTTGCGCTAAGGAGGGCATCAGAAGAGAGTGGACAGCGCCCTACAATCCGAAGTAGAATGGGGTGGCAGAAAGGAAAAATAGGACTATTGTAGAAGCAGCTAAGGCCATGTTGTATGATCAGGATATGCCAAAATTCCTGTGGGCAGAAGCATGCAACACAGTTGTCTACATTCAGAACATGACTCCTCATCGGGCATTGGGCAAGATTACTCCAGAGAAAGTCTTCACTAGGAAGACACCTGAAGTCAGTCATTTCAGGATATTTGGGAGTTTGGCATATTGTCGCATACCCGAAGAAAAGAGGAAGAAGCTGGATCAGACTGCAGAAAAGGGGTATCTGGCAGGATATAGCGAGAACGCTAAGGCATACAAGATCTATCTTCCAAGGAGCAGGAAGGTAGTAGTACGACGAGATGTAAAGTTCATGGAGGACAGAGCTTTCAGAAGATCTCGCGAAATGCCTTCCAAGGAGCAGTCGAAAGAGGATCCGTTGGTCATGCCTCTTCAACCAACGGAAGTGAAGAATCCTTCCTCAGATCAGGAAGATTCTCAGGATGAGGAAGAGGAGCAAACAGAAGCACCTGTTGGCAAAGGAAGAACCAGTAGGGAACTTTGTCAGATTCTACATGATGCAGAGAACTTCATTGGAGAGCCAAGGAACAGTAAAAGGGAGCAAAAACAACCAGACAGGTATCAGGCGTTAGTAGCTCAGGATGGAGAGCCTGCCAGCTTCAAGGAGGCAGCTCAGCATCAAGTCTAGCTAGATGCGATGGTGGAGGAGTATAACTCCATAATGGTAAACGATGTCTGGGAGGTGGTGTCAAAGTCTCAAACAGATTTGTCGTAGGTTCAAGATGGATCTACAAGATCAAATATGCTACGGACGCCAGTATTGAAAAATAGAAGGCCAGGTTTGTGGCTAAGGGGTATGCTCAAAAGGAAGGGATTGACTATGAGGAAACCTTCGCCCCGGTAGCTAGGTATACATCTATTAGAACCGTGATATCTCTTGCAGCCCAGATGGGATGGGAGATCCATCAGATGGATGTCAAGACTGCATTTTTGAACGGGGTAATAGAAGAAGAAGTATACATTAAACAACCAGAGGGCTTTGAAACTCATTAGAAGAAGTCTCATGTATGCAGACTGAAGAAAGCCTTGTATGGGTTGAAGCAGGCACCAAGAGCATGGTATGGTCGAATAGATGGCTACTTGCAGAAGATGGGGTTTGTCAAGAGTGACGCGGATCCGAATCTCTACTATATGGTCGTAGAGAGCGAGCCACTTACCTCAGTATTATATGTGGATAATCTCTTCCTGACAGGATCATCCAGATTCATTGAAGACTGCAAGAAGAATCTAGCCACAGAGTTCGATATGAAGGATCTGGGACGAATGCACTATTTTCTAGGGTTGGAAGTTTGGCAGCAGAAAGGAGAAATCTTCCATGGGCAAGGAAGGTATGCTATAGAAATTTTGAAAAGGTTTGGGATGGGAGACTGTAGACCTATGGCTATGCCAATGATCACCAATTGGAAGAAGATTGATGCATCAGAAGACAAGGATGTCGATCCCACCCTATACCGACAGCTCATATGGTCCCTGATGTATCTAGACAATACCAGGCCAAATATTTGCTATGCTGTCAAAACCCTCAGTCAGTTTATGGTGGAACCAAAGAGGGCTCACTGGGCAGCAGCCAAGCACGTTCTCAGGTATTTACAGGGAACAGTTGATTATGGGATCTTGTACAACAAAGGGAAGGATATCAGGTTGAGTGGATTCACTAACGCAGATTGGGCAGGAAGTTCAGTGGATCGGAAAAGTATCTCTGGGTATTGTTTCAACATTGGATCAAGAAAACCTCCTAGTGCAATAGGAAACAGAAGTTCGTGGCTCTAAGCTCGTTTGAGGTAGAATATATGGCAGCAAGCACAGCTTCGTGTGAGGCCATATGGCTTAGAAAACTGCTGGTAAACCTATTTTGAAGAAATATGGAAGCGATCAGGATCATGTGTGATAATCAGAGTTGCATCAAACTCTCTGAGAATCCAGTATTTCATGATAGGTCAAAGCATATTGATATCCGGTGTCACTTTGTCAGAGATTGTGTCCAACGTGGAGTTGTACAGTTGAGCTACACTCCTACAGGGGAACAAGTGGCAGATATCCTCACTAAGCCCCTTGGAAAGTCAAAATTTGACTACTTCAGAGAAAAGATGGGGATGGTAAAGAACCCCTTTCAGAAGTAGTGTGTTAGCAGCACGAATGAAGAGGGAGTTGCAGTGTAGATGCAATGTTGGCAGAAAGGACGAACAGCAGCACAGATGCAGAGGGAGTTGCAATGCAGATGTAGTGTTGGGAGAAAGGACCAACAGCAGCATAGATGCAGAGGAAGGTGCAGTGCAGATGTAGTGCTGGGAGAAAGGACCAGCAGCAGCATGGATGCAGAGGGAGTTGTCGTACAGATGCAACAGTGGCAATGGCAGAACCATGGGCAACAGTACAGGATGCAGCAGTGTAGAGGATGTTGGGCAAGGAGGCCTAGCATCAGCATAGGTACCGATGTCGGTTGATCAAAGTAATACTCAGTGAGGGGTATTGCTAGAGCACAGTCCTCGCTAAGAGGGAGTGTTGATTTGGGGTAGCATCAGATGTGCTCTAGCCACGAAAATTGGTGGAGAGGTTGGGGCACATGAGATCTCCAATACCCAGAAAGGGTTTGGGCAGATTCTAAACAGATTAGGAGATATTAAAATAATTAATATTTTTAATGGAGTCCCTAAGTCTAAACTTAGGGAAAATAAAATATTAATGTGTATTAATATGAATTTGTGTTAGAATGGTCCAAAAGACATGGATCAAGCTAGATCTAATCTTAGCCGTTGATTAGGGACTTAATCTCGGCAGTTGAAATGTCAACAGAAAAAGTATAAGAGGAGGCTTGAGGGGCACTTGGAGAGCACACTGAGGGAGACCAGTCAGTTCAATTTCTGGAGTGGGGTTTCCTGAGAAATTGAACCAGTGGTCTGGAAAGTAGTCAGGGGGCAGCAAGTACGCAACAGAGAGACGGGAGATCAGCACAGAAGAGGTAGACGCAATACCAGAGGAAGCCACACAAAGGCAACAGAGACTGCGCAGAGCCAGAAGGGCCTGTGTCATCCACGCAGAGGCTGCAGGAGTGATGCAGAAGCCTAGAGAAGCTGCGCAGAGCCTCAGTAGGCTAACGCAGAGGGTTTCAAGCTGACGCAGAGGGTTTGCTATCTGTGGGTAAGCCAGTTTGGCACCTTGTTATACAAGAAAATTGTTGAATAATAAAATCCCCCCTTGCTGCACCGATATTCCCACATTGGGTTTTTCCAGGGACATTAGTCCAAAATAACTGTGTCAAAGTGTGCATATTTTTGTTCTTGTATTACGATGTGATATTTGCAACAGTATTTATTTTAATGTTTGTTGAAGTAATTTCATGAATAACTTATGATGAAATAAGTAGGAAAAGTAAATCAGTTGCTGCAGTAGTAGAATTTTCACATGTTGAAATGCAGATGATTAAGTTGAGTCACTAAATGCTGGACGCAGAGGACCCTGTAGCTGACGTTTATCCATAGCCAATTATTCAGCAGAAATTGCAATTGACAGGTTAAAATTTTCTGGAAAGTGGGCCCACTTAAAATAAACACTCGCGAAGATTTTATGAAACTTCTGCTACTGTGATCAAGCCAAAATGCCAATTCACATGATCGCAAGGAGCTAGTTCTTTCTCAGGGTCGAGCTCATGTTGACAAGGAAGGTATTGCACATTGATGTTTCAAGAAAAAATTGACAGGTAAAGTTAAGGCGAATTCCATACATCCTCGGGGCAGAATTGATATCCCTATAACAGAACGTCAAACCGTTGAATGGAGAGACAAGTGGAGTTCCGTGGGATTTGAATGACGTAGTAGGAGAAACGTCAACGCAAGGGAATACCTCGATTCTGTCAATCAAATCCAGTGATCGAAGGAACCAAGAAATCAATCTAAGTGTGCACGTAAAAGAAATTTTTGTCTTAGTTGCAGGCGGAATTGGGTGGCGGTTGTGTCACCGAACCTACCGTCATTGCCACGATGAAGGAAAGTCGTGTAAATTAGAAATCAAGTTTTGCGCAGACCGAAGCCGATTGTGGAAAAAGCGGTTGCGAGAGACCACAGGGCCGAATTTGCTAACGGCGAGTATATCATTGAGTTTCATTTTGGTCAACGCACATTGTCATGAGACAAAATTTACACCAATCGACTTAACCACAAAGGGAATCGATTGGAAATGCATGTGGGGAAAGGCACAGGCCAATTTGAGCTTCTGTCAAAAGAAAAAATAAAAAAATAAACCCAGAATTTGTCTACAACGACACTGAATTCGTTGTTCAAAAGCATTGATATGTGCGTTGGTGTGAGCAATAAGGTTAGTTGGGGCATTTTCCAAGTCTGCGGGATCATATTAGTGGTTGGACAAGATTAACACTGTCATGGACGTGAAGTATTTACTATTAACCATAAAAGAATGGTGAAGGGGTCGACTATTATTTGCAGAGGACCACATTAACAATTTGAAGTGCCCAAATTAAAGATTGCAAGGAACATGAAATCTGTCTCTTGTGACAGATTGCCATACGACTCTTTGCGGGCCAAATCTGAGACTGGTGCTAAGCGTATTCACTGTCAAGTCAAAGAAGAAACACATCACATACAAATCCAGCAAAGATTCAAGCTTGAGGTTATTATTCCTGGAAGGCATCATCATTTGAGTGTATTAATGTTGTAGCAAGACTCTTTTGATCAAAGTACACAGTGCGCTGAAGCGGGTCGATCCTTGCCACCTTTTGCTGAGTTCAGAATGTTGAAGGAGGACGGGTTTTCACATCATCAACAATAGAAACTGATATATATTTCATGCCTCAAATCAGGTTCCACTGTTCATTTATAAACCCAACTGAAATGTAATTCTCACAATTGTGAAAGTTCCATAACTCTAGTTATTACTGTTCTTGCTTAATCGTGCTTATATCATTCTAGAAACTTTAACACAAACCCAGAAATTGTTGAAATTATGAAAATTGGAGGAAAGGGAATTTTACAGTCAGCAAACTCATAATAATAATAATAATAATAATAATAATAAGTGGCCTCATTATCACAAACATTCTTGTCATCATTGAACTAAACCATGGAGGATCTACTAAACAGATTGAGAACATTAACCACAGAAATTGGTTACTTGAACCGCCATGCGTCATTAGACCAAAAAACAAAATTGACCAGCAGACCTTTGTCAAAAAGGATTTATGCTATTCTTCCAAAAGAACCACCAAGAGATGTGCAAAAGGGGCAAGAAATAGGACACAAAATATTTTCACTTGGGACAGAATTGAAACACATGAGGGTCAGAGTGAAAGCCCTTTTCAAACTAGATGAATTGGATGCACTTCTTTCCGAAGTGAACCAATTAGAAGGGAAGAAGTTGTTGTGGTCTTTGAAACCTGCCATGCTAGCTTTGATATGGCCCAAATTTTTGGAGTACCCTTGTGAAGGGGTCACACTTCCGATTGCCTCTTGTCTTAGCAGAATCATGATGCTGACCACCCCTATAGCTCCTTACAATGATGATGTTATGAGGATAGTTTTCAAGCTGATAGTGGATACTTTCCAGGATTTGGACAACACTGCAGGCTCTACCTTTGGGAATAAGCTTGAGATTTTAGGAGTTATGGCCATGACTAAGACTTATGAAGTCATGTTCGATCTAGAGTGTGATGGTTTGATCTTGCAGATGTTCCAATGCTTCTTCAACATTAGGAAACATCATCCTGATAGAGTCATAGCCTACATGCATTCCATCTTGTCCTCATGTATGAGAGGTCGTGATGCCATCTGTTGGGAGTTGCAGTCTCAATTGTTTGTTGTTTGGAGGAGAGAGCAATTGGTCTCACTTGTTGCTTATGGTCTAGCTGAGAGGTTGGTTGAGCAGAACATTGGGTTGTTCAAGAGACAACTGACCAGGGAGGAGCAGCTCAGGTTTGGGGGCTCATTCAACAAGAATGAGATGAGGAGGAAGGGACTTTGCTTCATCTGCAAAGGACCTTGGAGACCTGACCACTCATGCTTGAGTGACACTGAGGAGATGATAGCGGTAGAGCAGGGAGATATTCTTTGTCTATCAGGATGAGGACTGTTCATTGGACGAGTCCATGGGTTCATACGATGATACCTTAGAGGAGCATGAGCAGTCATATGGAGTTGATGACAGTAGCCCAAATATGCATCCATGTGTGGTAGAGGAGTACGAGGAGCAGCATATTGTTCCCATGTGGGAAAGAGATCAGCGAGCAGATGAGCAGTTGATGATTCAGCATAAAGAGCACATAGAGGAGCATGAATCATGACGAGTCATTAACATCAAGCCAGATTCATATGATGAGCAGTCTGTGGGTCCTAGTAGAGACATTCAGGATAGCATATCATCAGTGATGAGTCAACATGAGCAGCATATGATGGAGCGTGAGTCAGTTGAGGAGGATGAGGTGCACAGTATGCATGATGAGCCTTTTTGGGAGAGCCAGTTGGAGGTTCATATTGAACCCATGATGATGGAGGATGAGCAGCCACCCTTGGGGTCAATCGTTGATGAGGAGCAAACAGATGTACAGATAGTTGGCAGGGTGACGATGTTCATTAACACTTGTCCTCAGGAGATGTTGGAGTATGACAGGACAGTTTGGCAAGAGATTGGTGGATTGGAAGAGCGTGGAGTTTCCTATCAGGCGAGGGAGATGGCAGTGCATCCATCTTTGGGTCTACCCATTGATGAGGTGCAAACAAGGGTAGTGGCAGCTAGCCGAGCTACAACATTTTCAGGCAGCAGCCCTCTCCAGGAGTACATAGACAGGGCTTGTAGCATAGTTTGGCTACTTGTACCCATTATAGGGGGAGAGGCAAGACATTCTTGGAGGATATTATAGACCAACCAAATAGGGCAGCATGAGTTGAGCATGGACCAGCATCAGCATAGTAGACTTGTTCCTTACATAGAAGTTCATGACTTAGATTGATGGGAGATCATGAGTTGGTATCCTATTGATGGAGTATCATTCTTAGTCGGGAGTAGTGTACTGCAGGAGCCCTTAGAGGTGGGGGATATTACATGCTCCAGTCGGCAGCAGAATGTGGGTTGGCCACTCATCAGTATCTCAGCGCAGCATCAGTATGGTGAGACTGACCTTGGGGTATGCCAAGGATTGGATTGGAGAGAGGTGATGAGATGGTACATAGTTGGTAGGGCAGCATTCACAGCCGGAGTTACGGCATAGCAAGAGCCATGTAGCATTAACGCTCCTTCGTGGAATTGGGATCCAGGTGGATCTACTGGCAGCAGGTTGAGTCAGAGATGGACATGGGATCCAGGTATTGGAGGATCCAGTCATGTTTCGATAGCTTGGAGACGTGACGTGGACCAGTGGTTCGTATGGGATCCGGGCATTGGGTCTCAGTGGCGTTGGGCCACCAAATTGGTCCACAGATTTGGATTGCTTGAGGGCAAGCAATCTTGGGGCAAGAGGACTGTCATGTCCCCATTTTTATTCTTCTTCATAGTACAGCGAGGGTGGATTTCCAGGACAAGGGATGACCAGGTCAATGGAGCAGGTTTATGTCATCAAGGGTCCCGATGGAGTTTTGAGGAGTTTTTATGGGATTTGATGGCATTCACTTGGCATATTCCATCATCAACACAATTTGCCTTTAGTTTCGTTGCATTCCGACAACTTTCAAAAATCAGCATTATATTGGGCATAACTTAATTAATTATGCTCGAGGTGGCATTTCGGGGAGATTAATTAATGGAACACCTCAGTGTAACAGCTCGTCAGAACCGGAACGAGAAGATCTACATGATGGGACTTTTGGATAGGAGTTTCAGTGACCTAAGGAGACATGGCAACCAATTTACCCTTTTCCCACATTAAAAATAATATTTTAATTAAAATAAAAGATGGAAAAGTGCTCCATGATTAAAATAATAATAAAACAAAAGATTCTAGAGGGGTCCATCAGATCTATAAACGAGGAGGAGGCCATTGGAGGACATCTTGGTTTTGATATTATTTCTTGTATGTGAGGTTGAGAACCCGGTTCTCTACTCCAGCGGTAGCCCTAGGACAGAGACCCTCAGGTGATTCAGTGAGAGTGGGCGAGCACCCATCTCTTCCCTTGGTGAATCCATTCAAGGTTCACAGGTTGCAGTGTATTGGTTTTTCAGTTTGTTTTGGAGACCGATTGCGGCATTATTGTAGATCTGTTTGAGGCCATTTATCTTGGCTATATGGGTTGTGTTTGCATGTAAACCCCGGTTCTTCTAATATAATAACGCTGAGAATATCCTGTTCATTATGTTCTGATATTGCAATGCTTTATTTGCTCATTTTTACATGGCAATCTTCTGTTAAATGTATGATAAATTTTATGTGAAGAGCTTGTTCCAAATTTTTCTCATTTGGGACATTACACATCTCAACCATCCTTGAAGAAGATCATCAAGGAGGCATCTTCCATTGTCAAAGGAGTAGTGGAAGTCAACATCATCAAGAAGGCATCAAGTTGAAGATATCATCATCAAAGGAGCATCTTCACTTGACAAGTATTCTATATTTTATGTCTCAATCTACAATGACTTCTTTCTGCAAGGAGAACAACAAACTTGTTGGGTCATCAAATTACCTTGCATGGAAGAAGAGAATAGATTTGATCCTCATAGAAAATGAAGTTAGTGAATATGTCACGGGATCAATCACCAAACCTTCTCAAGAGCAATCTCAAGCACTATCAAAGTACATGAAAGGAGAAATAAGGGCTCAAAGAATCCTTATTGAATCAATCAAGGACTCCTTCATCCCTTATGTAGCAGAGTTGAAGACAGTGAAAGAGATCTATGAAAAGCTAGTAGAATTGTTCTCTATAAGCACTGCAAGAGAAATTATATCGTTGAGAACCAAACTATACAAGATGAAGGTATCAAAGAAAGAAAGGATAGCCTCATACCTTATGAGAGTATCTCAAATAAGAGATCAACTACAAGAGCTAAGAGAGATAATGTTTTATCGAGAGATGACCACCATAGTGCTCAATGCACTACTCAATGAATGGGGCAACTTGGTGTCAAGTATTTACGGAAAGAAGGAAACTACCCCATTCAACGATCTGTGGTCATTATGCAAAATTAAAGAAACCAGATTAAAGGCGAAGAACAATGTTGGGTCAAATGATCAAACACAAGCATATGCAGCAATGGCAAGTAAGAAAGGGAAATTTGGAAAGTTTGAGCCTTGGAAGAATTTTCAAAAGAAAATTGATATGTCTAAGATTCAATGTTATGAATGTAATGAATATGGCCATTTCAAAAGGAATTGTCCTAAACTCAAGAAGGACAACAAGAAGAGAAAGGAAAGGAATGAAGCCCATGTCATCGAAAAAGTAAAAGAACCTGAAAAGAAGAGGTCAAAGGAGGAAGTAAAAGACCTTTACTATGACTGAGATATCATCATATACTTAGTTCCTTTCAGTTTGTAGAAGATAGCAATCATGATGGAAAGCATCACAAGTATGATAGGATGCATTATAGTAGAAATTGAGATGACGCCATCATAGAGGCATGGAAGGATAGCCGAAGTAGAAGTCTATATGGTTGAAGCAATCATAGTACATGATAAAAAGGAAGTAGCTCATGACATCCTCATTGGAAGCATAGTAGGATAATCGAAGTAGCAAGCAAGTCATCTAGCAAGATAAGAAGATAAAAGTTTGTCTCATTTCATCATCATTAGAAAGAAGCACTTGCAGAATGAGGATCATCAAGATCCTCCAATGAAAACATTGTTGAAAGGTTCACCTCTACTTAGAAGAAGCGTCTCGCAAATGGTCTACATTCCACCTTGTGTGAGATCTATAATTTGGAAGGATGATGATATGATGACAAAGATGTGCAGGTTGCAGCATGTCAAGTTGAAGAATTTTTATCTTCAAGCAAGGAAAGGAAGTTGCCAAAGGAAGTCTAGATGACCACATGAAAGAAGAGGTATGTATATTTGGTAATAAATAGATAAATTCGTGTCATCATATGGTTGCGGATAGTATGGTTGAATGTTCTATCTCATGAACATGAATGAAAAAGAAAGGACTCTTCCTTATGAATAATACATGAAGGTATGAATACAATGTACCTTGAACTCTTCTACATATTGACAAGATGAAAGCAACATAATATGACTTCATGAAGAATATGAGGTGGTTGGGAAATATGGTTCCTATGATGAAGGAACTATGTATAGACGATCATGTGGAAGCCATATGCGAAGAAGGTGAGAGAAGAGTTCGTGAAAGATGCATCTATAAGATAAAATAAGTGATCAACATTTGATAACTAGAAGGATTAGTTATAACATCTCCATGGAAAAGATATGAAGGCCCTAATATGTATGCTGGAAAAGGAAAACCTTGATAATGTATGTTTTGGAGATGGATTCATACAGTATGCGAAAGGATGTTGATGTTGCAAGAAGTTGATGTCATGATGGAAGGCCATCTTAAAGAGGTAACTTTGATTTAATGTTCATTTTGATTTTTGAGAAAGTATCTGGTTGGGTTGAAACAGGGCTATCGAAAGAGGGTTGTAGAATTCACCTACAACTTGTACTCATGAGATTGGATGGAAGATGTTGAAAGAAACATGACTTGAAAGAGGTAGTTGTATGAAGATGTGGACAAGAAGGTCACTTCTCGATGAAGAGAAGGATGACATGACTATTGGTTCATCACTATGTTTCGTTGAAGGGAAGTGACGGAGAAGATGGTCGATGCCCTATGAAGAAGTTCCAGAAGAAGAAGGCTTCATGATGAAGAAGTTGAAGTTCATGATATGATGCTGAAAAGGAGGAGCTCTACAAGCAGTGGATAGTACCATAATCTCCACCGAAGAGCAGAGAATTGTTGTTGATAAGAAGTCCCTAGTTGAGAGGAAGCTTGGGTATATTCCTTTAATAGGAATGAGTTGATTCTCCCTAGTTGAGAGGGAGAGATAGAGACATCATTCTTGTCTTATGTATGAAGAAAGAATGGAAGATTGGGTAAGCATCTGAATTTCGATACTCTTTTAGGATGAGGTAGGGCATCCAATAGGTAAGAGTAGTCGAAGAGGAAATTCCATGAGGATGTGTAAATCCAAGATGGGGATGATCCTAGGACATACCTTGTGAACATATGGATGGGGTATGTGCCTTGAGAGACAATGATGAAGGTGTCTATAAATCATTTGTCTCCCTAGCATTGTGCTCTAATCTTGTGGAGAGATAGAGTTGTTATTCAAGGCCTTGCTATGTGATAATGTTGGTTGCTATGATGAGATGCGTTGATATAAGCTGATAAGATAGCTTATGAGATGGCTTACAAATCCGACTCTTCTTATGAGAATTCTTCAGTGTGAGAATGTCCAAATACCTTGTATGTTTTATGAATACCTCCCTAGTTAAAAGGGAGTGTTGAAATAGGTAACTAGGTTCAGTGTTCATAAATATGAAATATACTCTTGATTCTTATATATTGTAAAAAGAAAGAAAAATATTATTAATATTTTTGTAGCGTGGATTTCTTGCTCAAGGTCAATTTTATTTATAGGTCAAGCACGCATTGAGTGCTTTTAGGGTTTGCATAGAATAAAGAAGTTAATTGAGTCATTGTCATATGTGAAAGACACTATTGGGCATATTGTATCATGTCAAGAAAATTATTGTAAGTCAAAAAGGTCATAAGACTCCGTCCAAGACAAGTCAACCTAGCCATCAACAAGTCGACCTACAAAGTCACAAGTCGACCTCATGACAAGGATGTTCGACCTCCTCAAGTAGCCTACATATAAGAATGCCATCGACCTCATTGAGACACACAAGTTCGATCACAAGAAGACAAGAAAAAGAAGTTGAAATACCTAATGAAGAAAAGAAGAAGGAAGTGAAGATATTAAGGATTGTTTTTGGGGCAGAGTTTCTCACACGTGCAAAGGAACTAGGGAAACTTTTGTTGCAGCAAGACTGAATCACAACCACTACAAGGAATCAAATTTAGCGTCAAAAAGAGTCAAGATTACAAGCCGAATTGTCAAGGAAGAGAAGGTTAACCAAGCGAAGGAGGAAGGAGGCAAGATTCACCATTATTTTCTCACACGTACCAACTAAGGTTTCTATAGTTGCAGGTCCGAAATTGCAGTCGAAGAAGCAATTGCAATTGTTGTGAAGCAAGGTTGAATTGAGTTGACTTCGGGAGGAGCAAGTTCATCAAGAAGAGGTTTGACTTGGTCTTGAAAGGGTTTTTGTCAAGGGTCATAGGTCTTGGAATTCGTCATTTGAAGATTCTATAAGAAGAGAAGAATTCTTGTGAGTTTTCCTCTAAGAGGAGAGGTTTTGTGTTACTTTTAGGCAACAATGGTATGTTCTATGCTTTACAGCAATTTTACTTCAATTTCTTTATTAGCCCAATATCAATATCCAGTTTATCAATCACATCAACATGATAGTAAAATGCAGATAGAACATAAACATAAACAGTAGAAGATAAGCCAAGACAAGAGGACACAAGATGTGGCACCAGCTAGGGACAAACCCCAATGTGGGTTAAGCCTTGATCAATTCTTCTTATAGTCTTCAATAGTTGAACAGAGAGAGATAATACAATTCAGTGTTGCGAACATCTCGATAACATTCCGATTTTATCTCAAAATCATGATTTTTTGGCCTAGTTGACCTTTTTCCAATTTTTACCGATATTTTTATGGTATCTTAATTGTGCCGATAATTGTCGTTTTTTATCGATATTTTCCTGATTTTTACGATTTTTTGGTTTTCTGGACCCTTGTCGATTTTATCCTGATGTCGATGTTCACAACATTGGTACAATTTACAAATCTAATAATTTATAATAGCAACAAAAGAGCCCTAACCAGAAAAGTCATCGCTGGTCAACAAGGCAAATTTGACCCTACACAATTTGGTCAACTTCAGTCAACTTTGGCCTCCAAACAACAAGATGAACCAGCCCTCAAAACAGCCCAAAAACAGCTCAATCAAAGTCTGGTCAAACAGCGCACCTGCAGTCAACCCTAGCTGCAGTCAACACTGGTCAACAGTGAATGTTTAGCCTCGATTTCTATGCCCAGAAATGCGGCTTGCCCAAACAGAGATAGCCCTCACATAAACACAGTCAAAGGAGGTCAACGCATGTTGGTCAACCTTGGGTCAAAACTGTCCAGTAATTCGGTCTCCTAAAATTTCGGCCTCCTGAAATTTTGGAAGTGTAGAGAGAGAGAGGCCCAGAAATCCGTACCCAATCAATGAGGACAAAGAGAGAGAAGTGTCTTCAAATGAGGCTAAGTCACCTTCTATTTATATGCCACGTTGAGGATGAATAAACGTAACTGTTGGGCTTCTGAGCCTACATAATTTCGATGGCCGACCTTAACAATTTGTCCATAATGAAAATAAATTCATAACTTCATTTGTACATGTTAGAATCGGATGATCTCTAGATAAACCCTACACCTCTCGGAGAGAGGAATCCAAGAAAGATATCAGTTGTCATAAATAAGATGACCCATGTAGAGTTTGGCCCTAGTTGCCAATTTTAACACTCCCTCTCAACTAGGGAGAACTCCATCTGCTAATCCATCTGCCAATCTGTACTATCTCTGCCATCAATGCACTATTATGCTCTGCTGAACTATGAAGAATAAGAAGTGATCGAGAATGTATCATACCATTCTCTATTGACTCGAAGTCAGTCCCAAATAAAAAGAGAGTGTCTCATACTACTCTTACTGACCCGAAGTCAGTTCCCATTGATCCCAGATCAATATCGGTCATCCTAGCATAGGGAGTATGGTAGTACATGATGCGTCCATCGATAGTACTATGGTCCCTATCCTCATTTCCCTACTCATTGGCCAGATGAGAGGTACTTCCCATGAGTCCCAGACTGCATGGGTAGGTCTCAGCAGGAGAAGGATGAACCACTCATCCTACCTACATGTCGCCGAGAGGTATCACAGGGGAAGGTTGAACCACTCACCCTATACACAACAAACCACTAGGGGAAGGCTGAACCACTCAGCCTATGGTTTCTCACCGCTCCAAGAAGTACCCCAAGCCCCCCCCAAGCTCCCAGAGCTCAATGTCCATCTCATACAAGACCCTCATAAGAGGGTCTCTCCACGACTCCAAGTCATTCTCAAAAGGCCAAGAATTTGACCTTCCCTAGGGGCTTTGTCAAAATATCAGCGACTTGCTCATCAGTCCCAATGTGATGGAGCCTTATAGCTCCTCGTTGTACCATGTCCCGGATAAAGTGGTACTTGATATCTATATGCTTGGAGTGATCATGAAACACGAGATTCTCTAATAATCAGATCCCACTCTGGTTGTCGAAGAGGAACGCGGTGGTATCTAGCACATGTCCAAACAGCTCACTAAAGAGCTTCCTCAACTAGACAGCTTCACGGGAGGCCATACTAGCAGCTATGTATTCGACCTCGGCGATGCTCAAGGCAACCGATTTTTGCTTCGTGATCATCCACGATATCAAGGCAGAACCCAAAGAAAAGTGGCATCCATAAGTGCTCTTGCGATCCACCACACTGCCAGCCCAATCAGCATCAGAATAACCATGCAGCCTCACATTTCTGGCAGTGTATCCCAGTCCATGAGTGACTGTGCCCCCAAGATATCTCAGAAGATTCTTGGCAGCAATCCAATGTATATGATGAGGCTCAACCATGTATTGGCTCAATGTGTTAACTGCAAAACATATGTCCGGACGGGAGTTCACCAAGAACATTAGTGCTCCTATGAGTTGATGATACTCAGAAGCATTTCCCAATTCAGGTCCAGTAGCACTACCACATAACTTCTTAAAGTTAAGTTCCATTAGTCACAGGCTTGCAGTCCACCATTCCAAATCTTTCCAATATCTTCACAACATATTTTCCTTGAGAGAGGAAAATTTCACCTGGCTTTTGCCAGACCTCCAACCCTAGGAAAGAGTGCATCGGTCCTTGTCCTTCATCTCAAAATTCAGAAGCCAACTCCCACTTACATTTGTGAATGAGAGGGTCTCTACCTTTCAGAAAGAGGTCGTCCACATAAAGTACCAGAATGAGAGGTTTATTATTTTCAACCTTAAAGTAAAGGTTCAGATCGACTTCACTTCCAGTGAATCCCAGCATCATCAGATAGCTATTGATCCTCTCATACCAAGCCCGAGGTGCTTGCTTCAATCCATAGAGAGCTTTCTTCAACCTGCATACATGAGATTCCCAATCATGAACCTCAAACCCCTCGGGTTGTTCCACAGACTTCCTCTTTGATTGAACCATGCAAGAAAGCGGTCTTGACATCTATCTGATGTAGGTTCCATCCTTGCGAGGCAACAAGGGTTATGATCGAGAGGATGGTGGTGTATCGGGCAACGGGTGCAAATATCTCATTGTAATCTACACCTTCCTTTTGAGAGAAGCCTCGAGCAATAAAGCGAACCTTGAACTTTTATGCACTACCATCAGTTCCATGCTTGATTTTGAAGAGCCACTCGGAGGTGACAACCGATTTGTCCTGGGGTCTAGGGACCACATCCCAAACATCATTCTTCATAATTGACTCGTATTCTTCATTCATAGCATCCTTCCATAATTGATGCATCACGACTTCTTCGAATGATGAAAGCTCATTTTGAATGATAGTGCTCATGATGGTCAAGTATCCTTGATACCTATTCGGCTTCTTTCTTTCACGGAAAGTCCCCCTTGGTGCAATATGTCACTCGACATCTTCGAGAGTCTCCCCAAGCCATGAGGGTCTCCTCTTGGAGGAGGAAGGCTCATGAGGAGGAGGATCTATAGGATCCATAGGTTCATCAACATCAAGAATCGTTTCATCCTCTTTTTCACCCTGATTTCCGGTGTTAGCTTCTTTGTCCTTCCTTAGGATAGGAAGGTTGTCGATCTTCCTGAGGGCCATATCTTCGTCAAAGGTGACATCATGACTTATCTCAACTTCCTTTTGACCAGCCACATGAATTCTATATCCCTTAGAATTTTCACTATAGCCCACAAAGATTCCTTTCTTCGCAAATGCACCCAATTTACTTCTTTTCTCTTTCGGCACATGAAAATATACGGGACTTCCAAAAATTCTAAAATGAGAGACATCAGGTTTCTTACCAGTGAACATTTCTTCAGGAGCCTTGGAGTCCAATGCTTGATGAAGGCATCGATTTTGAACTTACACGGCAGAATTTGCAGCTTCAGCCCATAGAAACTTTGGAAGCCTTTGATCATGAAGCATGGCACAAACAACTTCTACAATAGAGTGATTCTTTCTTTCAGCCACACCATTATGCTCGGGAGTGTATGGCGTTGTAGTCTCCCTCTTAATGCCAGCTCCTTTGTAATAATCTTGGAATTCATTGGATTTGTACTCAGTCCTCAATATCTTGATTTTCTTCTCGAATTGGTTTTCGATCAAGGCTTTGAAATATCGGAACCAGGTGAATACTTCATCCTTCTTCTTCAAGAAGTAGATCCAGGTCTTGCGAGAATAATCATCCGTAAAGGTGAGATAATATAAGTATCCTCCCAAAGAGTTTACGGGCATCATACCAGATATGTCAGAGTGGATCAATTGCAATATGTCTGTGGTCTTGCTATTACTTGAGGGGAATGGTCCCCTTGTAAGTTTTCCTTCGGCACATCCCGGACATACACCTTCATGCTCTACTTTGAACTCGGGCATACTTGTCACCATCTGTCTCACATTGGGTAGGGCCTTATAATGAAGATGGGCGAACCTCCGGTGCCATAGTTCAGATTGTAGAGATGTGTCACAAGACATGGCTCCCAATGGACTTCCTCCAACTTGATATAAAGTGTCAACCCTAAACGCAAGAGTAAAAGCTTTAAAAAAAAATCCAAACACGTACCTTTCCATCGATAAAAGCCACCTTGAATCCTTTGTCTTCCATTACCGGAATGGACACCAGGTTCTTCTTGAGATCGGGTAAATATAGTACTTCTTGCAAATGAATAGTGTTACCTTGATTCAATTGAAGGGTAACATTCCCTACTCCCTTCACAGGATAGGTGGCATCATCTCCAACGATGATCTCCAAGTTTGTCTCCTTTTCTATTAGATTAGAGAGAGCTTCCTTGTATCTGGTGAAGTGCCTTGAGGCACCACTATCAATCAACCAATTTTCCAAAGTGTCCGGAGGAGAGGTAGTGGAGAGGGTCGATATAAGATAGTACTCTTTTTGCTTATTGTTAACAACATTGGATTCTTCATACCTGGAGTTCCTTGATTTCTTGGAGGGTCGACCATTTCCTTGATGTCCCGCATTCCTTTTTCCTTTGCCATTGGACCCACCATTCCTTTGATCGTTGTTGTTGAAGTTGCCCCTAAAATGATTATGATCATCATCATGCGATGTGTCCCTTCTATTTGGACACTCCCTTGCATAGTGGCCAAACTTATTGCAAACAAAGCACCTGCCCTTCCTTCCTCCCTTAGATCCAGGCTTTCCATGGAAATGACCTTTAGACCCTACATTATTTCTCCTTTTGGCATGAGTGGAGAATGCAGTGGGGTTGCTTCTATTAGAAGGCATTTCTTGCTCCACCATTCTTGTTTCTTCTTGAATGCATCTCGACATCAATTCTTCAAACCCTGGAATTCGATCATTGTTGAGGACGGTGGTTCTAAATACATACCACTCAGGTGGGAGTCCTCCAAGGGTGGTGAGAGTAAGTTCCCTGTCAGGAATGACTTCTCCAATCGAGAGTAGATCATTCTTGATCTCAGTAATCCTCAAGAAATAGGATTGAATATCCTCATCCTTGCCCTTCTTAATATCCTTCAACTTATTCTTGAGAAATAGAATTTGATTAGCATTACTAACCTTGAACATGCCGACCAACCTGTTGTAGATCTCCTTGGAGGTCTTCAATTCGGAGATGTAGGCCACCAGATGCTTATCAATGGAATCCCTGATAATCTTCTTTGCTTTGACTTCATCCCTATTGTACTTGGTCTTTGTAGCAACCAGTGCATTTGAAGGAGGTTCAGGGATTTTACCCTGCACATAGTCCATCACTTCTTTTTCTTCCAAGGTCAAATCAAGAGACATCTTCCATCCATGATAGTCAAATCTATCATGGAGCTTGTCTTCAGCCGGGAAGTAGGATGAGAAACCCATTGAGCTTTTTGTCCTTGTCCAACTGTCTTTGGTGATTGCTCTTTCACTCTTGCTTGGGCTTTGTCTTCACCTCAGCTCTGATACCATGTTAATTTTAGGCAACATGGTATGTTCTATGTTTTAGAGCAATTTTACTTCAATTTCTTTATTAGCCCAATATCAATATCCAGTTTAGCAATCACATCAACATGATAGTAAAATGCAGATAGAACATAAATATAAACAGTAGAAGACAAGCCAAGATAAGAGGACACAAGATGTGGCACTAGCTAGGGACAAACCCCAATGTGGGGAAACCCTTGATCAATTCTTCTTATAGTCTTCAATAGTTCAACAGAGAGAGAGATAGTACAATTTACAAATCTGATAATTTATAACAGCAGCAAAAGAGCCCTAACCAGAAAAGTCAACGTTGGTCAACAAGGCAGATTTGACCCTCAACAATTTGGTCAACTTCAGTCAACTTCGGCCTCCAAACAACAAGATAAATTAGCCCTCAAAACAACCCAAAAACAGCCCAGTCAAATTCTGGTCAAACATCCCACTTGCAATCAGCCCTAGCTGCAGTCAACAGTCAACGTTTAGCCTTGATTTATGTGCCATGCAATACAGCCTCCCCAAATAGAGATAGCCCTCACAAAAACGCAGTCAAAGGAGGTCAACGCATGTTGGTCAACGCTTGGCCAAAACTGTCAAGAAATTCAGTCCCCTGAAATTTCGGCCTCCTGAAATTTCCCTCTCCTGAAATTTCGCTCTCTTGAAATTTCGACCTCCTGAAATTTTGCTCTCTTGAAATTTCGGTCGTGTGGAGAGAGAGAGGCCCAGAAATTCATACCCAATTAATGAGAGAGAGAAGTGTGAAGATGAGTGTGTTCAAATGAGGCTAAGTCACCTTCTATTTATATGCCACGTTGAGGATGAATATACGTGAATGTTGGGCTTCTGAGCCTATATAAGTTTGTTGGCGGACCTTGACAATTTGTTCATAATCAAAAATAAATTCATAACTTCATTTGTACATGTCAGAATCAGATGATCTTTAGATCAATCCAACACCTCTCGAAGAGAGGAATCCAAGAAAAATATCAGCTATCATAAATAAGATGACCCATGTGGAGTTTGGCCCTAGTTGCCAATTTTAGCATTTTGGCCCTGGCTTACAGCCTATATTTTGTCTTTTTGTCTCATCGATCTTCATTGTTTAGTAGTTGTTTGATGTTTAAAGAACATTATAATAATCAAGATAAGAAGTTAACCTCAAGTACATTAAGTTAAGTAAAAGAATATCACAAACAGTTATCAAAGTAGGAGAAATCACCCAAATCTCGCTGCCCTTGATTTCTCAACAGTGTGACATAGCTTATGGATTTGCATTAGCCAACATCATCCTCAGTTCTACACACCTACTAGATCACCTAGATATCTGAGTTATTCACCTTGACCTTTTCAAAGATTGCTCAAAAATTATTTACTTCTATAATCCATCTTATATGGCACATCAACATTCAGCATGTTGCCTAATGAACAAGTAGTTTGATCATGATATAGCTCTCAACGGAAAACTCAAGCATGGCATTATTTATAATCCACACTTGTCTAAAGCCAGTTACACATAGTAGTGGAACATTATCAAATGAAATTATAATCAAGTTCTTTGAGTGAGAAGATACAAAATTCTTTGGCATTTAAGGACACACCTAGAATATTTTGCAGCAAAGTTCTTCCTCAAAATCCTTCTTACCCAGATGTGGACCTGATAGTTTGGAACTCAAATTCCTCACTGCTCTATGATATCCATATCAACTCAACAATTTCTCATGTTAATTACTTGATCGCAGTTACACAAATTTATCTATATAGTATAAACTATAGACACAATACCAAGTGCTTTGAATTAATTTTTTCTAGAAAAAAAACTAGTCTTATGTTACAGGCAATGATACAAAGTACGTCGAGCCCTCGAGGGGCATTTCAACTGGCGATGGCCATGTAAATGAAGTATAATGTGTGAGGAGGTCCGGTGTCCAAATCCCCCGATTCACCTGTAAGTGCAGAAGAGGCATATGTACAGGCCTAGAGTTTATATTGGTAGCAGATGGAATCGACCCCATGTCACACGAATATGAGACTGACCCAGTGGTTGATTCCTCTAGTCACAAAAACAAATGATACAAAGTACATCAAAAAGAACAAGCTTGTGAAGTGTGTTGTAGCCATTTCACTTTTGTATTCTTAAAAAAAAGATATATATATATATATATATATATATATATATATATCAAAAAAAAAGAGCAGAAGAGGAACGCAAAAAGAAAAAGGAAGCATAAAATATGGCACTGTTACCCACCACCTGTGGGTAGTGTATATATGAGAAATTTTTCTCCTAGATGCTCCTTAGCCGGCAACCAGCAGCCCCTTGCAGCGACCAGATAGCTTGATGTGCCATTATCCCCGCCACCTGAGCCAGCCATGCAGTCCCTCGCCCACTTGTTATGATTGTATGTTTGAAAGTAGGCCTTCCAACTCCGAAGGTATGACTTTTCATTGGTATAGTTAAGTAATTTTCCTTACTTGTCATGGTATGATGAATATAATTCAATTAAAAATAATAATAATTAATTAACTAATAGTTAGTTAGTTAGTAATGAAGAGGCATGTCTTAGAGACATGACCATTCATGAAATGGCATCTGCCTATGATATATATGTAGGCCCTCTTTCTCATTTGTAATCATCTCATATCTCATATCAATTATTTTTATATAATATTCAATATACAGTTACATGTCTTACAATGGGCATTTACGTCTTTGAAGTATTTTAAAGATTTCCGCTGCGTATACAACTTTTGGTCGTTACATTGGTATCAAAGCCACGTTCGCTGATCACTAGGCCTTTGGCCATCAACCTCCCGTCAACCTTGTGTTGTGTAATTGAAGCATTTCGCTTAGAGTTTGGAGATTCTCCATAACACCATTTAGGCCTTGGCCCCAAAAAATTAAATTAAAAAAATATCTTTGGCCATTGACATTTCAATTATTCTAGTAAAAAAAAAGTAGTCTGATGTAAATTTTGAAGGAGAACATTCATATATATAAAAAGGTTCTATGTTATTGATAAAAAGTGCATGATAAAGTCAAAAGGGAATCTTTCCAAATATCTTTAAAACTATATGTAAGAGAATGAAGAGTAGACAAGATTATCTTGATTCTTTATCAAGTAGTTTACAAGAAACCAACTCGTGGTAACTGCCCATTGTATTTTCAAGATAAAAGAAGAACCAAAGGAATACAAAATCTCTTAATGTGAATGGTAAGTTTTACTTTTAGGTGGAGAAAACTAACCGAGTCAAAGGCACATAAGAGGACATATATTTTATATTATACCCCAAAGAGGTGAATAGCCACGTTTCACTAGGGTTGTAACTTTTCAAAAAGAGAAAAGAAAAAAATTAAAAATATATATAGAAAAAATAAAAAATAATAATAATAATAAAACAAAATAAAGTTAAAAAAAAAAAAAAACAAAGTTAAAAAAAGAAGCGTTTAAGAAAATGAAAAAAAAACAATTGTTGAGAATAAAAATAAATAAATAATTATAAAACAATACTTTTATAAAAGTATTAAAAAGGGCAATATTCATTCAAGTTTAAATAGTGGTACAAGAAGTGAAGAAGTGAAGTTTGACAAAGAATAAAGAAATAATAAAAGGGTTACCACAGAACCCTAAGGTCGAGCAATGGAGTTTAATTTGAAAATGAACGACGATACTTACGATTCCATATATAATTATGTGTTTTGGACCAGATGTCCATTTTGTCGAACAGAAGATCAGTGTTTATCGATTGTTAAAAATCGCACAATACCTTGTCCAAGATGTCAAAGATTGTTTACTTTGGAAGAATATCAAAATAATACCCAGATGCAAATAAAAAAATTAAAGGAAGAAATCGCAAAACTTCAACAAAGGAACGAAGAATCAAAAAAGAAATATAAAGATCTCGAAGATCGGTTTCACGAAAAATCAACAGAAAGAAACGAAGAAATTTGGCGTCTAAGGACCACAATGAGAAATTACTTTCACAGATAAAAAAGTCCAAGTTTAAGAACAACGACTAAAACAAGAAAAGGAAATTGTTGATAAGAAACTAAAGGAGAATCTATCAGAAAAAAGAAAAAGAAATTTGTGCCTAAAAACCCTTCATAAAAAATTATTAGAGCAAATCAAAAATTTAAAAGAGAGAGAAAGATACTAAAGACAAAGTCAACGATTCAGAAAATGGCGAAATTTCACGTCTAAGGAATGATAACCAAGTATTACGCAAATAAAGAAGCTTAAAAGTGACAAAAAATCACTAAATGACAAGTTAGAACAACTTCAAGAAGTAGTATCAAAGTCTCCAGTTGTTTCAGTCCAAATTGAAGATAAAGAAACAAATACCTATCCAGTCAAAATCGTAACTCAAGTAGAGGATAAACCTACTGAAGTGAAGACACATGCAGAGGTTGCAATTCAAACGATGGACATTCCAAATGATGATTCGATAGCCAACTCAACAACAACAACGCCTGAAGGAAATCAAGAAACAACCACTAACATGATAAGGGAAAGTCCACCTAGAAGAACTATTCATCAACATCTGAATCATAAAGAGCAGACTTTCCAATCAATCTACGTACCAATATCACTCAAAACATAAACGACAAATTTATGTTCCCAAGAATACTGAAGTTTGCATAATCCAGTCCTACAATAACTATTCATCACAAATTTCTAGAGATCAGAAGATTTCAGAGAAGATTAATCTAGGATGGTCCAATCTGTTCTCAATACGACAATTTTGTCTATCAAAAGATTCCACAGAAGATATTCTCAGTGAGCTTTGGGGACAAAGCTTCTTGAAGAGTGAGACAATGTTATCTATTACACAACATGCTCTCATCCCCTGGAGCCCTGAGCAATTATGAAGAAAAATCAATCAAAGGCAAAAGGCGTATGAAGAAAGGTGGAAAAACAAAGGCCGAGTTACCTCATGTACCACGATTCGCTCCCTTCTACACTCACATATCCAGGTGTGGGTTTCCCTTATTATAGCTACCCTTGTACCATGACATGTGGTCTGGATGATTCCCCTAACCCCCACTCTATTCCATCACCATATCATTTGTCACCCAACACTTAGGCGATGTACCATAGACATGTCACCCCCTTTAAAGGTTGAAACCACCTAATAGGGTCCTTCATTAACCCCCTTATTGAGATTGGAAACACTTGTACATGCCAAAACCCACTATGGAAGGGCATGCCACCATGAAGTGCCCCTTTGGTTCCATGACTTGTAATCTCTTTTACTTAATTATTCTAGTGATTTGTTGTATTGGAGGGCAAGGGGACAAATTGAATCTTATGCAGAATTGCAAGCGGATCCCCATTTGGGGCTTGGTCTCGCTATACGGGGTTTTAGCCCTCCAAAGGGCCACATTGGCACTTGTAGGGTGAACATTGATAGCCATGGGCCTCCACCATAGCAAAGAGTACTTAATGGATCCCCATCACCACTCATTGATTGTTCATGTTCCACCTTTTGGATAAGGATGATGCACCTAGTTCACCATGCCCAGTCGACTCCACACTTGCACCATACACTTGGTAAATGATCTGGGGTCCAGATGAGGGCTTATGTCATCATCCTAGCCCTTACAAATGGTTTACAGGCATTTTCGATCCACTTGGAGACCCATGAGGATGTCCTTGTGCCCCCACACCCACTTGGAGCACCACAGGGATTTGCTTGGAAAACAAAGGGCCAACCCCTTGTCCACTATGTTTGAGGTCCATTCTCACATCTTGGCACCCTCTGGACTTCATTAGGCCTCCTCAAAGGCCCAACGACTCACTTTATTGATCATTCTACACTCTTGACAGGCTTATTCTTATGTTATTGAGCTATTTTGGTGGGGTTGTCACCAAGGGATGTTATTATTGCACAGTATTTTATTATTTGGGGCTCAATTAGGCAAATCAAACTCATTAGTGATTGTATAAATACAAGTGAGGTGATTCATTTTGATCATCATCACTTGGATTGGATTAGTATCTCTTATGAGATTTTCGCACTTTTTGCTGGGATGAATTTTTGGAGCTTTTCTTGATGCACTATGATGTTTGGATTTCACTATTGTCTTTGGAGCTTCTCTAATGCGAAGTTGATAAATGGATATACTCTCTCATGTAAGTTGAAATTTTGATGCTATTCTTGTTATCTTACTGGTTAACTGCATGTATGTTGTTATCTTTATTCTTGTATGGGTTAAATGTAATGTGAAATTCTTTTGGGACCTTGAATAAGTGATTAAATGCATGCATTGACCTTTGAGGGATTGGGTGAATGTTCCTAGAGGCACCTCTTAGGTTAAAAACCTCAAAACTTTGTCTCCTTCGCAAATTTGAAGTATAAATCTCTATTGATCTAGTTGTTGCCCTTGGAGAGGCTAGCAAAGATCAATTAGGGCTCCTTAGCTCACGAAATTTCATGATCTATGTGTATCTTGACTCCATTAAGCCCAAGAAATAAGGCATTGATCCTCGTATCCCTTTGGTGGTCAAAATAACATTTATTTTCTTTGTTTCTTCCAATTCTAGGCCTAACCCAAAAAGGTCTCCTAGGGCATCACACAAAATCATTTGTAGCTATCCAAAACCCTTGAAAATTGGTCCACTACTGCATTGTAGTTTTCTCAAGAGGTCCTCCATATTTCAAGCAATTCCGACAGTGGAATCCTGAGATATAGCAAGCCCTAGACACGACCATTTCTTGCCCTAGGTTGATTTTGGGTTAGTGACCTCATTAAGATCATTGCATCTAAATTTCAAAAGAAAATTTGTCTTTTGATCCTCTTCTCTTCCCTACTTAAGTCAAGCCTCTCCTTGGTTGATCAATTCCACTTCCTTGACTTGATTCTAGGTCCACTTGGTCCTGTGTGGTCCCACAACTTTACAACTTCAACTCCGCAAATATCACATAAAGACCAAGTCTCCATAAGGATTTCTAGGCCTACGAATCATCTTTACAAGATACATTCCCAATCCTTAGCCTCGAGAATCCTCATAGCCCTTCTTAGAGAACCTATCACCTTGCTTTCCAACCAACAAAGCCACACAATTGAGTCTCTATTACGAATAGGCTTTCGGAATCACCCTTTATCCTCTCATTGACACATCCATTATTGTGATTCCTCTTATACCGGGTCTCCTCCCATTGGTGAAAGTCCATAAAGAGCAGGGAGCCTTAGCTGAGGTGACAATGGGCTCTCTCCATTATTTCCCTTGACCTAGTAGTTGCCCTATAGGATCCCCTCCTAGGACCCCTGCTAGTTTGAGCGGTAACAGGGACTCTTTAAGTTTATATCTTGTAAATCTTTTACATGTTTGTTGTGAGCCTAATGTTACAGGCTCAAAGACTTTGTCAATATTTATGTGTATTTAAAGATGTGGGCCATCCCGCACATTCATAAAACGGTCGAGAGATTAAAAAGTCTGCAACTTTCAAAGCGCATCACCATGACTCAAAAGTCATGCCTAGAATGAAGTTCAACACCACAAAATGAATGAATGTTATGTCAAGAGGTGCCCTCGAAGGGCGGTTTCAAAGAATCAACCATCGAGGAGGTTGACGGTTGTGATCTACCCCAACACCATACCAAAACAAAACTACTTACCACCTAAGGTGCCCCCAAGAATGGTAAGTGGATTCTATCAATCCTACCAAGTGGCAGTAAGCGAGCATGAGCAAGCGAGCAGGTTATCCTTCCACGTCATTCCCATGTCACTTCCCTACCCTCACGTCATCTCGTACGTCATCTTGTACGTCATTCTTTCATACCTTTTTGTTTGTATTGCCATAGCTCCCATTTTTCCTGCTTTATCATCCAAAAACCCCATTTTTTGCCCATTTCTTTTGTTTTGTTCATTGATTCCGCTCCAACCTTTAGTTTCAATTGCAGCGATTGCGCCAGCAACTGCTTCGAAGGATCCCAGCTACTAAAATCCCCCGGCCACCTTCTTTTGCTTCAAACAAAAATTTAAAAATGGCCAAAAAGGTTTCTTTGTCTGGTTCATTTACTCATATACCCTTAATGGGCATGGAAAGGGATATTTTTTTATCCCGATTTTCAGTTAAATTTAATGGAAGTTCGTCAAAATTCATTGGTCAGTCAAATTGAGTCTGAAATGTCTCTACAGGTAGTTAAATCCAGTCTTTGTGCTGCAATTATTCCTCATACATGCTCTTTCCTTGAATTTATTAGCTGGCTTACCTCGTCTTTGTATCCTCAGAAGTTTTATGTTAAGAATTCAATAGGAGAAAACATTTTGCAAATTTCCTCCTTACTAATCCGTCAAGCTTTAGATTTTCCACAGTCAGACAATTATACAAAATTCACTGATGAACCTCTCTTGTCCGTTTATCAAAGCCTTGCAGTAGAGGATAAAAACAAATTGTCTAGTCTTATTTTTGCTCCCAATGTTGTGCTTTCACCAGAGTCTACAAAGTTCCCTATTGCTTATTTTTCTGAGAATGTCAAATCAATTTTGTCTGTAATTATGGGTGTTTTGGGAAGAGATGATACCTCAGTCATTGATTGTCAAGCCTTAGGGTTTTTCCATCTGATGATGCAGCCTAATGTTGTGTTGGATATTCCCACTTATTGGGAACATTCCATTAACTTGCAGCTCCTCAATTTCAGCATTTCTGGATGTTTTAGGTTCCCTTCATTGATGGTTTACCTCTTTCTATATGCACATGTAGACCAGTTCATGGATCTAGGTCTAAACATTGTTGATACAAACAAGTAGAAACAGACCATGGTGAATTGGACTAACATGGTCCATGTAAAGAAAACAACGAAGCTTTCTCCTACTATATTGTTGTTTTCATGTCAGTGATGTATAAAAATCATAAATAACACATTTGCTCCCAGAATTCTGCTAGAGGCTCAATCTCTGTTACAATTGAGCAAAGACCTGAAGGTTGGTGACTGGTATTTATTTGAAGGATATGTAGAGATAAGATTGTATGGTGTAGAAATCCCACCATATAAACTTCCTATTTTTGTGCCCATGAGGATTTTTGCATTAGAAATCATCAGGCGAAGCTTGAATGTGGATCAAGTCCACTTTGTCGCAGCCAAAAAGGGGTTTTTGTTCAAATTGCCAAGAACAGTAGGCCCATTTATTGTCAATAACAGGCAAGCTACAGAGGAGATTGAGAAAATGTTGAACGAGATGAATTTTTAGCAAGGAGAGAAATGGCACTATGATCCACACCAAATTATTTCTAAAAGGAGGTTAGAAATATCATGTGCCCCTTATATTCATGAATCAAGACCAGAAATTGAGAAATTAGCAAATCATGGTATGGTGGAGACACAACAAGGTGTGGATGTCGAAACCCCTTTGTCTACAGAGATGGGACTGAAGAGAAGTGTTGTCGATAACATGGACATTGATGTGGAAAATTCTCACACCAGCAAGAAAGCAAAAATTCAGGGAGGAGAAACAGAGTGTTCACAGCTGACAAAGAGGCCCTTAAGTGAGGTTGGATTCCAGCTGCAATTGGGAGAAATAAGGTGTGCACCCTCATCCCCAATACCCAATGAAGAGGATCAATCTTCCTTAAGTACTTTAGAGGAGAGTTTTCAACAAATTGAAGAGAAGAATGTTAAGGTGAAGACTAATGTCATGACACAATTGGAATCTTAGTCAGTTTCTGGTTATCAGACCAGACTCCTCTCAGCCATGGATCTTGAGAGAAACTAATTGAAATTGTCTTTTAATCATCCAGTCTCTCAGTCCATTTCTTCTGGTGTGGATTTCAAGACTATAAATCTTTCTGCTAATACCAAAGATATCCCATTGCCAGACAAAATAAACTTGCACAGACAAACAGGGGAGTTGATTTACAATGATCTCAGTAAGACCTTAGCAGTAAGTAAGTAAGGTAGGAGCACTGCTGCGAAAAGTAACAGATCAGCTTAAGCTTGAAAAGGCAAACCCCAGATCTCTTCATACTCAGAATGAAGAGTTTAAGAAATTGATTATTAAGCTACGGATAAATCCAAAAGATAAGACAACCATTCAAGCCTTAATTCAAAGTAAAGAATCTGAGGTTCAATCTTTAAGGAGGAAGTTGAAATTGCCTGCAACAGAACATGTACAAACTCCAAAGTTAGATCAGGGAGAAAAAGAAAAAGGCATCCTGACAAATGAATTGTTGGAAAGAAATCAGGAAGTTGCAGCCCTCAAGGAGCAAAATGCTGAGCTATTGCAAAAGATAGAAAAACATGTTTGTACAATTGTGGTACAGCCTAATTCAGAGGACCCAACTGATAAGTTGACTAGGGTCATGACAGAGCTAAAAATATCAGAAAGTGAATTGAAGAAGTTGCAGAAAGATTTGGATGACTCTAAGGAGTAGCTAAAGCATAAGAAGAGACAATTGAAGATGGCAAAAGAATCTGCAAATCATAATAATACCCAGTATTAATGAGCATGTGATGAGATCAAAGAATTAAAAGAAAAGCTAAAAGGAAACATGTCCTTGATCCAAGCAAGAGGAATTATATGGGGAGATATAATCCAGCAAATTAGAGTTGTCTGGGATCATATGGTTGTCATAGCTGAAGAAAAATCTATGATCAAGGCCTCTGAAGTTATTATTCACACAAATAAAGATCAAGTATAGGAAGTAGCGCAGCTGGCAAAAAAGATCATCAATTATTTAAATGTCAAATCCTCCCAGGAACTTAGAGCAATAGACATTGTAGATAGGACAGATGTGGTCTTGGAAATAAACAAAATGGCTGAGAGAAATGTATAGAAAACAAGCAGAAAGCATGCTTGAGGAAGTCAAAGAATCAATGACATCTTTCAATTCTAATATTGACAAATGGTTCAGAGCAGGGTTGCCAACATGTTGGGATCAACAGGGAACCTTCTCTCCTAGGAACAGTATGAAACACTGTTGGTTGAAGCAAAGAGAAAAATCAACTCCTCGCATGAGAAAACAACAATATTAAAGGAATCAACGATTGTCAACTACTTGCAAAGAGACTTTCAGTTGTTGTGGTTAGTTAAAATTGTATTCACTGATAAACCCAACTACACCAAGTTGACAAATTTGGGGATGGCCTATAGTAGAATGCTTCAGTGCCCAATCGCTGATTTGGCACTTTGGAAGAAATGTCAGAATTTGGTCACACCTCTGAATGTTCAGAGATGATCGTAGTCGTTGATGAGGATTTAATCATGGTCGTTGGTGAGCCAACGAGAGATTATAAGAGGAGGTCGATGGGGTTGAAGATAAACACACTTGAGGTCAAGTTCCTTGCCAGAAATCCAATTTCCCAGTTGCAGTGATTTAACAGCAAGAAGTTCAAGCCAAAGAGGGGACACAGAGATAGTGAAGGGGTAGAGACTGCAAGTCTGGAGGAAGTTTTCCAATTCCGGAGAGGTAGTGAGAGGAGGCCGAGTTATTTCTCTAGGAGACTACGCAGGGACTGCGCAGTAGCCTTGAGGAGGCAATTCAATTTCGCTAAGCAGGAGGTGGATTCAGTTGCCAGGACCTAGGATGATTTTCCAGAGGGTCAGAGGATCATTTCCAAAGCAATAGCAGACAATCAGAGGCAGATTCGTGGCAGATCTGGGTAGTGTGTGTGAGTGACTACGCAAGGCTTACGCAAAAGTTGTGCAGAGGGGTCCGAGTTAGCCAATTCGAGTGGCCAAACTAAGTCGGGATTGCTTGTGGAGGAGGGTAAATTTGCCAATATTTCTCTGAGATTGGATTGCCAATTTGGGCATCCATAGATTGTACTCACAATTTTATTGTTGCATAGTAATAAAACGCTCATCTACTGCACTAGTTTTCCCACATTGGGTTTTTCCAGAGACAATTGTCCAAAAATAAAGGTGTTATATTTCGTGTGTGTGTGCTCTATATTTCTCAGTTTCCAGCATTTTATTTCCGCAACATATTTTATTTGTGAAGAATTACAATGTGAATTATTCATTGTTTGTCGTAGCAAATAAATTGCTTAATAATTAATCAGACAGAAAAATAATTTCCAATTGTTGCATTTCATGGAAAATTTCACATGGTATCAGAGAAAAGTTGATCAAACAGGAAGCTCAGAAGCGATAGGGAGAAATCATCCAGATTCAGAGGGAGTCTAGGATTGTGCAGAGCCAGCCAGGCAATGCGAGTTGTTGGGCAAGGGTTTGATTTTCCAGTGGCAAGTTGCAAGAAAAATTCGAATTGCCCAAAAGCAATTCCAGCAGGGAGCAGGTTAGCAAATCAGTATTTTCGCAACAATGATTCTTGGTCTGGGCATAGTTGTTTTTGCAGCAGTTTTGCAATTGCAAAATCAGTGCCAAGTGGAAGAGAAATTGCACACACTAAGGGATTTTTCTCAAAGGGTTTCCAGTTTCAGTCTTGAAGGAAATATGAAATTTCCAATTGCAGAGGTAAACCCAGCAGGCAGAAGTGCGCATTCCAAAAAGGAGTGTGAATTGCAGAGCAAGTAGCCAAGCAGGAGAGTAGGAGATTCCTGTTTATTTCCCAATTGTGGATTTTGCAAAAAATGGCCTCAACGGGACTCTGAGAGCAGGATAGGCTAGAAGGTGCATCCAACTACATTATCTGGAAAGCCAAAATGTCTTTCCTGTTAGATGAGCATGGTCTGAAGGATTACGCAGAGAGAGCTATAGCCATAGCTATAGACCCGCAACAGCTAGAGAATTACAGAAAGGAGATGGCCAAGGCAAAGCAGCTGATTCTCAATGGTGTTCGAGATCATATAGTCTCACACTTATCAACCAAGAATACTGCCAAAGAAATGTGGGAAGTTATTGCCACGCTATATCAAAATCCTTCCGAGAACCAGAAGGCATATCTGCAAGAGAAGTTGAGGACCACCAGCATGCAGAAGGGTGAAGGGGTCACTCCTATCTCACTAGAATTCAGAATATCCGAGATGAGTTATCAGCAGTTGTTGCAACACCTCAAGAGGGTGAGCTGGTGGGTATAGCCATTAATAGGTTCTCACCGGAATTTAGAGATTCATTCTCAGTTGCAATAGTAGTAGCCAGGGTTGCGGGGGAGCCCCCCCCCCTTCACATCCCCGCTCCCAATTCGCACTCCGGTAGGAGCAAGTCAGCAGCTAGTCAGGAGTGCGCTCCTGGCAAAAAAAATTGCTCCCTAGTTTTGCCAGAGCGGTCGGGAGCGTTCGCTCCTTGACCACTCTCGTACGCTCCGGGAGCGTTTTTAAGAGGGGGAGCGATCGCTCCCGTCTGGCGAATTAAAAAAAAAAGGCCGCGCGGCCGAGAGGGAGGGCAACGCCAACGACAGAGGAGAGAGAAATGGAAGGGAAACGGGAGAGGAGAGAGGAAAGGGAGGGAAAGAGGAGGAGGAAAAAAATAAATAGACCCTCTCCCCTCCCATTATTCACTTCATCCATTGAGAGCAAGAGGAGCAAAGAGAGTTTGACGCTTGGAGAGAGGAGCTTGGAGTAGCTTGCAAGGGGAGATTGGAGCTTGGGATTGAAGGCCAAAGAGGTAGGATCTACACTCTAATCTAGCATTTTTTTACGTTCATTGCTAACTAAATAAATAAAAAATTTCTCTATTTCCCATTCCCATTCCTCCATTTTTTTGTAGATTCAAAACTTCAAATTTCAAACATCATGGTTATATGGCTTGGCATTTTCTTCTTCTTGGTTCCTTTTTAGGTTATTATGGTGTTGGAGAGTAGAAGAAGGAGGGTTGATCATGAAGAAGAGGATGAAGAAGTGGTTTATAGTGGATTTGATGAAAACCCCAAAGAGGAGTACCTTCATGAGGAGGAAGAGAGTGAACATGATTCAGCGCAAAAAGCTAAACAAGACCAAACCCCATTGTGGAAATATGTTTCTAGGCCTGAAACGGGGAAAGGGGGTGGAACCACTAAATTTGACTGCCCCCATTGCAACAAAACTTACACAGGTTCATACACTCGTGCCAGAAGGCACCTCTGTGGGAAAAGGCCATGGGATGAAGATAAAGCAATAGGAATCAAAACTTGTGCAAGTGTGTCAGCAACAGATGGAGCCAAATACATAAGGGAGGAGGAGGAAACCCAATACAAATCTAAAAAGTCAAAAGGTTTCTTTGAATCAAGCTCACAATCACATCAACATGCACAAAGAACTCCTTCAGCATCCTCCCATGGCAGTGGATATGGAGGCACAGGGTCACCAAACATCTCTTTAAGGCATAGAACCATATCAGATTTCCTTGATGAAGGGTGTAGGAATGATGTGGATTCAAAAGTTTACCGGTTTCTCTATGCATGTGGGATACCATTCAATGTTCTTCGCTCACCTTATTGGCATGAAATGGTTTTTGCCATAAATGATGCCCCTAAAGGATACAAGAGCCCTGGGTATGACAAGGCTAGAACCGTTGGACTTGATCATGAAAAAGCAAAAATATCACATTCTTTGAGTAGAATGACAAATTCTTGGACTAAACATGGGGTGTCCATTGTATCTGATGGATGGACAAATGTAAAAAGAAAGCCATTGATAAGTGTTCTTGTTGTGTTTGTTAGTGGTTCCATCTTTCTTTCAGCATATGATTACTCAAAGAAGTTCAAGACCAGCATCAACATTGCACAGCCATTACTTGAAACAATTGAATGTATTGAGCCATACAATGTCATCCAAGTCATCACTGATAATGTGGCTAATTGTAAGGCAGCGGGAGCAATTATTGAGGATACATAACCCAACATATTTTGCTTTGGGTGTTTGGTTCACACAATGAACCTTTTGATGCATGATATTATTAAAAACAAAAACCAACAATACAAATGGATTGGTGATTTGTACAAGAGAGGCAAACAAATGATAAAATTTATTACAAATCATAGCAATACCCATGGGATTTTCTGCAGTCACTCAAGATTGGAGCCGTTGAAGATTGCGAAGACTAGATTTGCTAGCTATTACCTCACCTTCAGGCGCCTTTTGAAGGTAAGAGAGTCATTGGCTAGCATGGTATCAAGTCCACACTGGCAAGTATTAAAGGAAAGGGCTACAAATGCAGCTAACAAACAAGGTTTTGAACAAGTGGAGGAGACCGCTCTTGATGGTCAGTTTTGGGCACGTGTGAGGCAAGTATTGGAATTCGCCAAGCCCATTTATCACATGATTCGTTTTGCAGATATAGATAAACCAGTGATTGGGGAGGTGTATGAGCAGATGGATACCATGTTGGGGCAAATAAAAGATAATGTTCAGAAAGATAAACTCAACTCGTATACATTGATTCACAGTTGTGTGTACACGGTGGAATAAACTTAATGTTCCACTACATGCCTTAGCATATATCCTTACGCCAAAATACTACTCTCCATCTTGGTTGGGCCAACTTGCACCTATGGGTGGGGTTAGGGTCAAACCCCATACAAATCCATAGGTATCTACAGGATATATGCAAGCATTAGACAAGTTGGTACCTGACAGGGAGGAGTGTGCTAATCTGCGTCTTGAATTAGGTAGATATTTCAGTTGCACTGGTTTGTTTGGTTCTTTGCATGCAATGGAAGATAGAGATAGATTTGATGCTCTCACATGGTGGGAAGCATATGGCAGCATGGGATTTTTGCCAAAATTGGCAAAAAAAATTCTCTCACAGGTTGTAAATACTTCTTTTGCAGAGAGGTGTTGGAACACCTACAGCTTCATACATAATGTGAGAAGAAACAAGTTCAATGAAAACCAGGCAGAAAGCTTGGTTTATGTGCACTACAACTTGAGGTTGTTGAGTCATTATTGTGATCGAGCTTATGAGGATCCAACAAATAAAATTTGGGACAACCACCCAGAGGACCATAATTTGGAGGATAGCACTATACATCTTGAAGAACTAGAAGCAGAATTTATGAGAGATGAAGATGAAGCAACAACAACCATGCCACCCCCACCATCTAGTAGCAGTGCTCGAGTTCCAAGTCTTGTTCCTTTGTTGTCGCCGCCTCCATGTACATCCACACGTGGAGGGCATTTGCCTTCTGGTTCTGGTCGTGGGACTGTGCGGGAGGAGACTCCTAGAAGATCACCACGACCTGCTCAGAAATTAGACATTATCTATGGCGGTTGTTAGTGTCCAATAGTCACAATGATCAAAAGTACTCTTTTCATATTGTGGATAGGTTCTTAGGGTCAAATTATTACATTTTCAAATAAAATTTGACATCTCTCTTGGTTAGAAAAAGGTCTTGAGTCAATGTCTAAATGTATAATGTATATGCTACTCTCATCACAAGCCTAAGGTCATGGTCATCATCAAAAGTATCATCAGAAAATCTCATGGGTCTTTTGAGGTCATTTGCTACACACAGGGATAGTTTTATTTCAAAATCAATTTCTGAAGTAATGGAAATGAATTTTAAAAAGTGAAAGAGGTTTTTGTCAATCACAGACCAAAGAACAAAAACCTCCTTCATTTTATGCACAAGTGTTATGATTTGGGAGATATGCAGCGAGATTTGAGGCTTATGTTCAAAAAATCAAATTTTGAATTTGTTTTACTGTTTTAGTAATTTTTTTTGGCGCGCTTTTCTAACAACTGGAAAATAAATTTGAGAAACCCAAGGACATTTTTGTCAAGAACGAGCCAAATATCAAAAACCTCTTTTAGTTTCTTCACAGGTTTCGTGGATTGGAATATTTGATTGGATCTTTACAGCCTAGTTTTACAGATTTAAACATTTAATGATTTCTTGTTTTAGTCATGATTTTGCGGCACATATTCCGAGGAGATGGAGATGAATTTGTGAAAACTGAGAGAGATTTCTCTCAAACACAAGCTAATATACAAAACCTCATTCGGTTTTGTAATAGATGTCATGATTCAATAGATACAAGTTAATATTTGACCCCTATTTTCAGAAATTCAGTCCCTATTCCTAGCAAGGAGTGCCAAATTTAATGCAATTGTTTCTATCTTTAGGGAGATGGTTGAGCTCAACTCCCTTAGTCCAGGGATGAGCTAATTGTATATATTTCATGAATTTCAGAGTGTGAAAGGGGTTGGAATTGAGAGGAGAGAACTATTGTAGCTTGTACTTGGGCTTTTTCTGGAAATCAAAGGATACAGTTTGCAGCTATTATCTAGGAATTCATGTGCAGTAAGTTTGTGGTGTTGTTTTTCCTCTATTATTACTTTATATGAATGATATTTATCTTCCATTTCCATTCATCATCTCTTCAATCGTTTTCCTTACAGTTTACAAACAGAATTCTTTTCACTAAGCTCTGTTTTGATGGAAAATTATTATATGTTACTTTCACTCTTGCTTAATGAATTCATGTTTTATGCTCGTTAAGATCCTTATGCTTCATCTGAACACCACACTACACCGAAAAACCCTAAGATTCATCACAAAAGTGTTGCTACCTTGCTCCTTCATATCTTTGCAGATGTAACCCTTTGACCCTCTGATCTAGCTACCTGGTTTTTCTCCCTTATCCAGCAAAAAAACCTTAAATTTCCCAAAACTCACCTGAGCCTAGCTATCTAGCCTAAAATCCTTTACATCTCAGTGATCTGTTGGTTGTGATTTCATAGAAAGAGCCATGTCTGGTTCAGTAGGGCTAGCTACCAAACTGAAAGCTTGGTCTATGGTTACCTCCATCGATTCCTCTCAGCCTGGGACATTGTGGGGGATAACAGCGGCAAGAGGAAGCTGTAGATGATAGATTTACTTGTCTTTTCTAGTTTCTAGTAGTTTTAACTTTTAATAATTGTTGACTCTTTCATATTTATTATAATATTTTTTGTAAACAATATATGACAATTTAAGTTTGAAGTTGGCAATTATAACTCATTAGTAATGAATTATGAATATGATGCTTCGTGAAAGTTGAAAGTTGTTTCATTTCATTTCATTTTATGTTAGATATTCTTTGTTGTAATGGTTACACTTATCTTACAAGTACAACTTTGGTGATCAATTATGATAAATGTTATATATTGAAATTTGAAAGCTTGAAACTTTAGGATTGATGAATCATGAGACTCAATATGTTGTATGTTACTAACTTGTGGACGTGGTTGATGAAGATTATAACTTCTAGATGATTGTTGTTATATGGTTCAATCTATGTTTTATATGCTTTTTATATCTAATTCATCATTCTACGTGCTTTTGTTGACATATATGCGTCAAATATAAAAATTATATATATTATATAAAAAAATGCTCCCAGAATCGCTCCCAAACAGAGAACTTCTAAAAATGTCGCTCCTGCTCCCACTCCCTGTTTTCGCTCCCACTCCCAAGTAACCTTGGTAGCAACAGCAAGAGATCAGTTGCAGCGCATAGCAGAGTTGGCAGCAGTACAGGGTGTACAGTGCAGAGTTAGCAACAGCGCAGATGCATGATTGGTTCAGCTCAGAGTAGCAAATGAATTAGAGTTGCGAAGTGGTTTGGTGGGAAGTGGTAGATTGTCACAGTTGTCAGAGTAGCAGATGAATTAGAAATTACGGGTTTTTTCTACAGAATAAAAATATAAAATATAAAATTAAATAAAAATTTTAAAAAACAAAAAAAAGGATGAGGGAAAAACTAATGGGTAAAGGACACCCTATGAAAATTCTAATAAAAAAAGAACAATGGAAATTGATGCCCATACATGGAAACGCATCCACGATTGAGGGAAATCAATCCACACTCCAAAAAAACACGTGATGGCAAAGGAAAATGGTGTCCTGTTCATCTGTGGCTTAAGCAAAATTGGCCTCCTCCTCCTTTGCTCTCTAAACCCTTATTTGTGTTTGCAAAATGAGTCCAAAAAACACTTAGAGTGCCTTTCCCCATGGCACAACAATATTTTGGATTGGTGTGCAATATCATCGTGATTTTTAAGATAATATCACGATATTATCACAACAAATGAAACTATCGTCGAATTTTACTGGCAATAATATCACCAAGTGGTAAATTTCTTCGTATCGTGATATTATTACAATTTTCATGACGTTGTAGTTCACCAAATGGAAGAAGGTATGTAGGAGATGGTGAGCTATTACTACATGGTTTTGTTGATTCTGATTGGGTGGGAGATGTAAGTGCTAGGAAGAGCACTTTTAGTTTTCGTTTTAGTTTGGGCATAGGTTATGTTTCCTAGTTTAACAAGAAGTAAGCAACAATTGCACTCAATTCAGCAGAAGCTGAGTATATGGATCGCATAGTTAATGATCAGACGTTGGAGCTCAATGTTGTTTATTGTGACAATAATCTAGTGTTTCATGTTCTTAAATGTGTAGCAAGACTTGTGCCTTAGCCAAAAAGACCAAGTTATCTTTCCTTTAACCATGAAGCGAATCATGGAGATGGTGAGCTTAGCTTCCAGTTTGCAGGAATAAGTTCACAAATCCATGCGTAGTGTTGGAGGACCAGTTAGGTGGACCTTCTTCAGTTTGACTACAGGTATAAGTGGCAGTTATAAATTTAGATAAAACGACTTGGAGATACGGTCTTGATTGAGGCAAGGATGAGATGACTAGCAATTGACTTAATTAACTAGTCAATCAACAACTTGTGTTCTAAATTTGTACTCTCCAAATTTAGCATGAATTGAATTGATAAAAGGAGGACGAACGCGCAATTGTAATTCAATTTGTTTTGTGCACAAGGTTGTGAAACAAGAAAATAGCTCATGAGTTTGTGAGAGGTTGCACCAGTTTGTGTGTGAGAGCTTATTGTTGTGAGTGTGTACTATGGAGGAGCCAATAAGCAAAGGTTAGAGGAACCTTCTTACTGCCAAATTGTGCTAGGAGTTAGGGGCTACATCCTAGACAGTAGGAGGCATGTGCGCATAAATTTCGGGCCAGCCAAAGGAAACCTGTGCGCATAGATTTCAGGCCAGCCAAAGGAGGTCTGCGCACATAGATTTTGGGCCAACCAAAAGAGACCTGTGTGCAGAGAATTCGAGCCATCCAGTGGAGGCTTGTGCGCAAGGATTTCAAGCCAGGCAGTGGCCAGGCAGGCAGCAAAGAAGTAGGAGCTAGGTCAAGGTTTTGCAAGGTGTTTCCAAGCTAGGCTTGCAGTGAGAACTAGTGTGTTTTCTAATTGAAACAAGTTGCCTTGTAAGAGATTTATATGCTCAAATTCTATCAATAAATTCTACAGCAAGGAAGAAGGGGTTTTCCCAGTTGGGTTTCCCAAGAAAAATCATTGTGTTATTGTGTGACTATGTTTTTATCTTTGGGATTATTCTGTTGCTTATATGTTAAGTAATTTTGTGTCTTGGTGAAAGGAAAATCAAATTGTTCATTCAAGCAGTTACAGAATTTTGTGGAAAATTAAAATGGTATCAGAGCAGAGATCCACATAAAGACCAGCACACAAAGATCAGTTTGTGAGGACGATGTTAAGGGCTGTCACAGTGTGCTTCGGGTATCAAGATTGGTCACAGATTTTGAGAAGTGTATCTACAACATGACAAGGTTAGAGAGTATTTTGATGCTCATGTTTTGTGGAGAAAATTGCTGGTGGAATAGGCTCGTCCTGAAGGGTTTTTAGGGCAGCAATTTGTGATATCCACAAGTGCAATTCTACTCAAGAAAACAGGGAGCAAGGAGCAATGTGAGGAACCTAAGGTGTCTCGAGCAAAGAGGAGGGAGTCTATAGTGAATCCGAGCTGCTTGAACCAAGCAATATTATCTTTGTGCATCAGAGTTTTTTTTTTAAGGCACGGATTAGAGTTTGAAGAGCGGAGCAGAACAGTTCCTTGGATAGCAGTATGGCATTCTTAGGACTAAGGTCAAATCACAGTTTAGAGGGAGCCTCAACTTTTAGTGCATGGAAAGAGCGAATCACAATAGTGTTGGAAGATAATGGGGTGGGAGAGTTCGTCAAGAATGTAATACCGCCAGCACAAGATCCCCCAATAGTTGGCCCATCATACTAAGAATGATGCCAAGGCAAAGAGGATCATTCTAGAGGGGGGTCAGAAATCATATTATTCGTCATCTCCATGAGAAGAAGACAACATATGAGATGTTTCAAGCCATCTTACAACTGTGTCAAGGTTCTAGTGATGCCAGGAAGTTAGCTCTCAAATAGAAGCTAAGAAGCATCTGAATGAGCAAAGATGAGCTCATTGTCACATATCTTTCAAAGTTCACTTAGGTTCGAGATAAGCTAGGTGGTGCGGGGGTGACTACACCAAAGAGTAACCTTGTGAGTTTTGCATTACTAGGACTTCATAAGTCTTGGTATAGCTTCTAAGATGCAGTAAGTGGTAGAGAAATTTTTCCTAGTTGGGAAAGGCTATGGGGTGACTGCATTCAGGAAGAAATCCAAAGAGGGGCCAAAGATAGTAGATCGGCAAAGGCAGACGACAAGGAGAACTTTGCCCTTGCAGGTAAAGCCAAGGGTAAGAAGGTCCAAGCAGAGGCTAAGTCCAATTAGAAGGGAGAGAAGAAGAAGAAGGATCTAAGTAAGTGTTGTAGCGGCTACAACCACCCTCCAAAATTTTGCCTTAGCCTGTTTTCGAGCCAACCTACCAACCTTAAACAGCGCTTTGTCTTGCTTCGTCAAGTACTCAAGCTTCAGTATTTCCTCACACAAAGGCAGCCTGTCGATCACAGTTGATCCATTCCCCTCACAGGCTGCTCACCCGAACTTGGACAACTGCAGGCTAAGCAGCTTCGCCTTGAAAATTGCGCATTTCTAGAGGACAACCAACATTCCCTCTAGGAATTGCGCAATCCTCTCTGACAGCCTGTTGGGTTCTAGGATTGCGCAATCCTGCCAGCCAACCCTCCCAGCAGGATTTGCGCAAATTTTCCCAGTAGCATGTTGTTCAGCCCAGGATTTGCGCAAATCTGGGCAGCAGTCAGCTGCTCTGCCCAGAAATTGCACAAATCTCCTAGGCAGTCAGCCCATCTCCCAGCCAGAAATGCGCGTTTTTCTCTAGCAGTCGGGCAATCGCTTACATGTGCAGCTGAGTTGACCGGTTCCATCCGGAACCGAGCAAAACAAACTTGCATGCATAGGTTGCTTCTCCCAAGACAGCGCAAAGGCATCCCTTGTCTCAAGGATCTATGTTTAGCAGTTGGAGGTTACATGCAAGGAGCAATTCAGAAACCTCCAACCAATTGTCGCTCCCCCTAGATTTGTGGCATGCACGTCATAACCTCAATGTTATCAAAACTCATCAACCAGACACTGCAGAGCTCATTCCTCACATCAACCTTGCAGCTCTAACATCCCACATCACATCTAGGAGCAGTCGGCACATTCAGCTCAGCTGTTTTGGGGTAAGCCCGCTTCCCATGCCTTGTGCTGCATTTCTGTCACTTTTTGTGTTTTCGCTTGTGGGAGTATTGTTTGCTTGATTTCTTTGAATGCTTGCTATTGTTTACATATATACTAGCTTGTCCTAGCTTTGTTTCAGTTTTCGTTGCTATCTCACTGTTGTCGCATGCATGAAACTGTTTTGCACGGATGTTCGCCCAATCGGCGAACTGCCTCACCCACATGCATGTTGATCTGTTTGTTGAATCTTTCATTCATGTTTTGCATGCACTATTAATCACTTCTGCTATCACTTAGTATCGCCATGCATTCACTAATTTACTTGCTTTCAGTTGCCCGTCGGTGAGTCGGGCCAACCTTGGCCCGGGCTCTGCCTTCACCAAGGCTGCATTGCGCAGTTTGGGAAAAGAAGTCTCACCTTCCTCTCTAGATTTGTGCATTCCTGCCCAGCACTGGCCTCCATGACTGTTTTGCACATTTCTAGAGGACAGTGGCTGCTTGGCCCAAGAAATTGTGCAAATATGTCCCTATGCCAGCGGTCCTTCCGAATTGGAATTGTGCATAGTGCAATCCCAGCAGTCAATAGCCAGACTGGACTATGCATTACGTAGTTCCAACAGTCAGTCAGTCTCCCAGCAGCCCAAACTGTGCCTTGTGTAGTCTTGGCAGTCAGTCTCCCGACCTCCCAGCCGAACTTGCACAACCTTCATGATCATTCACCCAGACATGTTGCAAGTCAGTTCTCATATTCATTTTGGTTTTCGACTGACAGATTGCTTGCCATGAGTGTTTCCATGTCTCCAGGTATCACAGGTGTTCATCTACCTCTCAGCAATACGGGTACAATAGTTTCCAGGAGCGCAGAGACGAAGACATGGTTCAAAGCACACTTGGGGATGCAGTCGATCAAGTGTCTATGGACTTGCCTACCCACAAAGACATCAAGTTGTTCATAGACAAGGACATCAAGATATGACAACAGCAGCATCATGAACAGCAGTTGAAGACAGCATACCAAATGCAATGAATGCAAGAGGAGGGTTGTTGACAACACGGAGGAAGAACAAGGTTGCAAGCTCAAGTAGATCCATTGATGATGAAAGCAACTTTGGAGACTTCGGCTATGAGGTGATGGCGCGACATGAAGATCGTGCGAAGACAGAGAATGGAACAAAGAAAGAGTTGCATGTGCTAAAGCAGCAACTCAAGGAAGAACATGAAGTTGCACAGATAGACGAATGAGTTGCAGCAGGATCAGGAACAGCAGTGGGTGCATCGTGCACTCATGGATGAAACTGTGCCCGTACAAGTTAAAGATCCATCCCAGCAGCTAACACAGAGCAGACATGGTGAGAAGTGTTGGTGATCGCATGCAAGGGATTCAACAACATGCATGTCATTGTGCGCACGCATGCAATCCACCCCATTCAACACACTCACCAAGGCAAAGACCAGAAGCAAGTCCAACTGGAGCTGAAGATGTACTTCGGCAAGTTGATGTGCATGACCACCAGCACACACTTGAAGATCAGCACGGACACTATGCATCAGTGTGTTGCTGGTTTAGCCGCACCTAAGAAAACCATGCGCATGTTAGCAAACAAGTTGGATGAAAGGGGCTGAACCAATGCACCGGTTGCAACGGAGACAAAAGTTCGCTTTAGCAAGATGTCACCATTAGGTGCATGCACACCATCACGGACGACAAAGCTTGGCATCAACTCACCACCTTCACTATCACAAGCATGTCAAAGAGTTCGTCTCACCACGGCGGACCGAGTGTCAATGATGTCTTGCAAGGCTTGCTCAAGCCATGTTGTCTCACATGAGTACATATGCATTGTGATGTTGAGTCATGTCAAGTGTAAGTCAAGTGTCAACAGTTGGATGTAACAGTCATAGAGTAGGTGAAGAGTCAAGAGGGTAGTTGAACTGTCACAAAGAGGAATGTCAAGGGTTACCCCACCCTTTGCTATAAATAGTCCCTCATAACTCATTGTACAGGCTTTTGGTCAGCCAAGCTTCTACTAAGACTATCTTGAAGAAGGCTTGGACAGTATTGTAACGCACCTTGGCTTCTCCACTGCACGGAGCTAGTATATCTCTTTTGAGGAGCAGGCAGAGGTGGCTGTAACGTTCCACTATTGGGGCTAGCAGGTTTACATGGATGTATTTTATGATTGTGACTTACACTTGTTTATATAATAAGAGCCATCACATTTTCATGAATATGTTGTTATTGTAGTTGGACTGCTCTGGTTGCTTTAATGCTATGTGTTGTTTAACTTACGTACTTGTGTATGAACTGATTCACATGCAATTATATGGATCATGTTGTTAATGTGTTGCATATGTTGTTAATGTTGTCATCGTCCATGTCGACTGCTCTGCTGGACATCAGACAGACCTTTCACTTGAACCTTGCTATAACAACCATCACACTCATCTCAAACTGATCCGTGAGTGTTGTACGTGTTATCTTACCTTGTATGATGTGACTGCCGCATCCGAGTGGACTACTCCGCCGGAAGCTGTGCATGTCCTTTGTGTTGTGTGTTCCTAGTCGAATTGGCACTGATCCCTTTCAACCTGGAACTCACCTTCACCTCCTTCCCCTTTCGAAGTGTTTGAACCTCTCATACGCCTTCCCTGACTCACTGCATCAGTCACACCCTTGCTGCTGACAGAGTTATTCTACTTCCCTCTATTCGACACCGCGGTCAAGGCATTACCTTACGACCCACTACTAGGACTCCTACACCAAACGGTCTGAGGTCTAATTGGGACTTCTTACCGGGGAGATCCCCTTGACATGTTGGCAGGTCTAGCACCGTCAACATTTTTGGCGCTAGAAGGAGGGCCTGATGACAAGCAATGTCCTCTCATCCAGTTTTGAAACTTTGCATATCTTTCATGGAATCTTGCATTCTTCTTCCCCCGAGGTGTTTTTCGAATTGTGAAGATGTCTCCATCTCGGGGAAGCTTTTCAATCTCTTGTCCACTCACACGTATGATGGTGAAGGCGAAGTGGCCTAGCATAAGCACTTACATAACTTTCTTTCCATGATTTATGAGGAAGATGAGTTTACTGACGAACGGGCCAGGTTGTTGCTTGCATACACACTTCCGAATTTCCATCTCGTTGGGTGTTCAGCCTACCAGCTGACACCGTGCACTCATGTGAGCACTTCTGTGATCTTATTCAAGACACGTTCTATCATTTTGATCCAGACCATCTTGATCGGAAACTGTTACAACAACGGAGGGCTCCACAAGAATCTGATATTGATTTCTGGCAGCACTTCCGTGACTTACAGTTTCAAGCTCCAAGGAGCCAGATGAAGTTCGCTTATCTCTGGGACCAGTTCGAGTACTATCTTAAGAAATCTACTCGTCCCAAGAGAGTTTGATGTCAAGCCTCGCTCAACCTTCTTCATTGATGGAACTGCACAATCCCATGTGGGAGCAGGAATTGTCTCAACGAACTATCCGCCTCCCTCTCATTCAATAGTTCCACCATCGCCCAGTGATGCTGAGGATCATGTTCGCACATCTATTCATCCTTCACACCCTCCCAACATCACTCCACTCAATTTTTGCGCAAAGTTGGTTGTGAGTCCTTCAAGTTCCCATATGCATCCTTTTCTTTGACCTCCGTCTTTGCACTCAGGTGTTCCTCTAGATGTCGTTGTCTTGTGTTCGTCCATTCTCGACTCTTCACTTGTTGTGAACGAGGAACAACCCACTGACGGAATTGGTGTTGCACAACCAACAAGCGCTATCATTCATGAAGAGTATCAGTGGGAGCTTGAGCGTCAACACTCGGCGAAGGATGATCCCCTTCCATCCGAGCCCCCTCCATTCTTTCCTAACATCATTGGTGAACCTGCCATCCATGATTTCGCATGTGTGTCTTCATCGACTGATGCACCCATTGTTGATCTTTCGCCCATCATCCAACAATGGAGAGGACCAAGCATTCATTGGAAATCCACTTGATCTTTCATCTGTTTTTTCCGGAAACGCAGAGGGTGAACATCCTTCCTCCTCATCTACCCCTCTGTGTGATTCATCAAACCATGAGGATGCCGACCAACATTCTGAATTTTTTGATCTTGGTTTTCGTAATCTCTTCACTTCATCATCCGATCACGATGTTGATTCACTCGTTAATTTGTCTAAGCCATTGGTCTACGAAGATCCATCTATCAACAAATTCAAAACCCCATAGATCGTCGAGGCACTTCAGCCCGAGTTGATGGTTAAGTCAGGCCCTCGCTGTCCTAAGGTTGGTTTCGCTTCCGATCAGGAAATTGTTCAATCACTCAAGGCTCCTCCTCACTCATCTGTATGCACTCAAGATTGTTAAAATTGGCAACTAGGGCCAAACTCCATGTGGGTCATCTTATTCATGGCTAATAATATTTTTCCTAAATTCCTCTCGTCGAGAGGTGTAGGATTGATCTAGAGATCATCCGATTCCGATAAGTATTTATGGAGATATGAATTTATTTTGATTATGCAATAATTATCAAGCCAACCAGCAACTCATGTAGGCTCAGAAGCCCAACAGACACATCTATTCATCATCAACATTTGCATATAAATACAGGAGGTCTTTTCCTCATTTGGACACACATTGATCATCACATCTCTCTCTCTCTGGTGCGCGGCGAAATCTTGCACTAGAGCGCGGCGAAAACTTGCACTGGTGCGCGGCGAAATCTTGCACTGGTGCGTGATGAAATCTTGGACTAGAGCGCGGCGAATCTTGGATTGGTGCACAGCAAGGTCTTGGAATGGTGCACGGTGAACAATTCACCGGTGGAAACTTGACAAGTTCGACCTAGGGTCTGCTGCCCTAGTTTAGGGCTGATCTAGGGTTTGCTGCTGCTGACATAAATAAGATCTTTGTACTATTTCTCTCTGCTAAATTATTGAAGATAAAGGAAGATTTGATCAAAGGGTTTCCCCATATTGGGGTTTGTCCCTGGCTAGCCGCCACATCTTGTGTCTCTTGTCTTGGCTTGTTTTTTGTCGATCGTTTAATGTTCTATCTGCACTTTACTTAATGTACATGTGATTGCTAATCTGTGGATAATAATAAGAAAAAGAAGTAAACTGCTCTAAGCATAGAACATACCATAATTAAACATGGTATCAACGCTGAGGTGAAGACAAAGCCCGAGCAAGAGCAAGAGCAATCACCGAAGAGAAGATTGGCAGGCTATCCAAAAAGAATTCATGGGGTCCTCAACGCACTTCCTTGCTGAAGACAAGCTCCGTGAGAAGTCTGACTACCACGGATGGAAGATGTCTCTCGATATAACATTAGAAGAACAGGAAGTGTTGGACCATGTGAAAGGCGGAATTGCTGAGCCTCCATCAAATGCATCTGCTGCTACTAGGAACAAATGGACCTAAGGGTGGAAGAAAAGGACGATGTTACATTTGCGATAAAGTAGGTCACTATGCAAGGGAGTGCCCTGATAGAAGGGACTCACACCGGGACAATGATCAAAATCCCTCTCATGGCAATCAAAGGAATGGAAAATCTAATAGCAGAGGAGTGTTGGAAATCAAGGAAGAGGACAATCATTCAAGAAGGCTAGAAATTCCAGGTATGAATCCAACATTGTTGAAAATAAGCAGGATGAATATTATCTACCAGCTGCTCTATCTACCTCTGCTCCTTCGGACTCAATGGGAATTTGGCTCATTGATAGTGGTGCCTCAAGGCACTTCACTGGTTACAAAGAAGTTCTCCATAATCTAGAGAAAGAAACTAACCTGGAAATTGTCCTTGGAGATAATATGAAATATCCCGTGAAAGGTGTAGGCAATGTCTCTCTTAAATTGAATCAAGGTAATACGATCCACTTACAGGATGTATTATATGCACCTGACCTCAAAAAGAACCTGGTGTCCATCTCGACAATGGAAGACCAAGGCTACAAGGTGACCTTCAGTGATGGCAAGGTACGTATATGGAAAAATAATGTTAAAGATGCCTTCACTCTTGGGTTTCGAGTTGATTCATTATATCAGGTCGGTGGAAGTCCGCTAGGTGTCATGTCTTGTGACGCATCTCTTCAGTCTGAACTTTGGCATTGGAGGTTTGCCCACCTTCATTATAAAGCTCTACCCGATGTAAGACAGATGGTAACAGGGATGCCCGAATTCCGAGTAGAGAAAGAAGGTGTATGTCCGGGATGTGCCGAAGGAAAGCTAAAAGGGGACCATTCCCCTCAAGCCAAAGCAAGACCTCCAATATATTACAACTGGTTCACTCAGACATATCTGAGGCTGGCATCAAGAGGGAGACTACTACACCATATACTCCTGAACAAAATGGTGTGGCAGAAAGGAAGAACTATACGATTGTGGAAACTGACCGTGCCAAGCTCCATGATCAAAGACTTCCGAAGTTTCTTTGGGCCGAAGCTACAAGCACTACCGTATATGTACAAAACTGATGCCCTCATCAAGCATTGGGTTCCAAGACTCTTGCAGAAATGTTCACCGGTAAGAAACCTGACATATCTCATTTTAGAATTTTTGGAAGCCCTGTATATTTTCATGTGCCGAAAGAGAAAAGGAATAAATTGGGTGCATCTGGAAAGAAAGGAATCTTCATGGGCTATGGTGAAAATACTAAGGGCTATAGAATCTATGTATTCGATCAAAGGGAAGTCATGATTAGTCATGATGTCACCTTTGACGAAGATATGGCTCTCAGCAAGGTGAACAATCTTCCTACAATGAGGAGCTCTCAAGAAGCTGACACCAAAGTACCGAAAGAAAAAGAGTGTGACAAGATATTTGCACTTGTTACCAGATATACCACCATCCGCTCGATCATAGCCCTTGCGGCTTCACAAGGATGGAACCTACATCAGATGGATGTCAATACCGCGTTCTTGCATGGTTCGATCAAAGAAGAGGTCTACGCGGAGCAACTCGAAGGATTTGAGATTTATGATCGAAAATCTCATGTATGCAGGTTGAAGAAGGCTCTCTATGGGCTGAAGCAAGCACCCCGAGCATGGTATGAGAGGATCGGCAGCTACTTGATGAAGTTGGGATTCACTAGGAGTGAAGTCGACGCTAACCTCTACTTTAAGGTTGAAGATGACAAACCTCTCATACTAGTGTTGTATGTGGATGACTTCTTCCTAATAGGTGCAGACCCTCTCATTCACAAATGTAAGAGGGAGTTGGCTTCTGAATTTGAAATGAAGGACCTAGGACTGATGCATTATTTCGTAGGACTTGAAGTCTGGCAGAAGCCAAGGGAAATTATCCTATCTCAAGGAAAATATGTGGTGAAGATATTGGAAAGATTCGGTATGGTGGAATGCAAGCCTGTTACTACCCCGATGGAGCTTGACTTCAAGAAGTTAAGCGGTAGTACTGTTGGACCTGTTTTACTAAATGCTACTGAGTATCGGCAACTCGTCGAAGCATTAATGTTCTTAGTGAACTCCCGTCCAAATATATGCTTTGCAATCAACACATTAAGTCAACATATGGTTGCACCTCATCACATACATTGGATTGGTGCCAAGAATCTGCTAAGATATCTTTGTGGCACAATTACATATGGGCTAAGATACACTACCGGAGATGTGAGACTACTTGGATACACTGATGCTGATTAGGCAGGCAGTGTGGTGGATCGTAAAAGCACTTCTGGGTGTTGTTTCTCCTTGGGATCTGCTTCGATATCCTGGATGAGCAGGAAGCAGAAGTCGATGGCTTTGAGCACTGCCGAGGCAGAGTATATTGCTGCTAGCATGGCCTCCTGTGAGGCAGTCTGGTTGCGGAAGCTCTTCAGTGAGTTGTCTGGATTTACACTGCATACCATCGTGATCCTATGTGACAACCAGAGTGGGATCCGTTTGTCAGAGAATCCCGTATTTCATGATCACTCCAAGCATATCGATATCACGTACCACTATATTCGAGATATGGTGCAGCAGGGAGCTATAAGGCTCCAACATATCAGTACAGATGAACAGGTAGCCGACATTCTGACAAAGCCCCTAGGAAAGGTCAAATTTTTTACTTTTCGAGAACGACTTGGTGTCGTTCAGAAACCCTCTAATGAGGGTCCTGTATGATGTATTGATCTCTGGGAGCTCCGGGGGGCGCGGGGTACTTCTTGGAGCGACATATGACCTCAAGGTGATTCATCATCCCCTAGTGGTGTACATGTACAGGGTAAAAGAATCAAAACTTTCCCTATGACACCCCGTGGCGACTATGTAGCAGGATGATTAGTTCTCCTGTGAGGTCTGGATGATGTGTTCTCCATGACGATTATGTAGCAGGATGATTAGTTCTCCTGTGAGGTCTGGATGATGTGTTCTCCATGACGATTGTGTAGCAGGATGATTAGTTCTCCTGTGAGGCCTGGATGATGTGTTCTCCATGGCAATTGTGTAGCAGGATGATTAGTTCTCCTGTGAGGACATGATTGATTAGTTCTCCTGTCGAGGCATCCTACCCATGCAGTCCGGGACTCATGGGAAGTACCTCTCATCTGATCAATGAGCAGGGAAATGAGGATAGGGACCATAGTAGTACCGATGGACGCATCGTTGTATCTACCGTACTCCCTATGCTAGGATGACCTTCATTGATCTGGGATCAATGATACTGGTCTGGGACCAGTTGTAGGAGTTGTACCCACTATGACGCTAACTTTGGGTCGGTTGAGACTGGTCTGAGACCAGTGGTACATACTCTAAGACTAACTTCGGGTCAGTGGAGGACTGGTCTGGGACCAGTAGTAGGAGTGGTACCCTCTATGACGCTGACTTCGGGTCGGTTGAGATTGGTCTGGGACCAGTGGTACATACTCTGAGACTGACTTCCGGTTAGTGAAGGACTGGTCTGAGACCAGTAGTAGGAGTGGTACCTACTATGACGCTCACTTTGGGTCAGTTGAGACTGGTCTGGGACCAGTGGTACACACTCTAAGACTGACTTTGAGTCAGTGGAGGATGATACTGGTCTGGGACCAGTGGTAGGAGTTGTACCCACTATGACACTGACTTCGGGTCGGTTGAGGACTAGTCTGGGACCAGTGGTACACACTCTAAGACTGACTTTGAGTCAGTATGATACATCCTCGATCATTTCTTCTTCTTCATAATTCGGACAAAGCAGAGCAGAGCAGAACAAAGCAGAGCAGAGCAGATCAGAACAGGGCAGAACAGAACAGAGCAGTGCAAGCAGAATAGAGCAGAGCAAAGCAAGGGTCAAGCTATATAGGGCCGTGCATTTGATGGATGAATATTAGCGACCGACAAACGAATTGCGATGGAGTTCTCCATAGTTGAGAGGGAGTGTTAAAATTGGCAACTAGGGCCAAACTCCATGTGGGTCATCTTATTCATGGCTAATAATATTTTTCCTAGATTCCTCTCGTCGAGAGGTGTAGGATTGATCTAGAGATCATCCGATTCCAATAAGTATTTATGGAGATATGAATTTATTTTGATTATGGAATAATTATCAAGCCGACCAGCAACTCATGTAGGCTCAGAAGCCCAACAGAGACATCTATTCATCATCAGCATTTGCATATAAATACAGGAGGGTTTTTCCTCATTTGGACACACATTGATCATCACATCTCTCTCTCTCTGGTGCGCGGCAAAATCTTGCACTGGTGCACAACGAAATCTTGCACTGGTGCGCGGCGAAGACTTGCACTGATGCGCGGCGAAAACTTGCATTGATGCGCGGCGAAATCTTGGACTGGAGCGCGACGAATCTTGGACTGGTGCACGTCGAAGTCTTGCACTGGTGCACGGTGAACGACTCACCGGTGGAAACTTGACAAGTTTGATCTACGGTCTACTGCCCTAGTTTAGGGCTGATCAGGGGTTTGCTGCTGCTGATATGAATCAGATCTTTGTACTATTTCTCTCTGCTGAATTATTGAAGATAAAGGAAGATTTGATCAAAGGGTTTCCCCATATTGGGGTTTGTCCTTGGCTAGCAGCCACATCTTGTGTCTCTTGTCTTGGCTTGTTTTCTGTCGATCGTTTAATGTTCTATCTGCACTTTACTTAATGTACAAGTGACTGCTAATCCGTGGATAATAATAAGAAAAAGAAATAAAATGCTCTAAGCATAGAACATACCATAATTAAACAAAGATCAACCTAACACTCATATTTTACTTCCTCCACTCGAACTACACGATCCCATTGCTCATGCATTGGAGGAGTCTTACATTGCAAGCACTCGTGCGCGACGCAAGTTATCTTTGTTTCTTTCATTTGCTTGCATGTCACAGTCAAGAGTGTGCTTATGCTTCAAAGTTGCACGTAGTGTCACACAGCACCATGATAAGTCCGCAGACTGCCCGTCATGCACATGCACTCACTTATGTCCCGTGGGCACTTTGAATCACGAAGTGTGGTTGTCTTCATTGTTATATCTTTCTTGCTTGCTGGTTCACACAACTGGGTTGCTCACGGACCAAGCCTTCACCAACATGGGTCTACCAATGCGTCGGTGGCTGCATTGGAAGTATCACTTCACGTGATCAGGCCCATGTACTGTTAGTGTAGGAGTAGGAGTAGTGTTTGCTTTCAATTGTTTGCTTGCATGCTTGTTTTCTTACGTGCTTTGTTTGCTTGTTTGTTTACTTGCTTCGCTTTCATTTTTGCTTCTGCTCTTGCTTTAGTTTGATTGTTAGTTCGTTCGCTTGTTTCGTTCATAGGTTAGTTTTGCATGAAACCATGTATGACTCTTGAAGCGAGCTGGGTAAAGTACAAGAGGGCTTGTACAGCTATCACTACTTGGTTATCTGTCATCTTGCCTTTGTATGATGAGCTTGTTACTTTTAGTTCATGATATGTCGAAGGAAAATACGCATTGTTCGAAGTAAACCTTGGTGTAAACACAACGCTTGCGCGCTAACTAGTGTCACCTTCTCTGGTCGATTGTTTTTTGTTTAACCCTTGTCAGCGTAGTCAAGTAAAGTAAGGTAAGGGGGAAAACCTTAACAGGCATATCAGAGATATAATAAACTACTTCTCTGCTGAAACAACCTCCTCTGCACTCAATAAGTCGGGATCCCTCTTCCACCTCTGAAATGAATAAGTGCTATGCACAGTGAAAAATGAAAAAATGAAAGTCAAAAAAGAAAAATGAAAAATGAATAAGGCAAAAGAAGAGAAAGGTTTCCTGCGCAGGGAGGTGATGCAAGTAACTCCGCCGAGGTACTGACCAGGCTCACTGGCAGCGGACCCATGCTTGTGTTCCTATGTGACTCCACCGGGGTATTGTCTAGGCCTGTTGGCAGTGTAGCAACACCAGATATGAAACTAAGACTCTAACGACTATACTGCTTGTGCACCTATATACCCCTCAACCCCAATCGAAACAACTGTGTTGCCTTGGCTTGGAATGTGTGTCAATCAACCAAGGGCTTGGTAGATGCTACATCTTACAATCAAGTTAGTGTGAAACCAAGATGAGCTAAGAACTGAACAATACTTCCGGAGGTGTTAGACTTGCTTTTCACGAACAAGGTCTATGCAGAGAGCTGGAGTTCTACCAGTGTGTCACCAAGTGTTGTAGCGGCTACAACCACCCTCCAAAATTTTGCCTTAGCCTGTTTTGGAGCCTCCCTACCAACCTTACACAGCACTTTGTCTTACTTCGTCAAGTACTCAAGCTTCAGTGTTTTCCTCGCACAAAGGCAGCCTGTCGATCACAGTTGATCCATTCCCCTCACAGGTTGCTCACCTGGACTTGGTCCAGCTGCAGACTGAGCAGCTTCCCCTTGAAAATTGCGCATTTCTGGAGGGCAACCAACATTCCCTCTAGAAATTGCGCAATCCTCTCTGACAGCTTGCTAGGCTCCAAGATTGCGCAGTCCTGCTAACCAACCCTCCCAGCAGGATTTGTGCAAATTTTCCCAGTAGCAGGTTATTCAGCCCAGGATTTGCGCAAAGCTGGGCAGCGGTCAGTTGCTCTGCCTAGAAATTGCGCAAATCTCCTGGGCAGCCAGCCCAGCTCCCAGCCAAATTGCGCATTTTTCTCTAGTAGTCGGGAAGTCGCTTGCATGTGCAGCTAAATTAATTGATTCCCTCTGGGACTGAGCAAAACAAACTTGCATGCATAGGCTGCTTCTCCCAAGACAACATGCAAAGGCATCCCTTGTCTCAAGGATCTATGTTTAGCAGTTGGAGGTTACATGCAAAGAGCAATTCAGAAACCTCCCATCAATTGTCGCTTCCCCTAGATTTGTGGCATGCGCGTCACAACCTCAATGTTATCAAAACTCATCAACCAAACACTGCAGAGCTCATTCCTCACATCAACCTTACAGCTCTAACATCCCACATCACATCTAGGAGTAGTCACCACAATCAGCTCAGTTGCTTTGGGATAAGCCCGCTTCCCATGCCTTGTGTTGCATTTCTGTCGCTTTTTGTGTTTTCGCTTGTGGGAGTATTGTTTGCTTGATTTATTTGAACGCTTGTTGTCGTTTACATATATACTAGCTTGTCCTAGCTCTATTTCAGTTTTCATTGCTATCTCATTGTTGTCGCATGCATGAAATTGTTTTGCACGGACGTTCGCCCAACTGGCGAACTGCCTCACCCACATACATGTTGATCTGTTTGTTGAATCTTTCATTCATATTTTGCATGCACTGTTAATCACTTCTGCTATCACTTAGTGTCGCCATGCATTCACTGACTTACATGCTTTCAGTTGCTCATCGGCAAGTCGAGCCAACTTTGGCCCGGGCTCTGCCTTCACCAAGGCTGCATTGCGTAATGTGGGAAAGAAAGTCTCACCTTCTTCTCCAGATTTGCGCATTCCTGCCCAACACTAGCCTCCATCACTGTTTTATGCATTTCTAGAGGACAATGGCTGCTTGGCCCAAGGAATTGCGCAAATTTGTCCCTATGCCAGCAATCAGCAGCCAGACTGAACTATGAATTGCGCAGTTCCAGCAGCCAGACTGAACTATGCATTGCGCAGTTCCAGCAGCCCAGACTGTGCCTTGTGCAGTCTTAGTAGTCAGTCTCCCGACCTCCTAGCCAAAATTGCGCAACCTTCATGATCATTCACCCAGGTATGTTGTAAGTCAATTCTCATGTTCATTTTGGTTTTCGACTGACAGATTACTTGCTAGGAGTGTTGGCATGTCTCCAGGTATCGCAGGTGTTCATCTGTCTCTCAACAGTACAGGTACAATGGTTTCCAGGAGAGCAGAGACGAAGACACCGTTCAAAACACACTTGGGGATGCAGTCAATCAAGTGTCTATGGACTTGCCTACCCACGAAGACATCAAGTTGTTCGTAGACAAGGACATCAAGATATGACAGCAGCAGCATCACAACAAGCAGCATCATGAACAGCAGTTGAAGACAGCATACCAAATGCAACGAATGCAAGAGGAGGGTTGTTGACAACACGAAGGCGGAACAAGGTTGCAAGCTCAAGTAGATCCATTGATGATGAAAGCAACTTTGGAGACTCCGGCTATGAGGTGACGGCGCAACATGAAGATCGTGCGAAGACAGAGAATGGAACAAAGGAGTTGCATGTGCTGAAGCAGCAACTCAAGGAAGAACATGAAGCTGCACAGATAGACGAATGAGTTGCAGCAGGATTAGGAACAGCAGTGGGTGCATCGTGCACTCACAGATGAAATTACGCCCGTACAAGTTAAAGATCCATCCCAACAGCTAACACGGAGCAGACATGGTGAGCAGTGTTGGTGATCGCATGCAAGGGATTCAACAACATGCATGTCATTGTGCGCACGCATGCAATCCAACCCATTCAACACACTCACCAAGGCGAAGACAAGAAGCAAGTCCAACTGGAGCTGAACATGTACTTTGGCAAGTTGATGCGCATGACCACCAGCACACACTTGAAGATCAGCACGGACACTATGCATCAGTGTGTTGTCGGTTCAGCCGCACCCAAGAAGACCATGCGCATGTTAGCAGATGAGTTGGATGAAGGGGCCGAACCAATGCACCGGTTGCAACAGAGGCAAGAATTCGCTTCAGCAAGATGTCACCATGAGGTGCATGCACACCATCACGGACGACCAAGCTTGGCATCAGCTCATCACCTTCACTATCACAAGCATGTCAAAGAGTTGATCTCACCACAGTGGACCGAGCGTCAGTGATGTCTTGCAGGGCTTGCTCAAGCCATGTTGCCTCACATGAGCACATGTGCATTGTAATGTTGAGTCATGTCAAATGTAAGTCAATTGTCAACCACTGGATGTAACAGTCATAGAGTAGGTGAAGAGTCATGAGGGTAGTTGAACAGTCACAAAGGGGAATGTCAAGGATTACCCCACTCTTTGCTATAAATAGTCCCTCATAACTCATTGTACAGGATTTTGGTCAACTAAACTTCTACTAAGACTATCTTGAAGAAGGCTTGGACAGTATTGTAACGCGTCTTGGCTTCTCCACTGCACGAAGCTAGTACATCTCTTTGGAGGAGCAGGCGGATGTCGCTGTAACGTTCCACTATTGGGGCTAGCAGGTTTACATGGATGTATTGTATGATTGTGACTAACACTTCTTTATATAATAAGAGCCAGCACATTTTCATGCATATGTTGTTATTGTAGTTGGACTGCTCTGGTTGCTTTAATGATATGTGTTGTTTAACTTACGTACTTGTGTATGAACTAATTCACATGCAATTATATGAATCTTGTTGTTAATGTGTTACATATGTTGTTAATGTTGTCACCGTCCATGTCGACTGCTCTGTCGGACATCAGACAGACCTTTCACTTGAACCTTGCTATAACAACTGTCACACTCGTCTCGGATTGATCCGTGAGTGTTGTACATGTTATCTTACCTTGTATGATGTGATTGTCGCATCCGAGTGGACTGCTCTGCCGGAAGTTGTGCATGTCCTTTGTGTTGTGTGTTCCTAGCCGAGTTGGGACTGATCCCTTTCAACCTAGAACTCACCTTCACCTCCTTCCCCTTTCAAAGTGTTGGAACCTCTCATACACCTTCCTTAACTCACTGCATCAGTCACACCCTTGCTGCTGACAGAGTTATTCTACTTGCCTCTGTGCGACACCGCGGTCAAGGCATTACCTTACGACCCACTGCTGGGACTCCTACACCAAACGGTCTGAGGTCTAATTGGGACTTCTTACCGGGGAGATCCCCTTGACATGTTGGCGGGCCCAGCACCATCAACAGTAAGATCAAGTGCTTCTATTGCCATGAGTTTGGACACTATGCCACTAAGTGTCCTAATTGGAATAAGGATTCCAAGAAGGATCATGTCGCTGCATCAACGGAGGTAGATGCATTTTATAGTCTCAACTTTGGTCAGAGAGTCTAAGAAACACATGATTTCCAAAACCCAGAAAAAATTTTGGGAGAAAATACCCAAAGACAGCTCAGTTAAATTAATTGATCGATAATTAAAAAATGAGTAACTATAACTTGGGGAAATCGATTAATTAAAGGGAATTAATTCACGAAAGATGAGAATGCTCTAGAAACTCACACGGATTGAGTTTGAGATGATCTTAGTCGTTGATGGAGATCTAATCATGGTGGTGAGCCAACGAGAGATTATAAGAGCAAGACGATGGGGATGGAGAAGAAGCATAGAGTGCGTGGGTGATCTAAGCATATTGAATTTCCCAGAGAGTGGAGATTCAGCGGGGAAGAGAATTCGAGCCAGAGATCAATAGCAGAGATTGAGGAGCAGTAGCAGTGTGATCCGATGGAGATTTCCAGTGCCATAAGAGTCAGCGGAGAGAGGTCGGGTTATTCCACAGGAGGTTGCACAGGGGCTTGCACAAAGCCTCAAGGAGGCAGTTCGAACCAGTTGAAGAAGAGGTTGATTCAGGTGTCAAAGATCGGCATAATTTTCCAGAGAGTCAGAGTATTACTTCCAGAGGCAGCGACAGACAAGACCTCTGATTCGGAGGCAGTTTCGGGGATTGTGTGTGAGAGACTACGTAGCATCTGTGCAAAGGCCTACGCAAGGGTATTCCGAGAGCTAGTTTATGTGGCTAGTTTGTTGTAGGATTGCTTATGGAGGAGGGAAATTTTCCCTTAATAATTTTTCCAATGATTTATCAAGAGAGGATTACCAATTTGGCATCCAGATTATTGTACTCAGATTTTGTTGCTAGAGAATAATAATAAGTCCCTCATTTGTTGCACCAGTTTTCCCACATTAGGTTTTTCTAGGGACATTTGTCCAAAAATAACGATGTCAATCTTTTTTGTGTGTGCTCTATTTTCTCAATTTCCAATTTATTTTCTGCAGTATTTTTATTGTGAAGAAATTGTAGTGTGATTTATTCGTTATTTTTCATAACAAAATAAACTACATAATTAATCAGTTAGAAGAATAAATTCCAATTGATGCATTTCAAGGAATTTTCACATGTTGTCAGAGCAGTTTGAAGACAGGTCGGAGGCTCAAAAGCGAGAAGGGAAATTTGTGCAGGTCCAGAGGGAGTTCTGAGCACAGTTTTCAGGATCTACACAGGTCAACCAAGAAGTTCAAATAGTTGGGCAAGAAATTCGATTTCCAAATCCAGACAGGAGGAAAAGTTCGATTTGCCCAGTCGCAGTTCCAGCAGGCAGTGGATTTTTCGGAAAACAGTTCTGGTGAGTAGATTTGGGTGCAGTGATTTGGCAACAGGTTTTGCAGTAGTAGATCAGCGTCGAGCGTGTTAGCACCAAAATCTGCCTTAGGTTGAAGGAAGGCAAAATTCAGGGTAACCACAAACCACGCTCAGTCTGGTAGCTAGCCCTACCAGAACAGGAGAGGGCTCTCTCCGAGTCACGCTCAGCGAATAAGTAAACGGAATGGTCTGAGATGATTAACAGTGAAATATTGATATTAGGCTAGTAAGTAAATATGGATACAAGAAGCAATTTTTTATGAATGACTAAGTTTCTGGGATGGTATGGGACCAACGAACAGCAATGAGCAGAGAATTTAATACAAAGGCACAGATTACTTCGTGAGGCAAGACAGGCGGAAAGTCTAGCAATTTAGTTTGAAATAACGCGGAATGGAGGAATTGCTTAGGAGGGTGAAAAGGGCATAAGTACATGAATCCTTTTCAACAGAAAAAGAACAATGAACATGAAATTTTCCCACAGGCAGAGCAATAAAAATGAATTCTACCTTATCTAACTTAGAAAATTTCAATGGAAATGAATATGAAATGAACTGTGAAACATTACGAAATGCATATGAAACATAAGAGACACATTTTATACACTCACAACCACATGAATCTCATGAAACAGAGCCGTTGCCTTTCATTAATCCTCTGTCAAAATATACAATGAAGAACTGAGTTTCTCTCCCACAGTCTCCCAGAAATTACAAGCCAACCAACCCTTTGCAAATGGTTTGCATACAACAAATAGACTATGCCATGAAGAAATAGAACGACCAAGAGTTTGGGAGTTTTCGAATCATTACAAAGTGGAAGTGGAAAGCCAACCATTAGTTACAGGTGCAGCGTTACAAAAATGACAAATGGCTTGGGTGACTGCTCGCCTTCCTTTGCCACTTGGATAGAAGCCAACCTTTAGTGGAAATACTTTAAATTTTGCCTTAGGTGCCGAAAAAAGTGTAGTGTAGATGAGCGGGCCCACTTGGAGAAAGTCGCGAATCGAAATTTCGCGAAACGGAGGTGAATTTGGCCCTTTTCTCTATATGCACCGCGCCACTTTGGAGGTTGTTTTGAGGCACCTGCAGGAGTCCAAAATGTGCCCAAGTGTACTTGTTGGAAAGCCTGGCCTGTCTACTTTCCAACCCAAGTGGAATTTCTGAATTTGGTGCTCATTTGCCCCTCCAAATCTTCATTCTCCCAAGACTGCTTCCTGTGTGTCAAAATAGGGGCAGAGAGGTCATTTTTGAGTGTTTTTGACCTCCTGGAGACTCAAATCATGCCCAAATTTCTTGTCCAAGCACCAGTAGTCGTGATTTTGCATGCTGAATCCAAAAATGCAAACCATTTGTGATTTGGAGCTCCCAATCCTAAGCGCCGCGCCAGTGGCACGGCACACAGGGAGAAAAACCCTGTTTTGTGCCCAAAAATTTGTCACGTGACCAAAATTGCCCCAAATTTTTTGAAATTTGGGTTGGAGGTTCTCTATAAAGTGCTATGCTGGGCCAAAGAGGCTTCGGCCAATATCTGAAGTCGATCGAGCTCCCTTTGCCTCTTTTGCTTCTTGATTGCCTTCCTCAATTTCGCTTTCAAATTCCTGATTCGGACCTTGCACACTTTGTTTCGCACCATGTAGTGGAAAGCCATGTGTCTCAGCAATGCATGGTCCTTGTCGGCCTTGTCCAGCAGCCTCTCCAAGTGCATGTTAACTCTCTCGAGATTGGCCTCTCGATCCTCATTAATCTCTTGCTCCAGTGACGTGAGCTCAACTCTTCTCCTTTGTGCAGCTTGGAGATGCTCACGAATGTTTTGTAGCTCCATGATCGTTTGTTGATCCTCACGCTGTTTGTTCCTCTGCTCCAGATATTTCATGTTCCACTTAGCCCTCTCCAAGTCAAGGGATAAGGCTTCGATCTCTGATTGCTGCTCCTGGATGATCTCTCTAAGCTGTGCACTTGGTGGATCTGTATTTGTATCATCATCATGAAGGAGAACGAATTCGGTCTCTCGTTCACCTGATGGCTCAACTGAAGGCCCCTCATCCTGCATTGGCTCCTTACCTCTGTCCTGTACCTGTAGTGCTGATGGCAGAAGCGAGGCCCCTTCCACCCCGGGTGGAGATAACACTCGCTTTGCTGCTGCAAACAAATGTCTAGCACCCCTCTGATATGTGATGAAAACCGGCACACTAGCAGTCTCATGGCGCTCATAATGATGAGAAGGTTCACCCTCATGCTTAACCTCTGATAATACCTGTGAAGTGTTGAAGAGGTCACGGGAGATGAAATCATCCCAAGTAATGCCCTGCAATCCCAGCTGATGAACCACCAAAATCTTAATAAGAGCAAAGTGGTAAACACTATTGAGTTGCTGCTGAGGGGTCTCGTGCTGCATGAAGGTGTTCATCCTCTCTATGTTCCTGCAAATGAAATATGGGATGTTCATCATCCTTACCCTGGTAAAGTGCATGAGCAACCTGATGTGATAGACATATAGACAGAGAACCTCCCCTCACAGGCTACAGCTGAAGTACTTCATCATCAACTTCGTGAGTGGAGCATATTCATCTTTCAAATATCGGAATGGAAAGACTCTTGTGAGCTGCCTCAAGAAACTGGCTTTGATGTAAGGCTCATAATGATGCCGATCAACCTTCTGTTTCTTGTGCCATGGTTCGCCAACATTTGGTATGCCAGTTGCTAATGAGACAGTTTCAGGTGTCAGTGTGAAGGTGACACCGGCCAAGATAGAGTGATCTCCATGTAGGTGAAGCACAAAAAGACAAGCCAACTCATGATGAACTCGAACATTAGCCACCCTTTGACAAAATTCAAAACATGATAGATGCTGGAAGCATGACATGGCAAGAGGGCAGGCTTGCAATTCAGTGAGGGTGGTTGGCTCATCCCTAACATGTTTGCCACTCTTGTGATGTCTCCTGGGAGCCTGTTCTTCCGAGGATGAATCACTTTGTGTCTCCATCTCATACTCTGATGAATGCTCAGATGCCATGACTGCTGTGTGTACTGTACTTGGGCTGCCCTTTGATGATGGTGTGAAACTAGGTGTTGTTGTGATATCTGCCACCAAGGGGAACAATGAAAAAAAGGGAGTATTAGGAGGGGAATAATATGATGGGAATAGGGGTTATGGGGAGAGGTTTTGTTTAGGGATATATAGGAGGGTTTGGGGATTTGATAGGGTAGGGTTTTGGGGTTTTGATAAGGTAGGGTTTTGGGGTTTATATTGACCAAAGAGTGGAGGGATAAGGAATAGGGGTTTGGTAATATTTTAGGGTAGGGAGAATAGGAAAAAATGGGATAGGGGGGATAGGGAAAAATGGTAAGAAAGGGAAAATGAGGGGTGATAACGGAACCTTGGCATCAACACCACAATTATGCAACCCTAGCAACAATGGCTTTTGGTGTTTTCTTGTGGTTGGTTTTATGAGTTTTGTTGCAATTAAACATAGCCATGAACCACCATAACATTCACAAAATTTGATGAGCAAGCCATGATATAGAGCCTACCTGTTGATTTGAGGGGTTTCACAGGCAACTTGAGGCAATTTGGCACGGTTTCGGGCCTTTGTGGGTGTGCGCCGTGCGCCAAACCCAGTGTGTCGCGCCCGTAGAAATTTTGCACTACGGGGTGGCTCTGTGTGCGTCGCGCTCTGTGTGTGCGCCGCGCTCTGTGTGTGTGTCGCGCTCTGGAAAACGACTCCCACTCACTCTTAAACACGCACTTTGCTCTCCTAATCACTTTGCAACGTTTCTCTATGACCTTGATTTGCACAATGACCTTGTTTGCTTGTGGAAACCTCTATTTAAAGGCTTTGAAGTCATGGGTTTAATTTTTTCTTCTCCAAAAACCCACTTTGCTAATGTTTCATTTTGGCTTTTTTCACTGACTTAAAGCAACACTTGAATTTCTCTTTTCCCTTTGGAATTTTAGGTCAAATGATGAAGTTTTCGGCACTCTTTGCAGGGATTGCATGACAGGGCATTTGGCCACGGAAACCATGACTGCACCTGAAGAAATCAACTGACGACTTTTTTGAAAATTTTATCACAAATGACACTGTTTGACTTTTCTTCAAAACAGAGTTTTGAAGAACAGTCGAAATTTGTCCACATGACGATGAAACTCTCTGAATCATAACTTTGTAAGGGCCTCACTCTGGCCTGCATGGCTTTATTGGACATGGTTGAAGACCAAATTGATTAATCCCTAGACCTAATTATCGAAAATGACTTTTGTCCATTAAAGGACCAGACCTTGACTGTCATGGACTTTAGTGATCATTGACAAAAGACCTAAGCCAGCAGGAGCCAGACATGAGGGGAAATGACTAGCATGACCTTTTCCATCAGATTATGGCATGCTCCTAGCGGAATGCAGCTGGGTGAATGGAGCGGGACTCCTAAAAATGAAATGCATAAAGAGTTTTGATCTCTGACGGAGGACTGACCAGACCGACTCTAACATTGGCTCCAATGGGGGATGGTAGCTCCTTGGAGGTGCCAAGAACAGCAGATCTCTGGAAGAGCTAGACAGTGCCTTCGTCCATTGGGCTATGGAGTCATTTTTTCGACAAACAACACAGGACTCTGACTCATTTATGAAACTAAAATGACCAAAAAATTGACTCAAACTTGACATTGAAATGACTTGAAGACTAACTTGACAAACTCAAACCAAACTGAAATAAAAATGGTATTTACAATGACAATGGAAGCAGCGTTAATAACTCAGAAATGGTACCGCTTGAGCAGCCGACCATTGATCGGCCCTCCTGGACAATCTTCCCCGTTCATTTCCTTCAGAAGAAAGGCATTCTGACCCCGATATGCTGCAATCTTGAAAGGACCTTTCCAAAGATTCTCGAACTTACCGTGCTTACATTTTCCTCATTCCTTGCATCCCACTTCAGCACCACATCATCCAACTGAAATTTATCCGCCTTTACTTTTCTGTCATAAATTTTCTTGATCTTCTCCTGCAATTTGGATGTGTTCTTGAAAACTTCATCTCTGGTCTGCTGCAAGTGGACCATTTGATTCAACCTTCTCTGCATGGGATCTTCTTCACTGCCGGCCTCCTGAAGAAGTTTGACTACCGGGGCAGCGAGAGAGGTAGGAAATACTGTATCAACTCCATAAACAAGCTCAAACGGTGACGTACCAATGGATTTCTTCTGACTAACCCGATCTGCCCAAAGTGCATTGACCAACCTCTTATGCCAGCTCTTCTTATTTATTTCCAGCAGCTTCTTGATGATGTTGACCAATGATTTGTTCGAAGAGGCCAATCCATTGCCTTGCGGATGATAGGCAGTTGAGTGACCCAAAATGATGTGATATTTATGACAAAACTCTACCATCCTTTTTGATTTGAAAGCTGTTGCGTTATCAGTGATTAACTTATTCGGGCAACCAAAGCGAGACAAGATGTTATTTTCAAGGAATGAAATGATTACCGCATCAGTAGCTTGTCTGGTGGGAATTGCCTCGATCCATTTCGTGAAATAATCTGTTGATGTGAGGATCCATCTATGCTGACCGGAAGAAGCGAGATGAATTTCACCAATGAAATCCAATCCCCATTGCTGGAAAGGAGCACTCACCTCAATAGGCTTAAGTGGCAAAGGCTGTAACTTCTGCTTTCCTTCGAAAATCTGACACTTATGACAGCGCTTGACCATCTTATATACATCAGCGAACAATGTCGGCCAATAGTACCCTGCTCTCAGAATTTTATTTGCTGTTGACTTCCAAAAAAGGTGACCACCACAGTCTCCTTGGTGGCAGTCCTCCATGACCTTCTTTGCTTCCTTTTCCACCAAGCAATTTAACAGAACGCCACCGGGATCTTTCCAATACAGTGCGGAATTAAGAATGCAAAACTTGGCAGCTTTCAACTTGAGTGTTCTCGCTTTGTTTCTAGTCATGCCGGCGGTGGTGACAAATTTTTAAGCACATATATGATATCTGAATACCACGGAGAGAGAGCAAACATTTCAGATACCTGAATTGATGATGCTTCCTCATTCTCATCGGACATAGCAGCGATCAGATTTATGTCCAAGGCGTGCAAGTTTGATTCGGCCATTAACTTTGCCAATCCCTGTCCTTTAACCAGCTTTGTGGGCTTTATTTCCACATCATATTCCAGCAAGGCTACAATCCATTTGCCTCGTCTTCCTTCCGGATCGGTCTGCACTAAAACATCTTTGACAGCAGCGTTAGGAACATAGGCCAAAATATGAGAATGTAGAATATATACCCGGAAATCTTTCAATGCCTTCACAAGTGCAAGGGCTTGCTTCTCAATGATGTTGTATTTTAAGGCTGCATCTCTTATAGATCTGTTGAAGAATGCAATGGGTCTTTCATGATCATCTCTTTTCTGCAATAACACAGCTGCCATAGTGTGCTCCGAAGCAAATGAAAACAATATGAAATCCTGAGTGTAGTCCGGGCTGACTAGAACGGGAGCTGAAGAAAGAGCCAATTTGACTAAATTGAAATATTTTACAGCCTCCTCCGTCCACTTCACTTGGCTGTCCTTCTTAAGCATGTTTGTCATCTCTCTTAGGTGCTCAGCAAGATTAGGTACAAAGCGGCGTAGAAAATTCATTTTACCATTGAAAGATTGTATCTCTTTCTTATTCCGGGGTAGATCGATTTGCTGAATTGCTTGCACACGTGCTGGGTCAATACGAATGCCATCTTTTGAGATAATGTGCCCGAGTAGTTTGCCTTCCTCCATGGCGAACAAGCTCTTTTTCGGATTCAGCGACAAGCCATATTTTCTGCACTTTTGAAAGACAGTTTTTAGATGGTACATGTGCTCTTCATCAGATTTGGAAAACACCGTCAAATCGTCCAGGTACACAACCAAAAAGACATCCTTCTCATTTGCAAAAGCCAAGTCCATTGCACGTTGAAATGTGGCACCCGCATTCTTTAAACCGAAAGGCATTTTAGCGTAATGAAAGGTTCCCCATGGAGTGGTGAACGCTGTCTTGTCTCGGTCATCTTCATGGACAGAAACTTGGTTATATCCGGAATAACCATCAAGTAGTGACATACGAGATGCTCCCACTACTCGCTGAAGTATATGGTCCATTTTGGGCAGTGGATAATTATCTTTCAACGAAACTTTATTGAGATTTCTAAAATCAATGCATAAGCGAATCTCACCTGTCTTCTTTCGTACGGGCACCAAATTAGAGATCCAATCTGAAAATCTGATGGGAACAATGATCCCTGATTTGTACAACCTGTTTATCTCCTTTTCAATAGATGGCAGCAACTTTGGATTTAGCCTTCTCAACTTCTGTCTAAATGGTTTTTGATTGGGCTTGATGGGTATAGTGTGCTGAATTATATTGGTATCATATGTCTTTAAGTCAGAATAGTCCCAAGCAAACACATCTACAAATGAAGACAACAAACTGATATATTTGTCCTTGATCTTTGGTGGCAATGCTTTAGACAGTTTTACCAATTTAGGATTAGCAGTTGTTCCGACATTGACCTCTTCCACACCCTTCTCTGTTGGCTGCAATGTTGGTTTGCGGGCTACATCATCTTGATCAAAGAGTTCTTCTAAAGGTATCAAGCCTTTAGGAATAACGTTATTCTTTAGCTGCAACACGTCCATTTGATTGATCTACACATCATCTGTACCATTACCTTTACCATCGTCATTTTCTACATCAATTGAGGTTTCTTTGAACTTACCTTTGTTTTGCAGAAAATCATCAATCTCCTCATCATCTTGGAAAACTTGCCAATATCTCTGATTGTCTGGGACAGTCGGACGATGCTTGACATGGATTTCGAATTTATTACTAGAGTTCATTGGGATCTTCAAACTACTTGCTGCCTTAGCAAGAGCATCAGCAATACTATTTTGTATACGAGGCACACATGTCAAGGTGTATTCTGAAAACAATTTTAGGATGTCTAGGACTGCATTACGGTAAGCCCGCATCCGAGGATGCTTTGCTTGATATTCGCCTCTGACCTGCTTAATCACCAATTCGGAGTCGCCATATACTGAAATCCTCTTAGCATTCAGCTTTCTTAGAATCTTTAGGCCAGCAATCAGAGCTTCATACTCAGCTTCATTGTTTGAACAATCAAAAGCCAACTTGTAAGAGCATACCCGCACATTACTAGGCACTTTGTTCGGGGCGGAGAAAGGACTACGTACCTAAATTCCAATTCCAGCGCCATCATTTCCCACTACTCCATCGAAATCCATGGTCCACAAACCTTCTTCCTCCTCTTGCAAGTGTTGAAAATCTGTTTGTTGTGCTTGGTCTACTTGCTGTCCATTACTTTCAGCTGATCGCTCAACGGTGCTCTGTTGTTCTTGTCCTTCTTTCTTTAAAACTCCTCTGAAATTTTCTGTTATTTCCGGAATATCATCTGCTTCTACTAACTGACTATCTATATCATTGAAACTATCAGAATACAAAACAAAAGACTCTAAATCTGTATGTACATAATTAATCGGATGATTTATTGGTTTCTCCTTGCTTGTGATCATGTATTTCATTTTTTGTTCCCGATACAATTTCCTCATTTGGCCAAACACCGGAATCGTTGCATAGGAGAAATCTAGCTGTAGTGTCCCTTTCAATTTCGCTACCCAAGACCTGGAAAGAAGCATGCCAAACCTGGGAGGAATATCTGCTACAACAACATCCATCAAAACATTCTTCATTGGGAGCTGATCCAGACTCACAACCAAGTCTTTGATGAGTCCTATACATCTTACTCTGCTGGAATCAAACGAATAGAGATCATGGTATTGCCGGGTGATGTCCAGACCAAGCTTATCCATGATAGCCTTGGGCATGAGATTGTGAGAAGCTCCGGAATCGAACATGGCATTATGTAACACAAAATCATGCAACCTTAAACTGATATAAAAGGGTGGCACATCACTATCAGGAGACTCACCATTCGATGCTGGCCCAAAAATCATTTCAGGTTGATCGTCTTCGACATTCACCATGTCGGACATTGGGTCCAAATTCAACATTTTAGATACTTGCCCTCTATAACTGTTGTTCCTCATTATTTCAGTCAAGGGGATGGATACCTTTAATTTAGAAATCTCATTCTCTAAATTAAAAGCGGGAATCTTTTCTACCTCTTTGACTGGGATTTCTTTCTTTTCCTTTTCTTTCGATGCAACTTGCTGATGTGATTGTTCTGCTGATGGTGATTTGCTGCTCTCCGGACCAACCGCCTCCTTTCCTTTCCTTTGTGTAACTGATGAATCATTCTTTGATGCCTCAACATCCTTCCTTTTCTGAATTGGTTTGACCGGCACATCTCTGTTTCTAAGTGAATATCGCTGCTGCTGGGCGGACAGAGCATTCATATAGCCTCTTTGGTACTCATCTGATTCTTCCTCCAAGACGGTGTCGTTTGCTAGAATGAAATCTACATCTTTGTGTACAGCCGAACTTTCTGCATACTCCTCATCCTCAGTGAGATAAATAGGCAAATCATCAGGAGTAAAGAGGTGGTTTTCTTCACCTATTATATTCCCGTCCTCATCTGACTCCGGTCCATGCACAAAATTTTGCTGCAAAGGTGTTTGTACTGGCTGTTGTGTTGTCTGCTCTTGGGCTCGCTGATCTCTCTGTCTTATTCTATATTGTGGTTGTTGCTGACCACGAAAGTTAGGATTTCTAACTTGTGGCTCCGGTTTGTCAAGTTTCACCCTTTCAAGCATCTGCTCTACCTTCCGGAGTAATTGATCTACCGAGGAAGACTCTTCTTTTACGGTGACCTTCTTCTCTGCCTTTGCTCTAGCTCTCTTGGTCAGCAGATTCGCTTCAACGCTGACCGCTATCTTCTGCATGTCTTCCATTGTGGCCGGTTCTCTCTCTCTTAATTGATAAGCCATGTCAGCATCAAAACCATCCGGGAACTTCACCATGGCTAGTCCCACAGGTGGCCTTAGATGATCTGGAATTTCGTTATAAACTAAATTGAATCTAACGCAATAGTCTTGGACCGACTCACCAGCGTTTCGTTTGATTTGCTCATATTCAGCCAGAATTTGAAGAGGATTCTTTTTCACTTCCCATCAGTTTAAAAATTGTCTTTGTAGGTCGGCCAAGGTAGCGATACGTGCCGCCGACAAACCTCTAAACCATTTCCTCACTTCACCTGCAAATGTCTGTACAAAGAGTCTCATTGCCACATTCTCCGCATTGATCTCATGAAGTTCATAGAAATCTGCCATTCTGTCCACATGTTGCTGAGCAGTAATGCTGTTAGGAGTGCCATCAAAAAACGGGATTTTGCTTTGATAATCTGCGGGCATATCATCTAGAACTTGAGGCAAAACCAGGGGTGCAAAACAGGCAGCCATCACTCTTTGTGGATTTGGCCTTGGAGGTGTTGGAGGAGTGTGCACAGTTTGTAAGGGGCTAGCAATTGGAGTTTGAAGCTGAGCTATAATGTAATTATCAATTGACCAGTTAGCCCTTTCCGTCTCCAAGTCTACAAGAAATTGTGGATTGGGGACAGTATAGTCAACAGCCCTTTCAGATTTGGTCTCGAACAATGATATTTCAAACCGCAAATCAAACTCAAGCTCTTCAAGATACTCAAAAATGTCAAGACATGAATGGGATTTGAACACTGGAGTTATAGTGCTCTCTTGACGAAGGAGTCTTGGAATCAAGTTGGGGTTTTCGTAAATATGAGGAGGATCCGGATCTGGATTGGCTCTGGTATATCGTCTCGAAGCCAGCGTGCTATTTTCGAAAAAATCAGAAGGACATGAACAACTTACTCAGCCTATCAAATCCTAAACTTATCATCCGAAAGCTTAGAATTATCAAGAAGTAAGGGGATTAATTTCGTTCCCCAGTATGGTCGCCACTATGTTAGCACCTAAATCTGCCTTAGGCTGAAGGAAGGCAAAATTCAGGGTAACCACAAACCACGCTCAGTCTGGTAGCTAGCCCTACCAGAACAGGAGAGGGCTCTCTCCGAGTCACGCTCAGCGAATAAGTAAACGGAATGGTCTGAGATGACTAACAGTGAAATATTGATCTTAGGCTAGTAAGTAAATATGGATACAAGAAGCAATTTTTTATGAATGACTGAGTTTCTGGGATGGTATGGGACCAACGGACAGCAATGAGCAGAGAATTTAATACAAAGGCACAGATTACTTCGTGAGGCAAGACAGGCGGAAAGTCTAGCAATTTAGTTTGAAATAACGCGGAATGGAGGAATTGCTTAGGAGGGTGAAAAGGGCATAAGTACATGAATCCTTTTCAACAGAAGAAGAACACTGAACATGAAATTTTCCCACAGGCAGAGCAATAAAAATGAATTCTACCTTATCTAACTTAGAAAATTTCACTGGAAATGAATATGAAATGAACTGTGAAACATTACGAAATGCATATGAAACATAAGAGACACATTTGCTACACTCACAACCACATGAATCTCATGAAACAGAGCCGCTGCCTTTCATTAATCCTCTGTCAAAATATACAATGAAGAACTGAGTTTCTCTCCCACAGTCTCCCAGAAATTACAAGCCAACCAACCCTTTGCAAATGGTTTGCATACAATAAATAGACTATGCCATGAGGAAATAGAATGACCAAGAGTTGGGGAGTTTTTCGAATCATTACAAAGTGGAAGTGGAAAGCCAACCATTAGTTACAGGTGCAGCGTTACAAAAATGACAAATGGCTTGGGTGACTGCTCGCCTTCCTTTGCCACTTGGATAGAAGCCAACCTTTAGTGGAAATACTTTAAATTTTGCCTTAGGTGCCGAAAAAAGTGTAGTGTAGATGAGCGGGCCCACTTGGAGAAAGTCGCGAATCGAAATTTCGCGAAACGGAGGTGAATTTGGCCCTTTTCTCTATATGCGCCGCGCCCAATTCTATATGCACCGCGCCACTTTGGAGGTTGTTTTGAGGCACCTGTAGGAGTCCAAAATGTGCCCAAGTGTACTTGTTGGAAAGCCTGGCCTGTCTACTTTCCAACCCAAGTGGAATTTCTGAATTTGGTGCTCATTTGCCCCTCCAAATCTTCATTCTCCCAAGACTGCTTCTTGTGTGTCAAAATAGGGGCAGAGAGGTCATTTTTTAGTGTTTTTGACCTCCTGGAGACTCAAATTATGCCCAAATTTCTTGTCCAAGCACCAGTAGTCATGATTTTGCATGCTGAATCCAAAAATGCAAACCATTTGTGATTTGGAGCTCCCAAGCACAAGGAGAAAAACCCTGTTTTGTGCCCAAAAATTTGTCACGTGACCAAAATTGCCCCAAATTTTTTGAAATTTGGGTTGGAGGTTCTCTATAAAGTGCTATGCTGGGCCAAAGAGGCTTTGGCTAATATCTGAAGTCGATCGAGCTCCCTTTGCCTCTTTTGCTTCTTGATTGCCTTCCTCAATTTCGCTTTCAAATTCCTGATTCGGGCCTTGCACACTTTGTTTCGCGCCATGTAGTGGAAAGCCATGTGTCTCAGCAATGCATGGTCCTTGTCGGCCTTGTCCAGCAGCCTCTCCAAGTGCATGTTAACTCTCTCGAGATTGGCCTCCCGATCCTCATTAATCTCTTGCTCCAGTGACGTGAGCTCAACTCTTCTCCTTTGTGCAGCTTGGCGATGCTCACGAATGTTTTGTAGCTCCATGATCGTTTGTCGATCCTCAAGCTGTTTGTTCCTCTGCTCCAGATATTTCATGTTCCACTTAGCCCTCTCCAAGTCAAGGGATAAGGCTTTGATCTCTGATTGCTGCTCCTGGATGATCTCTCTAAGCTGTGCACTTGGCGGATCTGTATCTGTATCATCATCGTGAAGGAGAACGAATTTGGTCTCTCGTTCACCTGATGGCTCACCTGAAGGCCCCTCATCCTGCATTGGCTCCTTACTTTTGTCCTGTACCTGTAGTGCTGATGTCGGAAGCGAGGCCCCTTCCACCCCGGGTGGAGATAACACTCGCTTTGCTGCTGCAAATAAATGTCTAGCACCCCTCTGATATGTGATGAAAATCGGCACACTAGCAGTCTCATGGCGCTCATAATGATGAGAAGGTTCACCCTCATGCTTAACCTCTGATAATACCTATGAAGTGTTGAAGAGGTCACGGGAGATGAAATCATCCCAAGTAATGCCCTGCAATCCTAGCTGATGAACCACCAAAATCTTAATAAGAGCAAAGTGATAAACACTATTGAGTTGCTGCTGAGGGGTCTTGTGCTGCATGAAGGTGTTCATCCTCTCTATGTTCCTGCAAATGAAATATGGGATGTTCATCATCCATACCCTGGTAAAGTGCATGAGCAACCTGATGTGATAGGCATATAGACGAGAGAACCTCCCCTCACAGCTGAAGTACTTCATGATCAACTTCGTGAGTGGAGCATATTCATCTTTCAAATATCGGAATGGAAAGACTCTTGTGAGCCGCCTCAAGAAACTGGCTTTGATGTAAGGCTCATAATGCTGCCGATCAAACTTTTGTTTCTTGTGCCATGGTTCTCCAACATTTGGTATGCCGGTTGCTAATGAGACAGTTTCAGGTGTCAGTGTGAAGGTGACACCGGCCAAGATAGAGTGATCTCCATGTAGGTGAAGCACAAAAAGACGGGCCAACTCATGATGAACTTGAACATTAGCCACCCTTTGACAAAATTCAAAACATGATAGATGTTGGAAGCATGACATGGCAAGAGGGTAGGCCTACAATTCAGTGAGGGTGGTTGGTTCATCCCTAACATGTTTGCCACTCTTGTGATGTCTCCTGGGAGCCTGTTCTTTCGAGGATGAATCACTTTGTGTCTCCATCTCATACTCTGATGAATGCTCAGATGCCATGACTGCTGTGTGTACTGTACTTCGGCTGCCCTTTGATGATGGTGTGAAACTAGGTGTTGTTGTGATATCTGCCACCAAGGGGAACAATGAAAAAATGGGAGTATTATGAGGGGAATAATATGATGGGAATAGGGGTTATGGGGAGAGGTTTTGTTTAGGGATATATAGGAGGGTTTGGGGATTTGATAGGGTAGGGTTTTGGGGTTTTGATAAGGTAGGGTTTTGGGGTTTATATTGACCAAAGAGTGGAGGGATAAGGAATAGGGGTTTGGTAATATTTTAGGGTAGGGAGAATAGGAAAAAATGGGATAGGGGGATAGGGAAAAATGGTAAGAAAGGGAAAATGAGGGGTGATAATGGAACTTTGGCATCAACACCACAATTATGCAACCCTAGCAACAATGGCTTTTGGTGTTTTCTTGTGGTTGGTTTTATGAGTTTTGTTGCAATTAAACATAGCCATGAACCACCATAACATTCACAAAATTTGATGAGCAAGCCATGATATAGAACCTACCTGTTGATTTGAGGGGTTTCACAGGCAATTTGAGGCAATTTGGCACGGTTTCGAGCCTTTGTGGGTGTGCGTCGCGCGCCAAACCGAGTGCGCCACGCCCGTAGAAATTTTGCACTGTGGGGTGGCTCTGTGTGCGTCGCGCCCCTCTATGTGTGCGCCTGCATGGCTTTATTGGACATGGTTGAAGACCAAATTGATTAATCCCTAGACCTAATTATCGAAAATGACTTTTGTCCATTAAAAGACCAGACCTTGACTGTCATGGACTTTAGTGATCACAGCCAGACATGAGGGGAAATGACTAGCATGACCTTTTCCGTCAGATTATGGCATGCTCCTAGCGGAATGCAGCTGGGTGAATGGAGCGGGACTCCTAAAAATGAAATGCATAAAGAGTTTTGATCTCTAACGGAGGACTGACCAGACCGACTCTAACAGAGCGGAAGAGAAAAAGCACTCAAAGGAATTTCTCAAGGGGTTTCTAGAGCCAGTTTCAAGACCATAATTTCCAGTTGCAGAGGCAGTTGCAGAGCAGATATGTGCATTCTAGGAAGAGTGTGAGTAGCAGAGTAGGCAGCCAAGCAAGAAAGGGAGGAGATTCCTATTTATTTTCCCAGATTTGAGTTTTGCAGAAATGGCCTCAGCAGGACTTCGAGATCAAGATAGGCTAGATGGAGCCTCAAATTATTGTATCTGGAAAGCCAAAATGACTTTCCTACTAGATGAGCATGGTCTGAAGACATATGCAAAAAGAGTTATAGCCATACCTACAGACCCGCAATAGCTAGAGAACTACAATAAGGAGATGGCCAAGGCAAAGAGGATGATCCTCGATGGAGTTCGAGATCATATAGTCTCGCATTTAGCTACCAAGAATACGGCAAAAGGAATGTAGGATGTTGTCGCTAGCTTTTCTAGAATCCTTCCGAGAACTAGAAGATGTTCTTGAAAGAGAAGCTGAGGACCACCAGGATGAATAAGGGTGAAGGAATTAATCCTTATCTCACTAGAATTCAGAATGTCCGAGATGAGCTTGCAGCAGTTGGAGAGACACCTCTCGAGAGTGAGCTAGTACATACAGCTCTCAACGGTTTCACCAAGGAGTGGGAAACTTTCGTCCAAGGTATTACTGGACGAGATAAACTACCTGGATGGGATCGATTGTGGGTCGATTTCACTCAGGAAGAGATGAGGCTTGCTCTGGTCGAGAGTAATATCAGCAGCAGCAATAGCAAAGGACCGAAGAGTGTGAAGGACAAGGAGAATGTAGCCCTTGCATCGAAGGGGAAGGCAAAGAAAGGTCCCAGTCAGGGACAAAGCTCAAAGGGAGAAGAAAAGAAGAAGAAAGATTTGTCAAAGATCAAGTGCTTCAGATGTGGTGAATTTGGTCACTACAGTACCCAGTGTCCCAAATAGAAAAAGGAAAAGAAGAAGCAGGAGTAGGCAGCAGCTTCGGCTGAGATCGATAATTTGTCCATTAGGTTGGAGGACGAATTCACTTTGTATGAAGCTATACCTCTAGGAGAGAGGTGGGGAGATCTTGAGCTCTAGTTCCCAGAGTTGCAGAGATTTGGGCAGGATCCATGGAGGATAGCATCAAAGAGATGTTTCCTCGTAGATCATTACCTTAGCTACAAGGGCCCACAAAATTTCAGTAGCAAATGGATCAGTGTTCAAATGGCGCAGTCAGATATTGAGAGACAGTTGCAGGACTAGTTGCAATCAGTTATTAAGGGGAGTGTAAGCAATCAGGGAAACAGTTACTCAGTAGACAATGCAGAGACCAGTTGCAGTCAGTTATTGAGGGGGCGCAAACAATTACTCAGTAGACAATGCAAAGACTAGTTGCAGTCAGACACTCAAGAGACAATTGCAGTATAGGGACACAGTTGATTCAGAGTTTTGTTCTTAGTTGCAGTAGTTGCAACAGCATGAGATCAGCTACAGAGCAAAGCAGAGTTGGTAGCAGTGCAAGAGGCACAGTATAGTGTTAGTAGCAGCACAGATGCAAGGTGGTTCAGTTGCAGGGGTGGCAGATGAATCAGAGTATGCGCAATGGTAGATTGTCAAAGTTATCAGACATCAGCAACATGAGGGAAGATGTTATGGGAGAGAACACCTTCCTCGCTAAGAGTAAGTGTTAGTATTTGTAGCATCAGACAAGTGTTCTAGTCTCGACTTTGGTCAGACAGGCTAAGAAACACAAGAACTCAAAAACCTAGAAAACGTTTCGGGAGAAAACACCTAGAGACAACTCAATTAAATTGATCGATAATTAAAAAATACCTAAGTCTAACTTAGGGAAATCAATTAATTAAAGGGAATTAATTAAGGAAATGTGAGAATGCTCTAGAAACTCACACGGATTGAGTTTGAGATGATCTTAAGTCGTTGATGGAGATCTAATCATGGTCGTTGGTGAGCCAATGAGAGATTATAAGAGCAAGAAGATGAGGATGGAGAAAACACATCGAATGAGTATGTGATCTAGGCAAATTGAATTTCCCAGCGAGTAGAGATTCAGCCGAGAAGAGAATTCGATCCAGAGATCAGTGGCAGAGGTTGAGGAGCGGCAGCAGGGTGATCCGGTTGAGATTTCCAGTGTCGGAAGAGTCAGCTGAGAGAGGTTGAGTTATTCCACAAGAGGCTACACAAGGGCTTGCACAAAGCCTCAAGGAGGCAGTTTGAACCAGCTGAAGAGGAAGTCGATTCAGGTGTCGGAGACGGGGATAATTTTCCAGAGGGCCAGAGAATTACTTCCAGAGGCAGTAGCAAGCAGGATGTTTGATTCAGAGGAAATTTTGGGGATTGAGAGTGAGAGACTACGCAACATCTTCGCAAAGGCCTGCATAGGGGTATTCCAAGAGCCAGTTTTTGTCGCTAGTTTGTTGCAAAATTGCTTGTGGAGAAGGGAAAAATTCCCTTAATAATTTTGCCAATGATTTCTCAAGAGAGGATTACCAATTTGGCATCCAGTTTATTGTACTCAGATTTTGCTGCTGAAGAATAATAATAAAACCCTCATCTGTTGCACCAGTTTTCCTACATTGGGTTTTTCTAGGGACAATTGTCCAAAAATAATGGTGTCAATTTTTATTGTGTGTATGCTCTATTTTCTCAGTTTCCAGTTTATTTTCCATAGTATTTTTATTGTGAAGAAATCGCAGTGTGATTTATTCATTAATTTGCCGTAACAAAATAAACTGCATAATTAATCAATTAGAAGAATAAATTTCAGTTGCTGCATTTCAAGGAATTTTCAAAGGGTTCTCCCAATTTGATTTCCCAAGAAAAATCATTGTGTTATTGTGTGACTGTGTTTTTATCTCTGTGATTATTCCGCTGCTTAGATGTTAAGATATTTTGTGTCTTGGTGAAAGGAAAAGTAGTTTCTAGATTGTTCATTCAAGCAGTTGCAGAATTTCGTGGAAAATCAACATCATGATCACTCCAAGCATATTGATATTCAAAGCCATTTTTTGAGAGGTAAAGTTCATAAGGGAGCAATAGTTCTTGACTATGTTCCTTTAATTTTGCAGGTGGCTAACATTTTGACAAAGCCCCTAGCCAAGGAGATGTTTGAGATGTTGATGGAGAAACTTAGTTTGGTGGAGAACACCGTTCCCACAAAGAGGGGGTGTTAGCTTTACCTGTTGCTCCAAGCTGTTCTCCTTCAACAATAGATACAATTATGCCTCAATCCTTCAGCAGAATTTGTTTGTTGTTGGAGTGAGGGTGCACTAAAGAGATTCTACTAAGGGCGCAGTAATTTTGTAGGCATCTATTGATGTGTGTGATTTACTGCATGAGGAGCAGCTCCTACGAAAACAAATCCCAATACTGGGAAAGTATTCATCATAACCCTTTCTTCTCTTGGTCTAAAACGAAAGGGCACTTAAAGGTTTTGGTTAGACAGTTAAACATTTGAGTTCAGTGTGTTGTTTGAGATAAGTGTATAGCTGATGTAATTTTTCTTGTCTAACAGAGAGAAATGTGATTGGCAGCTGCTATTTTAGCTTGCTGTTCAAAATCCAGAAATTTGTTTTATGCATATCTAGTCTTTTCTGTTAGCTGTTTTAATTCCTTTCAAAGCATGCAGTCTCTGTACTATTGAAATTTCTGGACAGAGTTTTCAGGACAGGCAGATCTCAAGTGAGAGACAGTTACTAGTTTTCAGAAACCTAGCTGTAGGTTCTATTTCTGCAAGTACACATCTGCTTATCATGTAATGAGAATTTAGCATCTACTATATAGAAATGTAAGTTGTCTTTTCATTTTTCTTTCTCCTAAACATTGTAGATGTTTGGAGGAGAAATTATGGCAAAAGAGCACCACATTTATAGAGATTTTCTATTTGGGTGCTTAGCCAAACGGGTAGTTCCTCATGCTGCAAGTGCAATTGAAGTGTGTATTTGAAAAAATGCACACCAGAAAATGCAAGAAATTAGGAAGTTTTCAATTTAAGTTTATTATGGCTGTCTAATATTTCTCATAAATTAAGACTCTTGAGGCTCATTAATGAACTGCTAACAGGTTGGATTCCCAACACCTTAATGACATGGACAACATCTACTACAACCTCCAGTTGTAGGTGAGGCAGCTTGAGAGAACCCATGATGTGGAGGCCATTTCCGTGGATGACATTGACATCATCGCTAAGTGGAGGTCCAAGGGTGGTGGCCAAGAGGCTTACTATAAAGGACGGACATGAGTGGTCAGAGGAGAATGCACTAGCGGCGGTGGATCGGGAGGATGTCCCAATGCTATTAACTTTGGTGGAGAAGCGAGGATTGAGAATGGGATAACCTTATTACTATATCCACTACCTATACAAAGTTACAAACTGAGACAATGAGCAGAAGATGTTTTACTACAGCCATTGGAGCTTCCTCTTCCAGAGGAAAAGCCATTACATTTGGCCATAAACAGTGCGAAGGCAATCAATGGCATATCGATCAATGGAGATGACTCCATGATGATGAGATACATTTATGATATTTTTAGAGTAAATTTGTATTGTGCATTCAATTTTGAATCCCAACAGTACAGCTATCAGTGTCAACAAGTGTTATTCTCAATTGACACACTATACATCTTATATACAAGTATTGTTTTCATATTTATGTGGCAATGTGAATATTTGATGTTGTTGATAGTTTAGATTTTTTTTTAAATTAATAATGAATATATCTTTTGTATATACTATATTTTGAGTTTTTTCAATATTTCTTGCCAATGTTTTCCCCAATTTTTCTGATATACAAATTCATGATCCTCAGTGATCTATTGTCAACACAAATATTTGCAACATTGATCGACAAAGATTCTATTTTCGGGATTTTCCACAATAATGATCTTTGTTGTCAAATATTCAAGATTTGACTCTGAAATTCAGATTTTCCATTTCAGATTTCAGATATTTCTGAACATTTAATTGTCTATGTTTCAACCTTAAAATGTCCTGCCGTTGTTTAAGTTGTTTCAGAAATTAGTTTAAAACCCCATTGCAAATATCAACAATATATTCTGATCCTCTCAGCTTAGCAATAATATTGCCTGAAAAAATCGAGACTTTTTCAGACCTTGAATGTATCTCAATATATTCAAAAAATCATGATATATCGCTAAAAATTACAAGGCAATTGAAAAAAGCACCATGTCCACAACAGACTGTCTATAAAATCCATAGTTTTACATTTTTTAACTCGTTCCGAAAAGAATCAGGACATTGAAATCAAAGGAGAACATCATAATTTTCCGTCAAGCTGAGGGGAATCAAAAGCTGCCATCACCATTAGCATATGTATTGTGGAGTGGTGATTGATACACTAATACCATGGGGACTCAGTGGAAATTGTGTAAAATGGGCTTAGAACAAAAAAACGGGTTCTTGACCTACCATGCCACCCCTTTGACCCCCACAATGGCCCCCGAATGTCAAAATCCCCTAAAATATCATCTTGGACCAATAACAGTCAAATGTACAGGATAAATTCATACTGTGTTGGTTATAGCATCCAAAAATAGATCCATGAAGAAACAAGAAGATAACTCAAAGATATTGTTAACTAACAAAAAATTCCTGTACATGAGTTATGGAGTCCATATTGGGAGATAAATTCACTTAAGCAAAGAGTCCAATTTATTATATTTCCTGATGTAAGTTTGAGACTCAGGAGTCAAAACTCAGCCAAAGATCCAGTATCAGCAGGTGATGTATCACTTGACAATGATCTTATATATCTTACATGTCAGTTTTCCTTTCATATTTATGTGGCGATGTGTCTATTTGATGTTGTTGTTGCTTTAGATATTTAAAAAATGGAAAACAAATGAATATTATTGTATTTTTTTTTAAGTTTTTCAATATTTTCCAATATTTTCAATATTTTTCCACAATGTTGCTAATAAGTTTCTTTCCAGAACCTCGGTGACATATTCGCCAACAGGATGTTTGCAACATTAGTTTTAAGTATAATTATATATTCCAGCTTTGTTAATCAGCAGGTATCTGATCAAGAACATAAAATTGTTTCCCCAATATATATATATATATATATATAGCAATAAAAAAAATGATGTCTCTTCAAAAACCACTTCCTCATATTTTTAGATAAAAATAAATATTCCGTATTTTAATATTAGACACCATGTGTAAGCACCATGATTCATATCATAAAAAGCAGTTTCCTAGAAATCAATAAACACTGCACTTAGTCAGGGTGACAAGTTATTTGGACACCATAGCATAGACCTAAATCACCATGAAAAAAACAACAATATGCATGATTTAAAAATGTGTCAACAGAACTGCAGAAGAGACTTGATCATAAATTGCAAGCCATAAGAATTGGCACTGCTCCAATTTCCAAAGCATAAACTAATTAGTGCATCTATCTTATGATTAAAGAACAGTCCATCTACGTAAGTGTTACCTCCTTTAGTCCCGGATTCTTCCGTCCTCTATTTAAAACACTGTTGACCTCTGAAGTCAGGCATGTGTCTTTAGAAACCGTTGATGCTGAGCTGGAAATTCCCAAGTGAACAGTAACACCATTTCTTTCCACTATTGGTGGCTTACATATAGTTCTGCTTTCTGTAGTATGCAAATCTATAGAATTTAAAGCAGCTGAAGCACCCAATGCTGAACTTCTCTTAAAAACAGTGTCCTTTGTTGAAGATTCATCAAATGCCAAAGGATGCTTTGGTTCAACCTCCTGCCCTTCAGTCTCTAATAGACCAGTGTACTCCCTTTCGTAGGTAATATACTGGGCTTTTCTCCATCCATGCAATGGAAGGAAACCTCTCTCTATGTCCTGAGATTCATGGTAAAAAGCTTCAACATGTCGGTTCTGCAAATCCAAGTGTGTTTCTTCATCTGCCAAAGTGCTGCCTTCAAACACTGAGGAATCATTAGTGTCTTCTCTAACTGTTTCTACAAAAGAGCTGAGAGATTCTCCATCATCAGAATGTACATTCTGAAATTCTTTCCCCAAAATACTATTTTGTAAAATCTCAATTCTATGAGTGTTAACAGGAGACAATAACCTGCTCTCCCCAGAAATGTCAGGAGCAATATCTTCATCTCTCCGACTACCACGCACTGAATCAAAATCACTAGAACTATCCAACTCAGAGCACCACTCTTGCTTTAATTTATGTGCTGTCCATGAAGATAACTGTGTCTTGCACACAAGCTCGGCCATTTCCTGTTCATGAGATTTAAGTTCCCTTGAATGCTTGCTCAAAGAGTTTAGAGGCACAATAACATCCTTTGTTCTTTCCTTCCTCTCCATGAAATATGACATAATAACAAGCACCTCCCTTCATGCAATTTCAAATTCTACATAGTTCTATTAACTTTCACATTAGAAGAGTCCAAATCAACCATTTTTGTCTTTTCCTGATTTCAGTGCTAGACTCGTCCTGAACAACTTGTTTGATGTATCATTTCTATAGTACCTGAACCCTGTTTTTCAAACCTTAAGCAACCTCTTTCAGTGCCCTAATGTTGTTGGAACACAAACTTAGATATGATAGTACATTGCCTAAACTCTTGAGCGATGAGGAATCTCAATCTGCAATTCCTTCCATTCAGCTGTTCCCTTACTGATGTCTCAAGTGAATGATACATTTCAGCATTCTTTATGGCTGTGGATGGCTTCCCAATGAAGCTTTTGATATCCATATCATTTGTCAATTTCTGAGTATATAAAGTAAATGCTGACAACAGATTTTTGAATTGTCGTTGTAATTACTCACATGTCATTCGCAAATTTTCAGGTTCAATAGTAATTTTATTAACAGGGTATATAACTACATAATCCTAGCATTCTAGAATCAACCATTCCATTTTATAATGGCTCCATTCCACATGATCCTAGCTTTTTGATATCCATGTCAAATAATTGTGTTAGTTTCACTTCTTCAGTAGTCTGCTTCTATACAAGATGTAACAATTCTTTCTCATTACTAGTATCAAAACCCCTCTTGAACTTCTGAACTATATCAATAACCTGGGTCATGAAATCATAAACTTGTACTAAAGTTCTAAAGTTCCCTCTGTAAATGCTTTGATGGTGAGCAAGCTTCATAGACAATGACCTCATTGACTCTGTAGGTTATCTTTCGACCTTGAAGTTTCCTGAACATTTCCTTTGGCAAAATGGCTATGAAGATGTCCTCATTAATGATAAGGAATATGCAGTAATGTCAAGTTTCAACAGCCACTGGCACAGTAAAACGCCTTGTTGTCCTTGATCACCAAACAATATAAAGAAACGATTGTGATTTGCATTACACCAATATAAGATATTATTCACACTGATATCTAAACAATTTTTCCTTTGACAAAACAACTTTATAAGACAATAACTTAAAGAAATTCACATCCACCTAGAATGATATTGCTGAGAAAAGAGCCAAAGCTTGAATGTATTATTCTACTATGTTCATAACTTCAATGCTCCTTTATACATCATAAGTCAAATAAGTGAAACACCAAGAGTCTCATAGTAAATGAATCAGCAAGAGACAACTGATTTTTATTATATTAGTCACTTAAAAAAATATGACTTATTTAACATAAATATATTTATGTTAAATATATTTAACATACCCAAGAGGGTCTTATACAGAGTCCCCTGACCCACAAACAAGGGGCTCTCATACACCAATTTGGTGTTTGGCTTGGCCATGACATTATTATTATTATTCTAAACTATATACAATAATATGATCATTATTTGAAGTTCACTCATTCTTCCTGTACAGAAATTCTCCTGTGTCATAGACAACATGTCTTGGCCAATTACCTTCCAGATCCTTTTAAAAGACCGTCCAAACAATCCTTCATCATGCATTATTCCATCAGGGATACAAATAGTGCATGGCAGCCGATCACATAGATTAACATGTCCTGCCAAGGTTCTTGCTTTTAGAATCGAGAAGATAGCAGCACAGATTGCTTGTCCTGCATAATCAGGATTTAGTTGGGGCATATTCATTCTTGGTATGGTCCTGACAACGTGCGTGAGTGTGGAAAGGAGACTGATCAGCAGATCATCTTACTTAAAATTGATTTTTATTAGGCTTATGGCAGGGTCCACTGGTCTTTCATCACAAACATGTTTTCAGGGCTAAGTTTTGGTCAACAGTTTGTTTCTACGGTGAAAAGTTGAAAACACTGTTCTCTAATGGTTCTTCGGCCTTTGTCTCTATCAATGGTACTTTATCAGATAGAATTACTCTGAATAAATCCATCAGACAAGGATGCCCCCTAGCTCCTTATTTATATGTATCAATTGCGATACCCTGGTTAATTGTTTGATGTTGCTAGAGCTCGAGGTAGGATCAGGGGATTCCTATTCCAGGAGAGTGAAGTGAACACTAATCACTTTGCCAATGATTCTCTCCTTTCCATTGAGCTTTCGTAGGATTTAGTTGATGGAGCATTGGATCCTTTGGAAATATTTTGCACTGCACTTGGGACGGTAGTAAGTGATTCCAAGTCCAAGTTTTGGTTGATTCTCACTGAAATAGACCAGCATAATTGAGGCACCCTTGGCATCACCTTAGGGATGGTGACATCGTGTGTTACCTGAGGGATGCTAGCATCGTGTGTTACCTCTAAGTACCCTTCAAGGGCAACTTTTCTCTCTATCGATGCGAAAATGGAGATTACAGGTACTTCAACACAAGATACAAAATTGGACGTTTAGAGACCTTCATCTAGCTGGCAAACTTGTGGATATTGGAAAAATTCTCCAGGCTCTTCATGCTTGTTGTTATGTCTCTTGTTGGTTTTCTTCAACTTCTCACTTCGGTCAATTGGAAGAAATACTTAGGAGCTTCTCATGGTCCAAGTTTGGAAGTGACCATCCGTTTCCTTTAGTAACCTAGAGGGTTTGTACTCTTGCTAAACAAGGAGTCAGGTTGTATCTCATTAATATAAAACTTGTTAAATTATGGTATGTTCTATGCTTAGAGCAGTTTACTTCCTTTCTTCTTATTAGCCACTGTTTAGCAATCACATAAACATAAAGTAAAATGCAGATAGAACATTAAAAGATCAACAGAAATCAAGCCAAGACAAGAGACACCAAATGTGGCAGCTAGCCAGGGACAAACCCCAATGCAGGGAAACCCTTTGATCAATTCTTCTTTAATCTTCAATAGTTCAGCAGAGAGAGAAATAGTCCAATATATCAGATCTGTAATTTTATGACAGCAGTAAGAGATGCCCTAACCAGCACTTGCAAAGTGAATCAAATGATTCACAAATAGTCTAGGATCAACCTTAGACAACCCAGCCTTCAACGGAGATGAAGGACAGCCCAAAACAGCTCAAGAAACATGGTCAAATCTGGTCAACGTTCAGGCAGCCCTGCGGTCAGCCCTAACCAGATTTGCGTTGGTCACTTCATGGTCAGTTCAGCCCTCCAAACAGCGGATCTGGATTGCGGCTTGCTTGAGGGAGACTCCCGAGTCCCCACACCAGGCCGCAGTCAAAGGAGGCTTCACGCTGGTCAAGACTGCCCTGGCTGCACCCTAAACAGACCTGCGTCCCTTCCTTTTGCTGCGTCCTTCTTCCTTCCCTAGCTATTCCTTTGTTAACCCAAACAAGAAAGGAAAGTGAGAGAGAAGAAGAGATGATGAGATGAGATTAGATAATGACTCAACCTCTCCTCTATTTATATGCAACGCTGGGCATGTGTGCCACACACTTAACTGCTGGCCGACCTTGACAATTTGTCAAGTAATTAGAAATAAATTCATATCTCCATAAATACTTGTCAGAATCGGGTGATTTTTAGATCAATCCTACACCTCTCGACAAGAGGAATCTAGGAAAAATATCAACTGCCATAAATGAGGTGACCCACATGGAGTTTGGCCCTAGTTGCCAATTTTAACACTCCCTCTCAACTAGGGAGAACTCCATCTGCAATCCGTCTGACCATCGCTACTATCCCAGCCATCAAATGCACTGCCCTGCACTGCTTGGCCCTGCTTTGCTCTGCTCTGCTCTGCTCGAACTATGAAGAAGAAGAAATGATCGAGGATGTATCATACCATCCTCCACTAACCCGAAGTCAGTCTCAGAGTGTGTCATACCACTCTCACTGATCCCAGATTAGTATCATTGATCCTAGATCAATGGAGGTCATCCTAGCATAGGGAGTACAGTAGATACAATGATGCGTCCATCGATAGTACTACTAATGGTCCCTAACCCCATTTCCCTACTCATTGATCAAATGAGAGGTACTTCCCATGAGTCCTAGACTGCATGGGTAGGATGCCTCGACAGGAGAACTAATCATCCTGTCCACAAGAGAACGAATCATCCAGTCCAACAGTCGCCACAGGAGAACTAATCATCCTGGCCCACAAGAGAACTAATCATCCTTAATCAATGAATGAATTGAATTGATTCACAATGAGCAATGAAGCTCAATAAATAATACAGATGTATTTACAGAAATAGAAACAGCAAGTTTCTTCTAAGAAACTGCTAATAAGATCATAGACGATCTTATCCGAATGAGCATTAAACACTAAAATAGCATTATTCTAATACCCTCCCTTAATGCTCAATCTATTTACAACACCTATAGACCCTCTGAATTTTACGAACTTATCAGGACCAAGGGGCTTGGTGAAGATGTCTGCTAGCTACTCCGTTGTGGGAACATACAGCGACTAAACGGATCCGTCTTCAACAAGCTGTCAAATGTAGTGACAATGGGTTTCCACATGCTTTGTTCATTCATGGAAGACTGGATTCTTAGCAAGTTTGAGCACTCCCTGATTATCACAGAACAAGGGAGTAGGAACCGCCTGGGAAACATGCATATCCGCAAGCATACGTCGAAACCAAACTACCTCACAAGATGCCTTAACTGCTCCCCGATACTCTACTTCTGTCGAGGAGAGAGCCACTGCCTATTGCTTCTTACTAGTCCAGGTGACAGCACCGGATCCCAGACTAAACACATACCCAACTGTAGATTTACGGTCATCAACTGAACTGGCCCAGTCAGAATCTGTGTAACCACTGAGAGTAGGATCGGAACTCCAAGTGTACAGAAGTCCATAATCAGGAGTGCCACGCACATAACGCAGCACACGCTTCGCTGCTATCCAATGATCAGCCTTAGGAGCTGACATGAAGCGTGAAATGTAGCTCACTGCAAAACTGATGTCAGGTCTAGTGGCAGTAAGGTAGATGAAGCTGCCCACTAATTGCCTGAATAAAGTTTCATCCACAAGTGGTGAGGATGACTGAGCTGAAAGTTTGAGCCCTGGTTCCATAGGAGTCGTGGCAGGTTTGCAATCCTGCATTCTGAACCTGTCCACAAGATTTCTGGCATACTTGGACTGAGAGAGAAAGATGTTGTTCTCAGTCTGCCAGACTTCAACCCCCAAACAGTAATGAAGAAGTCCCAAATCTGTCATATCAAAAGTGCTGCACAAATCCTGTTTGATCCCATGGATCAAATGTGCTGAGCTGCCAGTAATGATAAGGTCATCCACATAGACAACCACAAACAGAATATCATCACCAGTATGCTTGATATACAGGTTTGCATCAGATGGACTCCGCTGAAAGCCATGATCTGTTAGGTACTGATCAATTTTCATGTACCAAGCTCGAGGAGCTTGTTTCAGACCATAGAGTGCTTTGACTAATCTACAGACTTTCTATTCTTGACCGACAACCTTGAATCCTGGAGGCTGCGTCATGTAGACTTCTTCCTGTAAGTCACCATTCAGAAAAGCACTCTTTACATCCATCTGATGGACTTTCCAATTGAACTGAGCTGCTAAGGCAAGGACAAGCCATATGGTACTCATCTTGGCCGTAGGAGCAAAGGTATCCTCATAGTCGATGCCTTCCCTCTGTGAGAACCCTCGAGCAACAAAGCGAGCTTTATACTTGTCTAGGGTTCTGTCAGCTTTGTATTTCACTTTATACACCCATTTGCAGCTAATGGGCTTCTTCCCTATAGGAAGATCAGAAAGAGTCCAAGTGTGATTCTTCTGAAGACTCTGGAATTCAACTTCCATAGCCTGTTCCCACTCAAGTATACCCTTAGCCTCTGAATAGGTTTGAGGCTCAAAAACAGTGTGTAAGTTAGCCATAAAGGCAAAATTTACGGTAGGCTGTTGTTTGCTCTTATTTCTGGAAGTTCTACCTTCAAGGAGCTCATTATCCCTGAGATCACCAATAGTTTTAGCCCACCATTTAGGCCGAAGAGTAGAAGTACCAATATCAGGAGTAGCTGGAGGAGGCTCAGAAACAACAGGAATAGCAATAGGAGGATTATTTTCCATAGGAAGGTCAGGTAGTGCATCATCAAATACTGATGCTGCATTATCCCTCCCATCAGGTGGACCTAACGGAAGAAGAACACTGTGAGGCGGATCCTCAGAACACTGCTCAGAAGAAGGAGTGTTACACAGTAATTTGTCACTGTCTCTCTGTCAGTCTCCCTACTGTGTCATGAAATCAAATCCATCATGCTCATGCTCTCTAATCTGGCCAAATGACCCACTTTGCTAAAGTTTATTCCATCATCGCTCGTCATTGTCCCTACTGTGTCATGAAATCAAATCCATCATGCTCATGCTCTCTAATCTGGCCAAATGACCCACTTTGCTAAAGTTTATTCCATCATCGCTGAGCGATGATGGAATAAACTTTAGCAAAGTGGGTCATTTGGCCAGATTAGAGAGCATGAGCATGATGGATTTGATCGATGATGGAATAAACTTTAGCAAAGTGGGTCATTTGGCCAGATTAGAGAGCATGAGCATGATGGATTTGATTTCATGACACAGTAGGGAGACTGACAGAGAGACAGTGACAAATTACTGTGTAACAAGGAGACTAAAAGAACCCTTTGTCTTCATCAAATACTACGTCCCGACTGAAGCTAAGACGACCAGTGTCTATATCTATCAGCCTATAGGCCTTGTGGTGATCACTGTACCCTGTCATCATGAGTTTCTGGCTTTTGGAATCCAACTTAGAGCGCTTAGCAGCTGGAATCCAAACATATGCAACCGAGCCAAACACTTTGAGGTGACTGATCTTAGGCTTACGGCCAGACCAAACCTCTTCTGGAGTCTTCCCCTTAACAGCCTGAGTAGGTGATCAGTTAAGAAGATAGACAGCAGTAAACACTGCTTCAGCCCAAAATTTGTTCGGAACACTCCTGTGTTGTAACATGGAACGAGCCATTTCAACAACCATACGGTTGCGACATTCGACAACACTGTTCTGCTGAGGAGTGTAGGGTGTAGTTAACTGGCGTTTGATGCCATGGGTATCACAGAAGTTGGAGAAAGCAGAAGAACAAAATTCCCCCCCATTATCTGTCCTAAGAGTTATGATATTACAGCCAGACTCTTTTTCAACTAAGGACTTAAACTTCTGAAAGATACTAAATACATCAGATTTATTTTTTAGAAAGTACACCCACATCTTTCTACTGAAATCATCTACAATAAGCAAAAAATATTTGCAACCAGTAATAGAAGATGTATTCATAGGACCACAAATATCAGCATGAATTAACTGGAGTACCTTAGATGCGCGCCAAGATTCTCCATCCTTGAATGAAGACCGATGTTGCTTGCCAGCTTGACAGGCGCCACACACTCCCAACTGCTGAGTCTGAATATCAGGTAACCCTAACACAAGTCCTTCCCGAGATAGCTGAGAGAGATACTGAATGTTTAGATGCCCATATCTTTGATGCCACAGAGTGCTGATGGGAGAAACACGGGCTGCTAGAGCCACTTCTGGAGAATCACCAGTGTCAAGAAGCCTGTATAGGCCATGGTCTTCTAGGCCAACAGCAACCGTAAGACGAGTTTCCCTGTCAATAATGGAGCATTTGTGTGCACTGAACACTACATCGAGCTGGGGAGAGTTCCTCATAATCTGGCTGACAGACAGCAGATTAATTTCCATACCAAGGACATAGTACACATTCAGGAAGATGAGTGTGCGCCCACCAGACTGGATCTGAATTGTACCTCTGCCAACCACTGTGTACTCCTCACCTCCACCGAATACCATGGAATCACTAAAAGACGAGAAGTCAATGAACTAGTCACGCCTATGAGAGAAATGACGTGATGCACCAGAGTCAATGTACCAGGCAGAAGACGAGACATGATCTAAGGACTTCTTAACCATAAAGGCATAAAAGGCGATTCTGTCTGCTCGGAATGTTCTGCAACATTTGCTATCTGATGAGACCCTCCCTGTTTCTTCTATTCAAAAGCAATCCTCTGTCGGCAATCTTTCTTCATGTGGCCGAACTTGTGACAGTAATTACACTGCACATTTTTCTTCCTAGCAGGATCAGAAGGCTAAGAAGAGCCTTTCTGCTGAAAGGACGGAGAGGACTGATATTTTGCAGCAAAAGCATTTTCTGAGGAGGCTGATGAAGCACCACTACCAAACTGTTGTTTCCAACAATCCTGCTGCATGAGTTTGGTGCATAACTCCGGAAACTTCAGATCAACATTAGTGGAGGTAATGTTGAGTGTTTCTATGAAGTGCTCATAAGGTTTCGGTAGACTTTTCAGAGTGATGACTACCATATCTTCTTCCTCCATGGTCCGACCAATGGCTTCGAGTTGATCTCGAATGTCTTTAATCTTGCTAAGATGTTCCTGTAAAGACATATGTTCGTCCATCATGATGGAGAACAACTGATTCTTTAGAAAGAAAGTTCTGCTCTTGTCAGATGTCTCGTGTAGTTCCTTCAAATGTTGCGAGATTTCGGCAGCTGTCTTGCCGAAAGGAATCTGTGGTAACTGATCATCAGTCGCAGAGAGTTTGAGAAGCATAACAGCCTCTCGATTTCAATCATCAAATTTATCTTGATTGGCACCAGCTATACCAGGACGGAGTTCTTTGCCCAAAACGAGCTGGTCAAGACACTTATATTCAAAAATGGTCAACATTTTCTGTTTCCAGATGTTATAATTAGCGAGGCCATCTGCACGTTTCCCAAGACACAAAAAAACAATAAAGAAGTCTAGTACGAATTTCAAATGCAAATGGCGGCTAATCGTGGAGAAAAAAATCTGACAGGTGTTGGTGCAATATAAAATAGAACCAGAAATCGTTCTAAGAAGCAGGTTCAAGTAAATATATAGAGCACAATCTTTTACCAAAATAACTTACCCGGCAAGAATCCCCACAGACTTTCAGTAGTATCCATCCATTGTAAAATAGGTTCTGTTTGTCTGTGACAGAGATAAAAAAATTCTCACGAATTCTATATTTTGGAACAACAGATTTCTATATCCACAGATGGAATTACGTTAAACCTTGAGAATAACTCTCCAATCGCAGCTAGGACGTCTGATTTTGCAGCAGCTTCAAATGGAATCCACTCGGTCAAAGAAGAAGGAACAAGGGACTGTCAGTCCTTTCGATTATATAATGTTGAAACGCTGTGAAATGGCGGAGATAAAAAAATTTGACCAGAGCTTTTCTTTCACGAAACCCCAACTGTGGTTAAGCCACGGGAATACCAATACGTAAACAGAATACCGAGCGAGACCGTTGAATGATTATGGGCTCGATGGATCGAACAACGACGTCCCCCGTGCTATTCGTGACAGGGAAGCAAAAGATGGGCCGCCTGCTATTGGTTGGGAATCTGCAAACCTTGGAAGAGGTTCACCACCCGCCCCTCGACCAAGCCACTGTCACGCGGGCCGCCGCCAATTTTGCTGAGGCTGACCACCGTGTAGCCGCCGATGCTGCTGAGGCCGAGCTCAAGAGCGCTAATTCCGAAATCAAATCAACCAAGGCTGAAGCCAAACCCGTAGATGTCGAAGCTGCGCGTGTGCATGCGGAAGCCTACGCATAGCGCATGGAGATTGAGGCCCAGCACATTGACGACAAGTCTCAAGCTTAAGACGCTGAGGTTGAGGCCAAACGTATCAACGCCAAGGCCAAGTGTGCAGCCACCGATGCCGAGCACGCCAGACAAGACGCCCAGCTTGCCGATACTGAAACCAAGTCGGGAACTTCCGATGCCGACACGTCAAACGTGAAATAAGGTAAAGCGCGACGCCCAAAAACAAAATGACCAAGTTCCGCTACTGACTGGAATGATTATGTGTTAATGAACAGAATCGTATTCACATTCTTTCGGCTGCTCTCAACACTCGCGAACAGCAACCCCTCTTTCAACGAAAAACCCTATGAAGCGTGTTGATGCAATTCAGCTGCGTCAGAACAGTTCTCTGCTTGCGGAGTGCCCAGAAAAAAATTTCAGACTAGAGAGTAATTTCGAAATGAAGCAAGAAATTTTTCAAACATTGAAAAATTATTTCGAAGAAATACCCTAACTCTGATACCATAATCAATGAATGAATTGAATTGATTACAATGAGCAATGAAGCTCAATAAATAATACAGATGTATTTACAGAAATAGAAACAGCAAGTTTCTACTAAGAAATAGAAACAGCAAGTTTCTTCTAAGAAACTGCTAATAAGATCAAAGACGATCTTATCCAAATGAGCATTAAACACTAAAATAGCATTATTCTAATAATCCTGTTCCACAGTCGCCACAGAGAACTAATCATCCTAGCCCACAAGAGAACTAATCATCCTGTTCCACAGTCGCCACGGAGAACTAATCATCCTGGCCCACAGGAGAACTAATCATCCTGTCCTACAGTCACCACGGGGTGTCACAGGGGAAGGTTGAACCTTTCACCCTGTACATAGTGCACCACCAGGGGATGGTAAGTCGCCCTGTGGTCGCATGTCGCTCCAAGAAGTACCCCGTGCCCCCTTGGAGCTCCCAGAGCTCAATACATCATAAACAACACCAAGTCGTTCTCGAAAAGTCAAGAATTTGACCTTTCCTAGGGGCTTCGTCAAAATGTCGGCGACCTATTCATCTGTACCGATATGTTGGAGCTTTATTGCTCCCCACTGCACCATATCCCGAATATAGTGGTACCTGATATCGATATGCTTGGAGCGATCATGAAATACGGGATTCTTTGATAAACGAATCCCGCTCTGGTTGTCACACAGGATCATGGTGGTATCCAATGTAAATCCAAACAGCTCACTGAAGAGCTTTCGCAATCAGACCGACTCACAGGAGGCCATACTAGTAGCAATGTACTCTGCCTCGGCGATGCTCAAAGCCACTGACTTTTGCTTCCTGCTCATCCAGGATATCGACGCAGATCCCAAAGAGAAACAGCACCCGAAAGTGCTCTTTCGGTCCACCACACTGCCTGCCCAATCAACATCGGTATATCCAAGTAGTCTCACATCTCCGGTAGTGTATCTCAACCCATGAGTGATTGTGCCACAAAGATATCTCAACAGATTCTTGGCACCAATCCAATGTGTGTGGTGAGGCTCAACCATATGTTGACTCAACGTGTTGACTGCAAAGCATATATCCGAACGGGAGTTCACCAAGAACATCAATGCTCCGACGAGTTGACGATACTCGATAGCATTTCGTAAAACAAGTCCGGCAACACTACCGCTTAACTTCTTGAAGTCAAGCTCCATCGGGGTAGTTACGAGCTTGCAGTCCACCATACCGAATCTCTCCAATATCTTCACCACATATTTTCCTTGAGATAGGAAAATCTCCCCTGGCTTCTGCCAGACTTCTAGTCCTAAGAAATAGTGCATCAGTCCTAGGTCCTTCATCTCAAACTCAAAAGCCAACTCCCTCTTACATTTGTGAATGAGAGGGTCTGCCCCTGTTAGAAAGAGGTCGTCAACGTACAGCACCAGTATGAGAGGATTGTCATCTTCAACCTTAAAGTAAAGGTTAGGGTCGGCTTCACTCCTAGTGAATCCCAACTTCATCAAGTAGCTATCGATCCTCTCATACCACGCTCGGGGTGCTTGCTTCAGCCCATAGAGGGCCTTCTTCAACTTGCACACATGAGATTCTCGATCATGAATCTCAAATCCTTCGGGTTGCTCCACATAGACCTCCTCTTTGATCGAACCATGCAAGAACGCAGTCTTGACATCCATCTGATGTAGGTTCCATCCTTGTGAAGCAGCAAGGGCTATGATTGAGCGAATGGTGGCATATCAGGCAACAGGTGCAAATATCTTGTCATAGTCTATACCTTCCTTCTGAGAGAAGCCACGAGCGACAAAACGAGCCTTATACTTTTCCGCACTTCCATCAACTACATGCTTTATCTTGTAAAGCCATTTCAAAGTGACAACTGCTTTGTCCTAGGATCTGGGGACCATATCCCAGACATCGTTTTTCATGATGGACTCATATTCCTCAGTCATAGCATCCTTCCATACTTGATGCTTGACAGCTTCTGCGAATGACGAAGGCTCATTTTGGATGATTGTGCTCATGATGGTCAAGTATCCCTGATACCTGGTCGGCTTCTTACTTTCCCGGAAGGTTCCCCTGGGTGCAATGTGCCCTTCAACATCATCAAGTGCCCCCCTAAGTCATGAAGACCTCTTCCTAGAAGAGGAGGGCTCTTGCGGAGGGGGATCAATAGGATCCATAGGTTCTTCCACATCGGGCATCATCTCATCTTCCTTTTCCTTCGATTCCCTAGTGTCAGCTTCTTTAGATCCCCTTAGAGTAGGAAGATTGTCAACTTTGCTAAGAGCCATATCTTCGTCAAAGGTGACATCATGGCTAATCTCGACTTCCCTTTGACCAGCCACATAGATTCTATAGCCCTTAGTATTTTCGCTATAGCCCACGAAGATTCCTTTCTTTCTAGATGCACCCAATTTATTCCTTTTCTCCTTCGGCACATGAAAATATACAGGACTTCCAAAAATTCTAAAATGAGATACGTCAGGTTTCTTACCAATGAACATCTCTTCAGGAGTCTTGGAACCCAATGCTTGATGAGGGCATCGGTTTTGTACATATACGGCGGTATTTGCAGCTTCGGCCCATAGAAACTTCGGAAGTCTTTGATCATGGAGCATAGCACGGACAGCTTCCACAATCGTACGATTCTTCCTTTCCGCCACACCATTCTGCTCAGGAGTATATGGTGTAGTAGTCTCCCTCTTAATGCCAGCCTCTTTGCAAAAGTCATGAAACTCATTGGATTCATACTCAGTCCCATTATCAGTCCTTAAGATCTTGATCTTCTTTTCAGTTTGATTCTCGATCAAGGCTTTGAAGTGACGAAACCAGGAGAACACTTCATCCTTCTTTTTCAAGAAGTATATCCAAGTCTTGCAAGAATAATCATATGTAAAAGTGAGGTAATATAAATATCCTCCCAAGGAGTTCACAGGCATCATACCGGATATGTCTGAGTGAACCAACTGCAATATATTGGAGGTCTTGCTTTGGCTTGAGGGGAATGGTCCCCTTTTGATCCTTCCTTCAGCACATCCTGGACATAGACCTTCTTGCTCTAATCTGAACTCGAGCATCCCCATCACCATTTTTCTCACATCGGATAGAGATTTATAATGAAGGTGAGCAAACCTCCGATGCCATAGTTCAGACTGAAGAGATGTGTCACAAGACATGACACCCAGCAGACTTCCTCCGACCTGATATAATGAATCAACTAGAAACCCAAGAGTGAAAGCATCTTTAAAGTTCTTTTTCCATACACGTACCTTGCCATCAATGAAGGCCACCTTGTAGCCTTTGTCTTCCATTGCCGAAATGGACACCAGGTTCTTTTTGAGATCAGGTACATATAATACTTCTTGTAAATGAATTGTATTTCCCTGATTCAATTGAAGAGTGACATTCCCTACGCCTTTCACGGGATATTTTGAGTTGTCCCCAAGAACAATTTCCAAGTTGGTCTCCTTCTCTATCAGATTAGAGAGCTTCTTTGTAACCAGTGAAGTGCCTTGAGGCACCACTATCAATAAGCCAATTTTCCAGCGAGTCCGTGGGAGCAATGGTAGAGAGGGTAGCTGGTAGATAATATTCATCTTGCTTATTGTTAACAACGTTAGATTCATACCTAGAGTTTCTTGCCTTCTTGAAGGGTTGTCCTCTTCCTTGATTTCTGGCATTTCTTTTACCTCTGCCATTGGACTTGCCATTCCTTTGATTGCCTTGAGAGTGATTTTGATCATCGTCATGGTGTGAGTCCCTTTTATCAGGGCACTCCCTCGCATAGTGGCCCATTTTGTTGCAATTGTAACATCGACCTTTTCTTCCACCTTTTGGTCCAGCCTTTCCTTTGGATTTAGCCCCAGAATTGTTTCTTCTTTTAGCATGAGAAGAAAAGGCAAAGGGATGGCCTTTAAGTGTGGGCATTTCTTGCTCTTCCATCCTTGTTTCTTCTTGAATGCATCTTGCCATCAATTCCTCAAATCCAGGAATTACATTATTGTTGAGAAGAGTAGTCCTGAATATATACCATTCAGGTGGCAGTCCTCCAAGAGTTGTGAGTGTCATTTCCCTGTCAGGAACTACTTCCCCAATAGATAGGAGATCATTCTTGATCTCGGTGATCCTTAAGAAATATGCTTGCATACTCTCATCTTTGCCCTTCTTAATTTCCTTCAGCTTATTTCTAAGGAACAAAACTTGATTTGCATCATTAACTTTAAATAAACTCACCAGTCTATCGTAGATTTCCTTGGAGGTGGTCAGCTCGGAAACATAGGCCACCAGGCGCTTGTCGATAGAGTCCCGGATGATCTTCCTTGCTTTGACTTCTCCCTTGGTCCACTTGTTCCTTGCAGCAGCGGATGCATTTGATGGAGGCTCAACAATTCTGCCTCTCACATGGTCCAACACTTCCTGCTCTTCTAATGTTAGATCGAGAGACATCTTCCATCCATGATAGTCAGACTTCTCATGGAGTTTGTCTTCAGCAGGGAAGTGTGCTGAGGACCCCATGACTTCTTTAAGATTGCTTCAACAGCCTTCGGTGATTGCTCTTGCTCTTGCTCTTGCTTGGGCTTTGTCTTCACCTCAGCTCCGATACCATGTTAAATTATGGTATGTTCTATGCTTAGAGCAATTTACTTCTTTTCTTCTTATTAGCCACTGTTTAGCAATCACAAAAACATAAAGTAAAACGCAGATAGAACATTAAAAGATCGACAGAAAACAAGCCAAGACAAGAGACACCAGATGTGGCGGCTAGCCAGGGACAAACCCCAATGCAGGGAAACCCTTTGATCAATTCTTCTTTAATCTTCAATAGTTCAGCAGAAAGAGAAATAGTCCAATATATCAGATCTGTAATTTTATGACAGCAGAAAGAGATGCCCTAACCAGCACTTGCAAAGTGAATCAAATGATTCACAAAAAGGCTAGGATCAACCTTAGACAACCCAACCTTCAACGGAGATGAAGGACAGCCCGAAACAGCTCAAGAAACATGGTCAAATCTGGTCAACGTTCAGGCAACCCTGCAGTCAGCCCTAACCAGATTTGCGCTGGTCACTTCGTGGTCAGTTCAGCCCTCCAAACAGCGGATCTGAATTGCGGCTTGCTTGAGGGAGACTCCCCACACAAGGCCACAGTCAAAGGAGGCTTCACGCTGGTCAACACTGCCCTGGCTGCACCCTAAACAGACCTGCGTCCCTTGCTTTTGCTGCGTCCTCCTCTTATGGTTGCGTCCTTCTTCCTTCCCTAGCTGCTCCTTTGTTAACCCAAACAAGAAAGGAGAGTGAGAGAGAAGAAGAGATGATGAGATGAGATGAGATAATGACTCAACCTCTCCTCTATTTATATGCAATGCTGGGCATGTGTGCCACACACTTAACTGCTGGCCGACCTTGACAGTTTGTCAAGTAATTAGAAATAAATTCATATCTCCATAAATACTTGTCAGAATCGGATGATCTTTAGATCAATCCTACGCCTCTCGACAAGAGGAATCTAGGAAAAATATCAGCTGCCATAAATGAGGTGACCCACATGGAGTTTGGCCCTAGTTGCCAATCTAAACAAAACTCCAAGGTGTTCATTTATTGGCCAAAATTCCAAATGGAGATGTCTTTTTGGTCACAAACCTTTGGTCAATTGGAAGAAATACTTAGAGGCCTCTCGTGGTCCAAGTTTGGAAGTGACTATTCGTTTCCTTTAGTAACCTAGAGGGTTTGCACTCTTGCTAAACAAGGAGCCAGGTTGGGTCATATTAGCCAAATGGAGATGTCTTTTTGGTCACAAACATTTGGTCAATTGGAAGAAATACTTAGAAGGTCCAAATTTGGAAGTGACTATTTATTTCCTTTAGTAACCTAGAGGGTTTATACTCTTGCTAAACAAGGAGCTTGGTTGGGTCTTATTGATATCAAACTCCAAAGTGTCGTTCTATTGGCCAAATGGAAATGTCTTTTTGGTCACAAATCTTTGGTCAATTTGAAGAAATACTTGGGGGCTTCTCGTGGTCCAAGTTTGGAAGTGACTATCCATTTCCTTTGGTAACCTAGAGGGTTTGTACTCCTGCTAAACAAGGACCCAGATTGGGTCTTATTAATATCAAACTCCAAGGTGTTGTTCTAATGGCTAAATGGAGATGTCTTTTTGGTCACAAACATTTGGTCAATTGGAAGAAATACTTAAAAGCTTCTTGTGGTCCAAGCTTGGAAGTGACTATTCGTTTCCTTTAGTAACCTGGAGGATTTGTACTCTTGCTAAACAAGGAGCCAGGTTGGGCCTTATTGATATCAAACTCCAAGGTGTTGATCTATTGGCCAAATGGAGATGTCCTTTTGATCACAAACCTTGGAAATAGTTGCTTAGACACAAGAACACCACCTAAACAAGATCAGAAGCCAATTTTTCTGGGAAGATTACACATTCTTTGAGGTTACATTCCCCTCGGTCAAGTCATAACTACTCTGCAGGATTTTAGAAGTGATGGCTCACCTGCGTTACAAAGTATCTACAAAGGGTGGAAGAAGTTGCTATTATACACTCTTGGCATTGGTGTGGCCTTAGGAGAGGATTGGATTTAGCTCGTCATTTGATTTGGACAAAACAACATTTTACTCTTGCTCATGTGGAAAAATCCCTCCCTCCTTAAAAGACTATCCAAGAAAGGGGTTTCACCTTGAGAGACCTTTGAGATGAGACCATTGGATTGTGAAAAACTTAGAATAGTAACGAGAATTCACATTAATTCCATCAGAACATCCTATTATTCAAGGTATTTCAACAGTTGATTCCATCTGTTGACGTATACAAGCCCAATATGTTCACTCTGGGGCCTACTTGGCAGGATTTGATGCGGAAATATGATAAACCCACATGGATCTACAGACCTATATGGATATATCAGTACCTCAATAATTGCATCTCTCTTCAAGAGAAGTTCAACAAATGTTGGAGTCCCTCAAATGCGGAAGCACAATATGTGAATCATCTCCGTGCAGTGCAACCATTCAAACTCTCCTGCAGGGTGCAAGGCTTTGTGTGGCAGCTAGTCTTTCAGGCATTACCCTAAAAGGAATGCCTAACACAGTCAAGGTTCACAAATGACACATATCTGCATTCTGGCTAGGTTGAGACACTTCACCATCTATTCTGGAAAGAGATACATTTTCTTGAGCAAGATCAACTGGAAATCTGCCCTCTTAAGTTGCAATGATTCCATTGGTCCTTTCCACTATAAAGGGGTTTAACATTGTAATGAGTGGTTACTCTTTGTACAGAAAATGTAGTGTGAAGTAGCAATTAATTGTAGTTGATTGTCTGTTTTTTGTTTTAGAGAGCATCTGCATAAGGATATGTTTATGCATTTTAGAGTTCAAAGTGCTCTCCTTCTTAGAGATGCGCATGGTTGCTTCATTAAGGTACAATGTTGAAAATAGTAGCGAGAAAGGCCCTTCTTTAACTTGTGCCTTAGTAAAAGAGACCAAGAAGTAGTTTTTCCTTAGCATGCACGAGTTCCTATAAGTTAGGACGAGTTCCTAAAAATTAGGGCGAGTTCCTATAAGTTAGGACAGTTCATGAAGCAGTTTGACTTATGCGTGGAAATAGAAGGCTCAGTTTGTTGTCCTCTAGTGCAAGTTATTTTTGGGAAAAGACAAACGAGTGAGTCAAAACTTCTAATTTGAGGCAGGACGAGTTGCATGAGTTAGTAGTTAACTCATCAATCACTAGTTTTAAGGCGAGTTCCTATAAGTTAGGACAGTTCATGAAGCAGTTTGACTTATGCGTGGAAATAGAAGGCTCAGTTTGTTGTCTTCTAGTGCGAGTTATTTTTGGGAAAAGACAAACGAGTGAGTCAAAACTTCTAATTTGAGGCAGGACGAGTTGCATGAGTTAGTTAACTCATCATTCACTAGTTTGATTTCCAAAAATAGAACTTGCCAGAATTAGCTAATTCGAAGTGCTTATAAGGAGATCGAAAGGCACAATTGTATTCATTGTTTTGTGGGCACGAGTTGGTGAGACAAAGCAATAGAGAGCACAGGTTTGTGTGTGAGAGCTTGTGAGAGGATCAGCGTACCAAGAGAGGCTTGTGCGCCGATTTATAGGAGAATTTTCTTGGGATTTGCACAAGGAAATAGGGAAGCAGGGATCAGAGTCTTGCAGGTGTTTCAGCTTAGTACAAGCAGAGAAAACCAGATTGGTTTCTATTGAAACAAGATTGTTTTGTAAGAGATCTATTGCTCACTCTTCTATCAATAAAATTCTCAATCAAATAGAGGATTTTCCCAGTTGGGTTCCCTAGAAAAACAAGTGTGTCTATATCTGTGTAATTGTGTTTTTAATTCTGTTCTATTCCCCTGCAAATTAGTGGAGAAACTATGTGTCTTGTGAATAGAAATTAGTTTTTCATAATTGTTCATTAAGCAGTTGCAGAATTTCGTGGAATTTCTACATGGTATCAGAGCAGTGAACAGAATCTAGACCAGCACACGGAGAATGCAGTTGGAAGAAGACTGTCCTAAAGTTTTTTTTTGGGCAGCAGTTTTGCAAAGCCAAGCCAAGAAGAAGATAAGGACGAGTTTTCTAGTTATGTTTTTGTCTTATGTTCTGGAAGATTGACTCTAGGAGACATGTGCGAAGATGTTATGGACATAGTTGTCTGAAGTGTGACAGTTTTGTGATCAGGCCGCGGAGTTTTTTGCATGAGAGAAAAGAAGGTTGTCACCTTTGTTCTGGGCTATAAGTAGAGGCTAAGAAAGGGTCGAAGTTCTCTCCATGACAAAGCAAAGATTACAGGCTAGTTGGAGGAGTTAGCACACAGGTTGGGTGATTGTTTATCCACAGATTTGGAGGTGGCCACAGGCCTGAACCTTCCTCATGTCTGAACTGTAACTTGGATGTGGATTACAGTCATGTATGCTCAGAACTGTGGTTATATCAGCTGAGGACAGTGAGATAAGTAAAGTGCCCTTTTATGTTAATTGAATGCTAGATGATGAGGGTTGTTTGATGAGTATGAACAGTAGTGACAATAGCCCTAGTTCAGTGGATAAGTAGCAGATTTATCACTGATAAGAGGGTTGTGTATGTGAGCCCAAAGTTTAGTCACTTTACAGTGGGTTAAAGGATTGATGGAGGGTTGATTGGATGCCCTAAGGATTGGCTTTTAAGCAGTCAAAAAATCAGTAAAGAGGGCTAGTGTAACAAGCCCTAGTACAGTGAGCAAGTAAGCCGACTTGTTACTATTAGTGGGAAGATTCTGTTGTGCCCTAAGAAGCATTCTTTCAGAAAGGTTGAAAGGGTGTTTAGAGGGCTGATTGTGTAAGCCCTGAATACAGCATCTTGGTGCCGCAAGAGGTCTGTAAGTGAGCAAAGTTAGACAATAAATAAATAAATAAACCTCATGTACAGTGCTCATTGGAGGAGCAATGGGCTATTCGGAAGCAAATTCGTCTGCCCTAGTTCAGTGGGTTGCACGAGGGCAAACCAGTAATAAGAGGGCAGTTTGACTAAGACCCTAAGAATGTGATCCTTTGGAGCAGCAGGGGACATTGTTAGTGGGCAGCTTGGAATTCCCTAAGAGCTGACGATCTTGAAGGAGCAAGAGAGAAGATAGTGGACAGTTTGAGTAGCCTATGTTCAGTCTTCTTGGAGCAACCAAGAGAGATTGATAGCAGCAGATTTGACGGTTGGAGATGCAAGCATTCTGAAGTAGCAGAAGTTGCAGTTACCAGCAGTAGAGGAGGCAAAGTACCTGCCAGATTTGTTCAAAGAGCATCCTTCCACATGACCGGGAACAAGAAGAATTTCAGCCACCTAAAGGAGAAGGTCATGCAGTTTCAGATTGAGCTAGGAGATGATGGTCAGTGTACAGCTAGAGGAGTTGGTATTGTCAGTTTTTAGAGGGAATCAGGTAATCCTCTTCATCTTAGAGATGTCCTCTATTTTCCAATATTAAAGCAGAATCTTGTTTCGGTAGCTACCCTTGAGGACAAGGGTTATGATGTCATCTTCAATAGAGGTAAGGCTTACCTCCAGCACTTAGCTTCTGGATGTAAAAAGCAGATAGGTGTAAGGGAGAAGAATCTCTACAGGTTCCATGTAGAAACAGGTGTAGCCTTGAGCAGCAACGCAAGGAGAGCTCAGAGTAGAGAAGTGGTGGTTGAACGAGAGCAGGATAGAGCTCTCAAGATGGAGCCTCAACCAATATCTCAGTTTCAGTCTAAACTAGTTGGGGGATCAATTTGTCCAACTAGGGCCAAATTCCACTTTGGACAGATCATTTGCAGAAGATGATTATTGGATTGAATTCCTCTTTTCGAGAGGACCAATATCAACCTAAGGATCACTAAATTTGGATAAGGAGAAATATGTTTTTGAAGACAGACACACACATGTGCATTTGGTCAAGGTCGACTTGGGGTCAAGTTGGACAAATTGATCCCCCTCCAACGCATATAAATAGAAGAGACCTTCATCCTCATTTGACACATTCATCACACAACATATTCTTCTCTCTCCTTCATCAATTGGATTGTACAAGTCTGAGACAGCCTGTTCTTCCTTCACACGTGAATTTTTGGAGCTGATTTGACCTGCATTGACTTTCTGTTTTGGGGAGACTTTGACCAGCGTTGACCGAGGCATTTTAAGGACTGTTTGACTGCGTTTTGACCAGGGATAGGTCTGTCCAAGCAGGCCGCATTATCTGGCACAGAAACCGAGGCAAAAGGAGTTGTTTGACCAGGGTTGACCGCAGAGTTGCAGGACTGTTTTGACCACAGGTTGACTACATGATTTGACTGGGTTTGACTGCTGATTTGTTGATTGTTTTTGCTGTTGTTTGACAACCAAGGAAGACCGAGTTTGACTAAGGTTGATCAAGCTCAATAGGGACAAGTTTTACTGTTGCATTGACCACTGTTGATTTCTGGTTAGGGTTGTTTGACTGCTGTTGCCTTTTCAGATTTGCAGACCTCCATCAAGCAGATCAAATTTGAAAGTGGTATTGGATCATCTAATTGGAAAATCAAGTCACATTGACTTTAACTTCATCATCATTGTACATTATTGTACTCTCTCTCTCTGTTAAACATTTGATATTAGATAATAAGAAGAATTGATCAAGGGTTTCCCCATCTTGGGGTTTTTCCCTGGCTTGAGCCATATTCTTGTGTCCTCTTGTCTTGGCTTGTCTTCTGCATTTATTGTTTATGTTCTATCTATAATCACTGTCAATGTGATTAATGGTTAATGTGATTGCTATTAGAAAATAAGTGGAAATTATCATTGGGCTAATAAAAAGACATTGAAGTAATTGTTGCAAGCATGGATCATACCATAGTTATCTAAAATTAACAACTGACCAGCAGGATGATGAGGAGCATAGCCTAGGGCGAGTGGAGGAGCCACTCAATCAGAGACTCTTAGTATAGGGAGAGTTCGAGCCAAGTGGGCAAAGGATTTGGTTCAGGGAGATCAGAAGAGAGTTGAATCTTCCAGTATCACTTCCAGCCAGAGGAAATAGCCACAAAGGTACACAGGGTACATGGCACTTATGACTGAAGTGATGGACTTGCAAAGCATGGTGGGAAAGAACAGGTCTTCAGATTAGGTTCTACAAAAGAAAGCAGGGAAGTCTTCTAGTTTAGAGGGATTCGCTGCAGCGGCAGAGAACTTGGTAGTGTTGGAGACAAATCCGGGTGGACGAGGTTCTTCCAGAAGCACCTTCCTCACTAAGAGGAAGTGTTGAAAATAGTAGCAAGAAAGGTCCTTCTTTGACTTGCGCCTCAATCAAAGAGACCAAGACGCAGTTTTTCCTTAGCATGCACGAGTTCCTAAAAGTTAGGACAGTTTCCTAAAATTTAGGACAATTTCCTAAAAATTAGGCGAGGTCCTATAAGTTAGGACAGTCCGTGAAGCAGTTTGACTTATGCATGGAAATAGAAGGCTCAGTTTGTTGTCTTCTAGTGCAAGTTATTTTTGGGAAAAGACAAACAAGTGAGTCAAAACTTCTAATTTGAGTCGGGACGAGTTGCATGAGTTAGTTAACTCATCAATCACTAGTTTGAGTTCCAAAATTAGAACTTGCCAGAATTAGCTAATTCGAAATGCTTATAAGGAGATCAAAAGGCACAATTGTATTCATTGTTTTGTGAGCACGAATTGGGGAGACGAAGCAATACAAAGCACAAGTTTGTGTGTGTGAACTTGTGAGAGGATCAGCGTACCAAGAGAGGCTTGTGCGCAAATTTATAGGAGAATTTCCTTGGGATTTGCGAAAGGAAATAGGGAAGCAAGGATCAGAGTCTTGCAGGTGTTTCAGCTTAGTACAACCAGAGAAAACCAGATTGGTTCCTATTCAAACAAGATTGTTTTGTAGGAGATCTATTGCCCATTCTTCTATCAATAAAATTCTCAATCAAGCAGAGGGTTTTCCAGTTGGGTTCCCTAGAAAAACAAGTGTGGTTATATTTGTGTAATTGCGTTTTTAATTCTGTTCTATTCTGCTGCTAATTAGTGGAGAAATTTTGTCTCGTGAATAGAAATTAGTTTTTCAGAATTGTTCATTAAGCAGTTGCAGAATTTTGTGGAATTTCTGCATACAATATGACCTGAAGGCCTTTAGTTTTTCCCTTTTGCACATTTGTTATATCATATTTTATGTTTGTATAAGTAGCTTTTTTTTGTCAATTGGGTCTCGCCTGGACATTGAAATTTGAGAGGTGAAGAGTTATCCTCCCCGGCCAGATTCAATTCCCACAAGTGACATGTTGAGCTCTTAATGAGTATATTGTTTTAAGATCCTTGAGCCCTGTGTTGACAGAGACTCAAGCTTCTGCAAAATCTGATTAATCTTGGGTACCATTCTTGGAATGAGGGGAAGTGTCAAGCAGATGCCCACAAGATATGCATTTTATGGAAAGAGAGAAGATAGAAAAAGAACACAAATAAGGTAGCATTTTTCAAAAATAATAACCAATAATCATATGACCATTCTATTACTATTCTCTTATAACTTTTGTGCTACAATGTTCCATGCTTTCACCTCAGTCATTCGCTAATGCTATTCAACCACCCGTTTCACTCTTATGATTCCACATCATTAGTTGTTTTTAGAATCAAGTTAACTGATACATCGTTAACCTTATCTGTAATTGTCAATACAACTCCACGCCAGAAGACCGAACTGGGTCTTCTATAAGGCACTTGAATTCAATCAAATAAGTATGCATCACCCATTAAATAAGCTTGCATCCCCCGATGGGGATTGCGCTTGCAATCAATAGGAAACAAGTTCATTTTCTCCTTCCCTTCAGCTAACGAGGATAGATGCAATTGGACCAAATTCAATTCTGAATAGAACAACAATTAGGCAGTGGAAGCATACCTAAGGGGTGGATTGTCACAGACCAAGGCAGGCAAAAAACATCATTCCATTCGTTGAGCAGTAAACTTCCCTCTTCTACTACACCAAGCTATCAAATTCCACAAAGACCACCGAACAATTGACAATTTATCAGGAACGACATAATCATCGAACCTATCGCGACTCCAGACATCTGCTGAACCCTTGTGCAAGTCCTCCGGAACACCTCAATCCTTCACAGTCAATTGTCCTATGATAGCCTTTCCACGTTGATTGTGCCCTCTTATCACTCTCTAAATTATATCATAATTAGCTCCACATCTATATTTCTACAGAATATTTACGACTGGGTTTTGTAAACAGAAAGCAAATATTGTTAGAATAATGTTATAATTTAGCAACACAGATAAGGCCATACATTAAACTTCGATCGACACAAGGCACTGTATATGTTAGAACCTTGTTTGAAACGGAGAATTATATACAATATACCTCAATTGGTTAAGTTCTCAATGACTACTATCAAACTAACAGGGTTCATATGAAACTTTTGGGTATAAATCTAGATACGACTACCAGCTAGTAAAACCTATACAAACATATTTTAGTTCTGTGGGAAAATAATTTAAGGATTTTTACAGTAATTTTTCGTCTGTCAAGGAACGCAATGAAAAATTAACCTATTAATTGGAAAAATGAAATAGCAAAGCTCACCGGTTATGGAATTGAAGGCTGACCTGTTGTGGAATTGAAATGCAGCACAGTGAGAGCCGAAAGCAGAGCGCGATATGAAAATCAATGGCAGCAATCTCTGTCTAAGACGTACTTTCCTACGATTTGACGTCGCTCCGTATAAATACGTCAATTGCGCGATGATTCATTGCCGGTGTTATTCCACCCATAGATATTTGTTTTTAAAAATAAGTTTAATCCATTTCCCGGCGGGGATAAGCAACCCGTTTTCTTGGCTGGGAAATACTTCTGCGTTTAGTTCTATTTTCCTCAGTTTTGTTAGTTGAAATTGCATATTGCGAAGTATTTGTTCTTTTCTTGGAAAAGGTACGAGAACATTTATTCTGTTGTAAGAAAACATTTATTATGTTCGTAGGGTTAACTATTTTCTTTAACTTACCTTAAAAATAGAAGTTCCTTTAAAGAACGACATTAGTGAAATGGACTATCTAATGTCATTCTATACCTTTAATGACTCTCCAATAATACAACAAGCTTGGCAACATCATTATAGCAAGAAGACATCGTTACATGATTTTTTTTTAATGGTTACACAATTTTTTAAATGGCAAAATTATATTTACAAAAGTTCTTTTAATTGTTGTCATTACTAACAATCTCTACTTTGATAACAATTTTCCTAATCTCTTGCACATGTCCATCTATCATTTTTTCTACAAGCCAATAGAAGTCAAACATCACCGCAACTTCTCTACCAATATTGGTTTCATGAACATGTTTGCACAATTCTCATGCGTGTGGACCTTCTTGAGAGCTACTTTGTTGCCATCAATTACACGTCTTACAAAATGATATCTTACATAAATATGTTTAGTCTTGTTGTGATAAGCCAGATTAGTAGCCAAATTAATAGCACTTTGACTTTCACACAATACATTCACTTTCTCCTGCATCCCTCCAAGCTCATCAAGTAGACCTTTCAACCAGATTGCCTCTTTACAAGCATCTGAAGCCGCTATATGCTCTGCCTCAGTAGTGGACAAAGCAATTGTTTCTTGAAGGTTTGACATCCAACTAATCGCTTCACTTGCAAGAGTAAATACATATCTTGTAGTAGATCTCCTCTTGTCCAAGTCACCAGCATAGTCAACATCAACATATCCGCATATTGAACCTCCACAACCATTAAAGATGATACAATGGTCACTTGTGCCTCTCAAATATTGAAGCACCCATTTCACTGCTTGCCAATGTTCTTCTCCTGGATTTGCAGTGAATCTACTGACAACTCCAACTCCATGTGAAATGTTAGGCCTTGTAGACAACATTGCATATATTAAGTTGTTTATTGCATTTGCTTATGGTACACGAGACTTATACTTCTTTTCTTCATCAGTTCTAGGACTCAAACCCAAAGAAAGCTTAAAATGGGAAGCTAAAGGAACATTAACATGTTTCACATTGTTCATACAGAACTTTACAAGTATTTTCTCCACATACTTCTATTGTGAGAACCAAAGCTTTCCATTTTTTCTATCTCTATGTATCTCCATGGCCAAGATCTGTTTTGTAGCTCTAAGATCTTTTATATCAAACGTCATAGAAAGTTGAGATTTTATCATGTTGATCTCTTCCATGAAGGCTTCACTGGGGGAGTAATATCATACCACGTGCATTCATATTGGGGATATATATTGAGGAAAAAATGACATAATATATTGGGGGATATATAGGGGGTAAAAGGTTTTTATATTGGCACGCATAAAAAACAGAACTCAAAGTTAATGAAAAAATATAAAGGGGCATAAAAAATGTTAATGAAAAATGGATGCCCACAATCTAGTGAAAGTCGTGATTTTTTAAATTGAGAAGGATTGGGTTCGTATTGGTAGGGGGTTAAATGATGTGAATTTTAGAGGTATTTTCCAATATGTAGTCAAATTAAAGGTATTGTTTAATATGCCATGAATGCACATGATATGTAAGAGGTTCATTGAGTGAAGCCCCTGTGATCTCTTCCATGCTTTTGCTTGCAATAAGCATATCGTCAACATACAAAACCAAGATAATGAATATACCATTGAAACCTTTAAAATACGCACAATGATCATATTCACTTCTAGTAAAGTTTTGGCTCACCATGAAGGAGTAAAACTTCTTGTATCATTGTCTGGGTGATTGTCTTAGGCCATACAATGATTTCCTAAGCTTGCAAACTAAACTCTTGTTACGATCTTATATAAAACCTTTTGGTTGTTCCATATAGATCTCCTCATCCAAATCTCCATGACAAAAAATTATTTTAACATCTAATTGTTCTAACTCAAGGATAAGTAATGCACTTAGTGCTAACATTATACGAATAGAAATAAGTTTTACAATTGGTGAAAAAATCTCATGAAATTCAATACCTTATAACTAAGAGTACCCTTTTTCTACCCATCTCACCTTATATCTTTCAATACTTTCATCAACGTTTCTCTTCAATTTGAAGACCCATTTACATCCAACAAGACTTCTCCCTCTAGGAAGTGCTACAAGATCTTGGGTTTTGTTCTTGGCTATGGAATCCATTTCATCATCCATAACCTTCTTCCATTTTTTACTATTTGCATCATCCATTGCTTCTTGATAATACGAAGGTTCCCCATCCTTAGTAATCAACATAATAGATGAAGCAAATTCTTCATACCTCTTGGGTGTTTTTCTTTCCCTTGTAGACATCCTAAGAGTGACTGGTTGTTGAACTTCTACAGTTTCCTTTATATCTTCTTCACCTTTTTCTTCAAACATTTCTTCTTCCTTCCAACTTTCTGAAAAAGGTTGCGCCTACGACTGAATTTGTGCCTAGTTTAAATATAGCTAAATCAAAGTAAAATATTATGAAGATTTGGCAAAATGGAAGCTTATATAAATGCATGCAAGAACGTGAAACCAACACTAAAAAAAAAAGAGGTAAAATTGGAAAACAAGAGATTAAAAAAAAAAGAGGGATAAGTCATGGTCAATGAAAAAAGACGTTTGATGACCAAAATAAGTCATGAAGGGAAATTTCACGATCAAATTCCACCCTTCATGGACATATTAATTTGACATCCGAAAGGGACTCATACAGTTAAAGAATTTTACATTCAATTTGAACTCTTTTTTTATGAATGGCTCTGGAACAAGTTATGCAATTTGTAAAGTTTAAAGATTTTGATAACAAATCATTACTTATTTTCCCTTTATAAATATACCCCATTTTATGAATTTTCTTTTAAATACAAATTTTGGTTTTTTTCATAAAATTTAAATTACTTAACATAAAAAGCTTACATAGTGCTTAGTTTATTATTATCTTAAACCTACATAGTGCTTAGTTTATTATTATCTTAAACCTTTATATTACTAGGTCCCACATGGATGAAGTAGTTCATAAATGAATTTTATTGTTATTGTCCATTTCTATCTATGTTATGCTTTACACATGGTGCTTGCAACTTTTATTTTAATATCAATTTAATTTTTTTTAATTTGGGATTGTGATTATTGTTCAACATACTCATCATTTTTTCATATATATTTATTTATTTTAACAACTTGATGAATTGAAAATTTAATATAGTAATAAAAATAAAATAAAAAAATCTTTTATAATTCTTCATTTGCCTATGACTTTCACTTTTGTTCACAAACTTTCATCGGACTAATGGTCTACTTTGGCCCATGAACGCTTGAATTCTCTACTCACGTACTCACATACACACATTATTAATGTTTAATTATTGCTTAGAGAATGTTTTTATACATAAGCAAACCAGATTTGTTAGAAAAGTGTAAAATAAAATATGCACAACATAACAACTTACAATTTAATAAATAAAAAAAATTAGGGAACCAGAATCGTGAGATTACTAAGTACACTAATACACAGGTGCAGGCAATTGAAAATTTGAAATAGTTGTCAATAGTCAATAATGAACAACCCTTCGTTTTCACGCATTAAGAGGTGGAAAACCACCGTCCCATTTTACATTAAATGTTAACTAATCCATCTTTTATTAAATAATCAAAATAATGTGAAACTAATAATATTTGAGATAAATAAATTTAAATGATCTTTTAAATTTTTATAAATTAAATATAAAAAAATAGATTAGACATTAAATTAATAGATAGATTTTCTTAAAAAAAAAAAGTATTACGCTTTATGCCTATCCTACTTCTTTTGAACTTAAATTAAAAAAACAACTACAACATGCAAGATAATTATAATTTAGGTGTATTTTTAATGTAACGTTACCTCTAGATATTAGTTACATGTCATTATCCTATTTCAACCTCACGAAAACAAAAAACACCCCATTTCACTTTCACAAAAGCAGAGAAGTATGAACAATTAGATGGACGTGGGTAGTCGGTGAAAGAAAGAAAGAAATTATTTTAACGTCCATGAGGCTAAAGATAGCCTATGGGACAGATTGCTTCTTCATCTGCTTGATGTATTCAACCCTTTTTCTGTGAAGCTTCACAATAAATGCTCCTAGCTTCTCGACAAACCCCTCGCTAAATAGATTATCCCAAGAGCTAGCTGCCAGCATACCTACATAACTTTCCCTGTTGTCTTTGAAGGCCTCACATTCTAAAATGAAATGTTTTTCTGTTTCCACTTTTTCGGAAGAACAAAAAATGCATACCCTTTCCTCCCACACTTCCTTTGGCCTTTTCCAGCACCTTGTTTCACAACGGAGTTGATGAGAATTAGTCCTTAACTGAGCAATAAGAATTTTGGCTCTCCAAGAGATATTGGCCTCTATGTATGCTTTTGGTTGATGACTATGAGTGGGATTAAACACTTCAATATAGTAATTTTTCTTTCTTCCTAGCTCCTTATCCCAAGTACGTTTGTGGAACTTTTCCGTAACAAAAGCTTTTATCTCTTTGATGTTTATGGGACACGCGTTCAAGCAAATACCCCATTTACTAAAACATTTGTTATTTTGCTGCATCCAAGTTTTTTTGCTCTTGCACAATGTATCATTAAAGACAACCTTAGGCCATCTACCCTCTTCCATTTGCTCAATTTGTTGGAAATAATACTTAGAGGGGGGGTGAATCAGTATTATCAAGTCAATTATTTCCTTTGCAAATCCAGATCATATACACTACTTCAGTTAGAGAAAACCGTGTATATACGCAACTACGTATAAGGAAACCCGCGTATACCATGCAAACTTATAATTTACTTTATCTTACAGATGTTGATCATTAATCTGTGTATCATAATCAAATAAACAGTAACCAGAAACAGTGAAACAGAGCAGAAGACAATCACACACAAGAACACAAGATATAAGGTGGAAACCCAATGTGGGTGAAAACCACCTGCTGCAATTCGTCTCTATCTTCTTTTTAATTAGAAACTTCTTTTTACAATGATTTTGTACTGGTGCAGTCCTTTACCAGTACGCAGGCTGCAACCTGCAGAGAGCTACAACCCTCTCTCGTTCTCCAGCTTCTCCTGGAAGGGAGCTACAACCCCCTTAGCTCTTGCACTAGCCAAGATACTAGTACGTAGGTGCTGGCCTACAGAAGGCTACAACCTTCTCTTTCTTCCAGGGACCACGTTTCATAAATTTTTAGACTGGATCCATCAATCAATCATCAAGAATTTTTCTGCATCAAACAATCTCCTTTTCACCAATTAGAACTGAATCAAGTAGACACTTCTCTGATAGCTGTACCCAGAACACAGTAACAATAGCCACACACCAAATCCTGAACCCAGAACACTGCAGCAATAAACAGAAGCAGCTAGAACACAACTCAAGAGATGTACGCTACTTCAATAACCTGAAACCTGCGTGCATACGCTTCTGTGTTTAGACCAACCTGCGTATACGTTGTTTTTATTCACTGAACCAGCGTGTATACGCGCCTTCGCTTCACTGAACCTGCATACAGATCTATAAAGGATAATTCACTCTTTCAAATATCCAGACATTAATTAACCCAGATTACCAAATTTATAGATCAAGCATGCGCCGCATATAACAGATCAAAATCATACAAAGATACTATTATTCAAGCCTTAAGATTATGACCCATCAATAGAACTTATCCTTCTCTTTGTGCTTAGGTTCCTCCTTCATTCAGATCCAGATCTGCACCATAACCCAATCACCAATATTTCAGATCTAGCACTTTATCAGATATTCAATAATTCAAATCATGCTTTGCCAAATGATCTCCTTCCTCTTTTATAGTCTTAGGCCTTTCACAATACCACGGTCCAAAACCATAACAAAACAATACCATGGACCCAATACTTTGGATCAACACTTCTGACGAGATACCGTGGCCCAAAACCATAGGTTCAATTACCAAGGACTAAATACCACGGACCAAGAGTAAGTTCTCCAACATGTATGCGCTTTTCCTTGCATGAAAGTGCGTGTATACGCATACGCGCCTTTGAAACGTCTAACCTGCGTATATACGCGTCTTCGTCTAGATGAACCTGCGTATATATCTTTTCCTTCATTTTGAGAGCCTGAACTGAGATCTGTCACCAGAGTGAGTTGCCATCAAGGACAACACCTGTGCCATAGCTCCAAACCTGTGCCATAATGCCAACACAATTTTTTTAAATACCTTATGACACACCATAACAATTGCTTCAATAAGAGCAGTACCTATTTCACTTAACAAGATATCATAATAAACTTCACTTTTAATCTTAAATTTGTTTGTAATCAAACGCTTCTGAATTTTCTCAATTTGTCTCCACTGCATGTCGGAGGTACTACTAGCCCACAGTTCACAACCATAGAGAATCACCGGAATCACTAGAAGCCCAAAAAGAGTTTGAGTGGTCTTCCAGTCCCATAACTCTGCCTCCATACACCTATTTTGAAAAGCATAAAATGCTTTCCAACCCCCCAAAGTTCTTTTCTTTCTACAACCATTCCAGCTTAGATTTTTGTTGAAGTCAATTCCAAGGTATTTGTAATCCGCAACTTCTTCTAGAATGTTGCCTTCAAAGTAGAACTTATGTTGGTTATGTTTTCTTTTCTTAGAGAATACCACTGCTTTCGTTTTGCTAATATTGACTTGCATCCCCACACTTCTACAAAAATGCTCAAGGGATAGTAACTGCTCTTGCAAACCAAGAGTCGATTTAGCAATCAGAATAAGGTCATCTGCATACAAGAGAAGCCTTATAACAAACTTGCACAAATAGATACCATCACCCCCTTGCGAATTTAACCACTCCTCAAGCTTGTCGATATATAAACCAAAAAGGGTAGGAGATAATGGGCAACCTTGCTTGACCCCGATATTGCTTCTAAAACTTTCAGAAATTCCTACTAAAGTTCTAATTTTGACTTTCACCTCTTCATACAGCCTATGCACAGCTGCTCTCAAATGTTTAGGAACCCCAAGTTCCTCCATTCTCTACCAAAGTTTATCCCTAGGAGCCGAGTCAAACGCTTTTCTGAAATCAACAAAGCAACAAAAGACTTCTTCCTTTTTCTCCCAAACTTTTTCAATGATGTGCCTTAAAGTTATGCAATGATCAACTGTGGAATGTTTAGGTCTAAAACATGCTTACCCATTAGCACGCTTATCTCTTTCTTCTGCCCACTTGCTAATTTGGTTTTCTAGCATGCTTCCAAATAGCTTTGAAAACAAAGGGTTTATCATGATGGTCCTATAATTGGAGGGATTATTATCGTCACCGCTCTTGAAAAGAGGTGAATGAAAATCTAAGTTGTCCTCTTTAAATGCAACTCAGCATAATGATATGCTTGATCTTGTTTGACGTCTTCTTATCCAATCCAGCTGGGAGGCAGACTAGAACCGGGTTAGCTTTTCTGCTTTTCACGTGTTGGGCGACCAATAAATCACTAGTGTTTGGATTATTGGGAAGGACGACACTCAAACATTCAATGAATTCCGTGGGAGCCTGAATGTGAAAATCTTATCCTCTTAAATATTCATATATTCATATTATGTAATTCTCTCATCTTGGAATTTGAAACAGAATTTATAGCAAAATTGTACTATAGTAATTAATTTGAAACATAATTTATAGTAAGATTGTACAGTAGTAATTAATATGCAATACTTTGAAGTCAGTTCTGTCATCATTACATAACAAGACATAACATATTTGAACCAATAATATTTGAGATAAATGAATTTAATTTTTATTTAAAATTAATAAAGTTCATTTCATAATGTTAAACTTTAAATTTTTTTAGTCAAAAGGAAACTAATAGCAAGTCAATGAAAAACTGAATATGTTATATCCTAAGAGCAACAAGTATAATAATAAGACATTATTACATAACTTTCTATTGTTACACAACTTTCTAAATGGCAAAATTACATTTACAAAAAGTTCTTTTAATTGTTGTCATTACTAACTATCTCCACCTTGACAACAATTTTCCTAATCTCTTGCCCATGCCCATCCATCATCTTTCCTACAAGCCAGTAGAAGTCAAACACCACCGCAGCTTCTCTACCAATATTGGTTTCATGAACATGTTTGCACAATTATCCTGCGTGTGGACCTTCTTGAGAGCTACTTTGTTGCCATCAATTACACGTCTTACAAAATGATATCTTGCATAAATATGTTTAGTTTTTTTGTGATAAGCTAGATTAGTATCCAAATGAATAGCACTTTGACTTTCACAAAATACATATCCAAATGAATAGCACTTTGACTTTCACAAAATACATATCCAAATGAATAGCACTTTGACTTTCACAAAATACATTCACTTTCTCCTGCATCCCTCTAAGCTCATCAAGTAGACCTTTCAACCAGATTGCCTCTTTACAAGCATCTAAAGCTGCTCTATACTCTGCCTCAGTAGTGGACAAAACAATTGTTTCTTGAAGCTTTGACATCCAACTAATCGCTTCACTTGCAAGAGTAAATACATATCTTGTAATAGATCTCCTCCTGTCCAAGTCACCAGCATAGTCAACATCAACATATCCGCATACTGAACCTCCACAACCATTAAAGATGATACAATGGTGACTCGTGCCTCTCAAATATTGAAGCACCCATTTCACTACTTGCCAAGGTTCTTCTCTTGGATTTTCATGAATCTACTGACAACTCCAATTGCATGCGAAATGTTAGGTCTTGTAGACACCATTGCATACATTAAGTTGTTTACTACATTTTCTTATGGTACATGAGACATATACTTCTTTTCTTCGTCGATTCTAGGACTCAAACCCGGAGAAAGCTTAAAATGGGAAGCTAAAGGAACATTAACATGTTTCACATTGTTCATACCGAACTTTACAAGTATTTTATCCACATACTTCTATTGTGAGAACCAAAGCTTTCCATTTTTTCTATTTCTATGTATCTCCATGGCCAAGATCAGTTTTGCGGCTCCAAGATCTTTTATATCAAACGTCCTAGAAAGTTGAGCCTTTACCTTGTTGATCTCTTCCATGAGGGCTTCACTGGGGGGCAATACCATACCACATGTGTTCATATTGGGGGATATATATTGAGGAAAAAAATGACATAATGTACTGGGGGATATATAGGGGTAAAAGGTTTTTATATTGGCAGGCATAGAAAATGGAACTCAAAGTTAATGAAAAAATATAAAGGGGCATAAAAAAGTTAATGAAAAAATGGATACCCACAATATCTAATGAAATTCGTGATTTTTTAAATTGAGAAGGATTATGTTCGTATGGGTAGGGGGTTAAATAATGTGAATTTTAGAGGTATTTTCCAATATGTAGTCAAATTAAGGGTATTGTTTAATATGCCATGAATGCACATATATGTAAGAGGTTCATTGAGTGAAGCCTGTGTGATCTCTTCCATGCTTTTGCTTGCAATAATCATATCGTCAACATACAAAACCAAGATAATGAATATACCATTGAAACCTTTAAAATACGCACAATGATCATATCCACTTTTGGTGAAGTTTTGGCTCACCATGAAGGAGTCAAACATCTTGTACCATTGTAGTGGTGATTGTCTTAGGCCATACAATGATTTCTTAAGCTTGCAAACTAAACTCTTGTTGCGATCTTGTACAAAACCTTTTGGTCGTTCCATATAGATCTCCTCATTCAAATCTCCACGAAAAAAATTTATTTTAACATCTAACTGTTCTAACTCAAGGTCAAGTAATGCAGTTAGTGCTAACACTATACAAATAGAAATAAGTTTTACAATTGGTGAAAAAATCTCATGAAATTCAAACCTTAGATCTGAGAGTACCCTTTTGCTACGAGTCTCACCTTATATCTTTCAATACTTTCATCAACATTTCTCTTCAATTTGAAGACCCATTTACGTCCAACAAGACTTCTCCCTTTAGGAAGTGCTACAAGATCCTGGGTTTTGTTCTTGGCTATGGAATCTATTTCATCATCCATAACCTTCTTCCATTTTTCACTATTTGCATCATCCATTGCTTCTTGATAACAAGAAGGTTCCCTATCCTTAGCAATCAACGCAATAGATGAAGCAAAATCTTCATACCTCTTGGGTGTTTTTCTTTCCCTTGTAGACATCCTAAGAGTGAATGGTTGTTGAACTTCTACAGGTTCCTTTAGATCTTCTTCACCTTTTTCTTCATACGTTTCTTCTTCCTTCCAACTTTCTGAAAAACCTTGCATCTGCGACTGAATTTGTTGATTCGACTATACTTGTTCTTGTTCAACTTTTTCAACATCTAATTTTAGAAGAGAAGATTCATCAAACATTATGTCTCTACTAATGATGATCTTATGTGTAGAAGGATCCCACAACCTATATCCTTTCATAACATCGTCATACCCAACAAAGACATAACATTTTTCTTTTGGGTCTAACTTAGAACGTTGATTCTTTGGAATAAGAGCATATGAATTGCAACCATTAAATATAAATAATCACAAGACTGACCCGACCAAACTTCTTTAGGAATTTTACAATTAATAGAAACTGAAGGTGATCTATTTACCAAATAACAAGTAGTGGATATTGCTTTTTCCCACAACTCATTCTACAGATTAGCATTGTTGATCATGCTCGTGGCTCTTTCCATAAGAGTCATGTTCATACTTTCAGCAACGCCATTTTGCTAAGGAGTATAGACAACATTTTTGTGTGTAACAATCCCTTCATCCTTGCAATATTGCTCAAATTCTAAAGGTGTTAATTCATTGTCATTGTTAGTTCTTAAATATTTAATTGTATTGCCATTTTTCTTTTCCACCATAGCTTTAAATTGTTTAAAAGCATTAAATACATTAGCCTTTCCTTTTAACATATAAACCCAAAATTTCCTGGAGTAATAAAAAATAAGCATTACAAAATAGGATGCACCTACATAGGACATTGTAGGAGATAGTCCCTAGAGATAGTAATGAATATAATCCAAAGCTCCTTTAGTATTATGACTTCCATCTTTAAATGTGTGTCTACATTGTTTTCCATATACACAATGTTTGCAAAAATCTAAACTCAACGATTTAAAATTAGGAAGTAATTTGTGATTTATCAGTACCTGAGGCCCTTCTTGCTCATGTGACCCAACTGCTGATGCCATAGGCAAGTATCTTCTCTTGCCTCCTCAGATATAGTCGTTGCCTCATTGACCTGAATACTTCCTTTAAGTTTCCAAAGGTTTATGATCTTCTCTGCCTTCATAACAACTGGAGCACCCTTTGGAACTCTCAACATTCTAACTTGACTTGTAAATTTATAACCTTTTAAGTCCAATACTCCCAAAGAAATTAATTCCTTTTTCAACTCAAGTACATGTCTAACATCAGTCAATGTTCTAATCATACCATAATTCTGACATTTCCCACCCCAAAAGTTTGACAAGATACATTATTACCCATAAACACAAGGCTAACAGTCACAACTTGATACGAATAGAACCAATTTTTGTGTGAACTCATGTGATGAGAAGCACCAAAATATAACAACCAATAGTCAAAGTGTCGAGAAACATTGCAATGAGACAAAGTTTCATCTATCATACCTAACTTAACAGACAAAACCATATCAATCATCCCTGATTCGACTTGATTTTATTCCTTCTTTGGGTTTTCGCTGGACTCTTTTCTTTTCCAACAGTCCTTCTTGAGATGCCCTATTTTGTTGTAGAACCAACATTTGGTTTTGTTGACACTTAATCTTTGGGATTTAGGTAAATCCATGTAAATATTGTAAATAGTAAAATAAATGGAATTGGGAGATGAAGAGACATTGGGAAATGAAACCCAATAGCCTCCCTCTCCATGTATATATCCATGTTCTATATTAATGCAAAATCAATAAGATACATGAATTTACTCCTAGCCTGACATGGTATCAGAGCCAGCTCCAAAATTTAGATTTATGCTTCTTGTAACTCCTCTCTCCCTTGACAAAAAAATTGTCTTTGATTCCATGCTTTGTGCATTGAATGCTCTGTTGATTCTCTGTCTCAAACCATATGCTGTCTCATCTCTTCACAATTGATTTCCTTGGGTCCTCCTTGCTCGCTCTCCCTTTGAATGCTGGACTAAACGCTGCCAAGAGAAGGATTAAGCGTTGCCTACCTGAATCACATATGTTGTGGATTTTATTGAAGGTCGTGCAATATTTTCATTGAGGTTATGAGCATTGGTATGGTGGTACTGTCGTGTTGTAGAGCTAATACTGTGAATGGTTGTGCGATGTTTAAATTTGGAGAGACCAGACAACATTCGATTGTGCCACGTTTGAAGGCGTTGAATGGCTTGAGGCCTGTTCTGAAAGCGTAAGAGCCAGCGATGTTGATGCAGTGGATACAATGTGGAATGTTAATTCTGGTCAAAATGCAAAGAGGAACGTAGAGAGAAGACCTTTTCATACCCACCTCCAGTCAGAGATCTGACTTAGCAGTGTGTTGTATTTGGAAGGTATGTTGACCGGTTTTGAAAACCATGTATGCAGACAAAAACTGTGACATGTGGGTTGAGTTTTTTTTTGAGTGGTGAAATTATTTAAGGCTATGGTCGTATGGTATTTTTTAATGGTGAACAATGATACATATGAACGGTCATCGTGCATGTGGTGTGTTTTATTTTTTATACATAAAATGTATATGAAGTGAAGTTTATTTTATATATGTGTTGAGTTTTTCAAAGGAGGCCTTGTGATTATATTATGAGCGGTTGGCATATAAAGGTTGTATACACTTATGAAGATGGTAATCATTTATGAAGGCATATTTGGTACACATGAAATATGAAAGTGTGTTATATGGTATAATGATCATATACTATACATAATTCTTTTATGTTAAAACAATACGTTGACTTCTCCCATTATTAAGCACATATGTATGTTGTAAATATATTATGGAGATGTTTAATATATGGTGTGAGTAGTAGTGAGAGTTGGACCATACTTTTTTAAATTTGAGTTGAGTTTTTTTTTGGGTACATATTCCACTTCTTAATCTCTATTGTGGCAGTAGTTCTCACTGGCAAAGAGAAATATCATGAGTGGTTGAGGAAGATGAAGCACACTTTAATTTTTAATGAGATGTGGAAAGGAATTTGTGAAGGAGAAGGAGACAATGCACCTGAAAAACCCACTTCAGACAAGAATCTTTCCATCTGGGAAAATAAGAACAAAAAGGCCTATGAATCGTCATATTTCACCATTTTCAAATGCTTTTGAAGCCTTAAATAAGTTGAAGAAATTGTATGGCTCACACTCTGAACTTGAAGTTGTTCAAATGATGATCAATGTGTTCAATATTGAGTTGAAAAATGATGACCCTCTTGCCTTAGCATCAGAAGTAAGATCCATTATGCATGACATAAAATCCATTGGTGTTGAAATAGATATTCCTCTCATAGCTTATGTCAAGGCACTATATCCCACCTATTCACATTATCTTGAGTCATTGCAAGCAAGTGGCAACCTTAAGGAGATTACCTTTGACTCCCTTGAGAAGAAGTTTGTTGAAAGAGAGAAGGATTTTGGGAAGAATACAACTCCTCAGTCTTCTGAAGAAGTTGTGTGCCTTGCACAAAAAGAGAAGAATCATGCACAAGATTCTTCTAGAGGAAGAGGTGGCCGAAGAGGAAGAGGAAGGAAGAATTTTAGAGGCAGGGGGGAAAACATTTCCAAGGAGAAAGGTCTGATATTCATTGCATATGATGCAATAGAGATGGACATGATGCTTCCACATGTAAGCTGCCTTGGGACAAAATCGAGTAGGAAAGAAATGAAGAAAAGGGTAAAACACTTGGTAAAGGGAAAGGAAAAGCACCCGAGTCCGCTCATTATGTTGTGGCACATTGAAACATTGGAGTAACTGAAGACTTATTCAATGCTTCACTTGCTTCATGGAAAGATGCTTGGTTGCTTTATTCATGAGCAACTTGCCACATGATTTTCGAGAGATATTTCTTTGAAGAATTCACTGAAAATGTCGACGGAGCAGTATACTTTGCAGGCAAGTCAAAAATCAAGCCATTAGGGCTTGGCACCATCAAGCTCAAACTGCCTAGTCTTTTAGACTTTCTTCTACATGATGTTCTATACCTCCCGAAGTTGAGGAGAAACTTGTTGTATTTGGTCCACATACACCAGCGAGGACACTCCATTCACATATTTGATGGCAAAGTTGAGGTCTTAAAAGCATCAAATCACTCACTTGTCATGACTGGGATAGAGGAAGAAGACTTCTAAAGTTGAAAGGATCCTCTGCTCGTGCACATAACTTTCCATACAATTCTCACTATGATGAAGGTACATTTCCATCAAGTATTTTATGGCATGCTAGATTTGGACACTTGAACCATGACAACCTCTATTTGTTAAATAGAAATGGTGTTACTAGTTTGCCTACACTTCCTAGGAAACTTAAACAATGTGATGTTTGTATTATAGGAAAGCACAACAAACAATATTTGCATGACTCTCATTCTGGAGCACATGGAAAACTTGAATGCATTCATTCTAATTTATGTGTTCCAATGCATGTTCCTTTTGCAAATGGTAATAAATATATGATGACATTTATTGAATACTACACTAGAATGTGTTGGGTTTATTTATTGAAGAACAAATATGAAGCTTTTGAAACATTCAAGAAATTCCACGCATGGATTGAAAATGATGCACAATCTCATATGGGATCTATTCGTACTGATAATGGAAAAGAATACACATCAAATGAATTTTAAAACTATCTTCACCAACATGGGATCAAACATCAAACAACCATGCCTTATAATCTCCAATGGAATGGAGTAGCTAGAAGATTAAACAGGACAATCTTAAATATGGTACGTTCCATGATGTTTTTCAAGAATGTTAAATTGATGTTTTGGGGTGATGCAGTTCTATGTGTTGTGTATATAAAGAATAGGTGTCCACCTAATGTTATAAAAAACAAGACTCCCTATGAAAAGTGGTATGGCCACATTCCTTTAGTGAGGCATCTTATGGTTTTTGGTTCTACCTGTTATTCCTTAATACCCAAGGAACAGATAAACAAACTCGGTGCAAGGAGTCGCAAATGTATCTTCTTGGGGTACTCAAATACCTCTAAAGCATATCCTCTACATGATGAAGTGAATAAGAATTTTATAATATCTAGAGATGTGGTCTTTCTTGAATCTTCCAAGAATGACAATCTTTTAGAATTTATACTCGGATATTCCACAGTTTCCATTTTTGCTTTGTCGACGTTTCGAGTCTAGACCCAGACTCATCATCAGGACTTGATTTACAAAGGAGAGAGACAGAATAGATAAATAGGGTTCAGCTGTCAAGTATGTGAACCGACAGCCTACTAATTTGAATTAACTAGTTTTATAATATTTTTATAATTTTTGATATGAATAAACTAGTTTTATAATATTTATTTATTTATTTATTATTAATTATTAATTATTAATTTATTTATTATTATTATTTTTTTAATTAATTATTTATTTATTTAATATTTTTTTATATTTTAGTTTTATTTTTTATTTACTAGGGAGGTTTATGTAGTACAAAAGTTTTTTTATAGTTAGGATAATATTCATGTTTTAATATTCCATAGTTTTTATTTTATATTTATTATTATTATTATTATTATTTTTTTGAGTTAAATTGTTTATGCATTAAGTTTTATATTGTATTATATTTAATAAAATAATTATTTATTCCTAATGATTTTGATTTAACTGATTGTATTTTTAAGGTGATTATGTTTATCTTATTTTATTTATTTATTTATTATTATTATTTTTAATTAATAGTTTTGTTTATGTTTTAGTTTAATTTTTTTATTTACTAGGGAGGTTTATCTAGTATAAAAGTTTTTTATAGTTAGGATAATATTCATGTTTTAATATTCCATAATTTTTATTTTATATTTATTATTATTATTTTGAGTTAAATTGTTTATGCATTAAGTTTTATATTGTATTATATTTAATAAAATAATTATTTATTCCTAATGATTTTGATTTAACTGATTGTATTTTTAAGGTGATTATGTTTATCTTATTTTTTATTTATTTATTATTATTATTATTATTATTATTTAATTAATAATTTTGTTTATGTTTTAGTTTAATTGCGTGGTTCAGTTCTTTCATTTTTGTCTGTTCGCAATCCCTCCAGCGTCTGCAATTTGGCTTTATGTTTTGTTTGGGCTGTTTGCCTTTCCTTGTCAGCTTTGAGCGCTGCGCAGGCATCTATGACTGTCCAGAGGTCTTCTCTGATTATTGCTGCAAGTTTTAAGTGGGTTTCCAGGGCTGTTGTGGATAATCGCCATAACAAATTTCTGCACCTGCGTATTTCAAGGCGGATTAAGGATTTGCTGAGTCTTTCAAATGCTTTATGGTTGTGCTGGTTGTGTAATTTGTGTTTGATGCAGGCAAAGGTAGGGGTTAGATTAGAATCTCTACATTGCTTGAGAAAGTGAAGGTCTGACTCTTTCCTTTGTATTTTAACCCTTGTCTTTTCGAGATATTGTAGATTTCTATGGTCAGGTTTTTTAGAATTTATACTCGGATATTCCACAGTTTCCATTTTTGCTTTGTCGACGTTTCGAGTCTAGACGCAGACTCATCATAAGGACTTGATTTACAAAGGAGAGAGACAGAATAGATAAATAGGGTTCAGTTGTCAAGTATGTAAGCCGACAGCCTACTAATTTGAATTAACTAGTTTTATAATATTTATTTATTATTTATTATTATTATTATTATTTATTTTATTTACCAGAGAGGTTTATGTAGTATAAAAGTTTTTTATAGTTAGGATAATATTCATGTTTTAATATTCCATAATTTTTATTTTATATTTATTATTATTTTATTTTATTTATTTATTTTTTGAGTTAAATTGTTTATGCATTAAGTTTTATATTGTATTATATTTAATAATTTATTCCTAATGATTTTGATTTAACTGATTGTATTTTTAAGGTGATTATGTTTATCTTATTTATTTATTTATTTATTTTAATTAATAATTTTGTTTATGTTTTAGTTTAATTTTTTTATTTACTAGGGAGGTTTATGTAGTATAAAAGTTTTTTATAGTTAGGATAATATTCATGTTTTAATATTCCATAATTTTTATTTTATATTTATTATTATTTTATTTATTTTTTTGAGTTAAATTGTTTATGCATTAAGTTTTATATTGTATTATATTTAATAAAATAATTTTTTATTCCTAATGATTTTGATTTAACTGATTGTATTTTTAAGGTGATTATGTTTATCTTATTTTTTATTTATTTATTTATTTTTAATTAATAATTTTGTTTATGTTTTAGTTTAATTGTGTGGTTCAGTTCTTTCATTTTTGTCTATTCGCAATCCCTCTAGCGTCTGCAGTTTGGCTTTATGTTTTGTTTGGGCTGTTTGCCTTTCCTTGTCAGCTTAAGCGGCAATTTGATCACTTTGATAGATTCGGACATACAAAGTATTTTCAAGGGTTTGATAATGAGATTCCACATCTTGAAGGGGGGATCCCTATACTGGATCAATATGTGGAATCTTCTTCTAAAGCACTCTCTCCCCTGTATTAAGCCCCAACCACTGATGACACTTTGAGTGATGTGATTGACAGAATTGGGAGACTAAATCTTGATTCAACCCCAACTCAATCAATTGAGTAGACTGGTCCATCTCAAAAAGGTCATCCAAAATAATTGACAAAGACACTTGAAAATGCTCTTCCTGATGAGGTTGGAAAGACAGGAATAAGAAGCTCAACCAGGCATAGTGGAGGTGATGTAGACAATCCTGATTCATTGGTTGATATGGATGTTTCTTATGATTGTGAACTAAATTTGTCTACATATTTTGAACCAACTTCCTTCAAAGAAGTCGCTTCTCATGATTAATAGAAAGAAACAATGCAAAAAGAATATGACACTTTGATAAAGAATGGCACCTGGAAGCTGGTTAATCCTCCATTAGGAACCAAACCAATAAGCTACAAGTGGGTCTTCAAGAACAAGTATAAAGTAGATGGCTCACTTGACAAGCACAAATCCAGACTTGTGGCAAAAGGTTTTACACAAAATGAAGGGGTCGATTATGAGGATACTTTTCCCCCACAACAAAATGGGCTACCATCCGGGCGTTCTTTGCCTTGGCAGCTCATAACGGTTGGAAATTCCATCAAATGGATGTAAAAATTGCTTTCTTGAATGGAAATATGAAAGAGAATGTTTTTATGTCCCAACCAGAAGGATTTGTTGTGAAGGGTCAAGAAAACAAAGCATGCAAGCTTATAAAATCCTTGTATGTCCTCAAGCAAGCACTGTGAGTCTAGTACGAGAAATTGACTAAGCATCTTCTGAAACTCAATTTCAAACATTATGATCTTGATGATGCAACTTTGTTTATCAATAAAGTTAGAAAAATAGTTGTATATCTTATGGTGTATATAGATGATCTTATGATGACAAAGAATAATGAGAGCTACATTGCATCCATAAAGAAAGAACTGATGAAAGGTTTTGAAATGACAGATTTAGGTTATGTTCACTACTATCTTGGTATTGAAGTAACCCAACATCCAAAGTTTATATTCCTCTCTCAGAAGAAGTACATTGGAGATATGTTGAACAAGTTTGGCATGGATGAGTGCAATCCTTTGACTACTCCAATGGAACAAAACTTAAAGCTCACATCCACTGAAGGAAAAGAATTTGAGGATGCAACAAAGTACAAACAACTTGTAGGAAGTCTCAACTACCTAACTACTACAAGACCAAACATTTCATTTGTTGTCAGAATCCTCTCCAGGTTTATGCAAAAGCCTTGTGAGGGTCATTGATCTGTTGCAAAAAGAGTTCTAAAGTACTTGAAGGGAACTCAAGACTTTGGACTCAAGTATACACAGGTGGGTGACTTCAGCTTGATTGGATACTTTGATTCAAATTTCGATGGAGATAAAGAAACTAGGGTATCTACTTTAGGTTATGTTATGAGTATTAGATCAGGAGTTGTCTCTTGGAGGTCACTCAAAAGTTCCAACAGATTCCACAACTGAGGCAGAATATGTGGCAGTAGCTAAAGCAACGAAGGAAATTGTGTGGCTTAGGAAAATCCTAGAAGATTTTCAGGAGAAACAAGAGCATTCAACTCCTCTTTTGATTGACAACACTTCTGCAATAAATTTGGGCAAGAACCCAAAGTTTCATGATCAAACAAACCACATCAATACAAAATACCATATTATTCGACATATTGTTGAGGCCAAAACAATCCACCTACGACATTGTTCCACAAATGATCAGACTGCAAACATCTTCACCAAAGCACTTGGAAGGGAAAATTTTGAAAGATTCAGAATGGTGCTTGGACTCACCAACATGATTAAGGGGGGAATGTCGACACCTAATCTTTGGGATTAGGTAAATCTATGTAAATATTGTAAATAGTAAAATAAATGGAATTGGAAGACGAAAAGACAATGGGAAATAAAACCCAATAGTCTCCCTCTCCATGTATATATCCATGTTCTATCTTAATGCAAAATCAATTAGATTTGTGGAGTTACTCCTGGCTTGACAGGTTTTACACTTCTTGCCTCTTGACTTTGATCTGGAAGAGCTTCTTGATTTTTCTTCTCTCTCCCTGGATTGGCCTATGGCTACCATAGCTTATGGCGTGGAAGTTTCAATGCTAGATTTCCTTAATTCTTTTTTATATAAAATATCTCCTACAACGTAGTGATTCTAAAGATTCAATTGTTCTCAAACTGATAGAAATCACAAAGTGATCTCAAGATTCAGGCAAGGAGCATAACAAAGTAATGGCTTTATCTTCTTCTTCAAATTTGACCTCCATATCAGTCAACTGACAAATAAGTGTATTAAATACATTTAGGTGTTCTGTAATTTTAGTGCCCTCCTTCATCCGAAGGCTATACAACTATCTCTTCAAATAAATTTTGTTGGTTAAAGACTTGGTCATGTACATAGTTTCCAATTTACCCCACAAACCTATTGTTGAGGTTTATTCAACAATGTTGAAGAAAACATCATCCGCCAGGCACAACTTGATGGTACTGAGAGCTCGAGCGTCCAAGTCCTCCCATTCCAAATCTGTCATGCTAACAAGTCTCTTTCTTACCCATCTAATGCTTTGTGCAACCCTTGTATGCACTAGCAAATTTCGTACCTTCAATTTCCACAATGCAAAATTGTTTTTACTAGTGAATTTCTCCACCTCAAACTTGGCATTAATCATTTTTAATCATTTTTGTCATTTTCCTCTTACACAGGCTCTCTTAAAAAAATTATTGGGTTATGTCAAAAAAATTTGCTATGAATCCTTCAACTAGCATTTTTGTTTTTTAATTTTTTGCCCTCAACTAGGGTTTTCCCCTATTTTTTTTTAATTTTATTTTTCTAAATTTGGGTTTTTCACTAGAGTTTAAAAAATAAATTGTTTTCCACTAGGATTTTTTTTCTTTTCTTTTAGTAAATAAAAACTGCTTCCAAAATACCCAAATAATTTGTTTACTCTTCTTCACATACTTTACCCTACTTCCTTTGAAGAAACCAACAACGAATTCTTAAAAAAAAAAAAATCCTTCCACGAAAAATTCTTCAGTGATACCACATTTAAAAATGAAGCTTTTTTAGGTTTTAAAAAATACCCATTCTGCTATAAGCCCGAGATTTTCAAGAATTTATCAGTTGGCATAACCCACTCTATTGCTTGACTTTTCTTTGGTGGCTTGTCTTCACACTTGACGTCAGTGACTTAGGGTTATGGTGACTTTCAGTATTTCGTGGCCACCTCCTCTTTTGTTGCTTGTATGCTCTTTTTACAAGATTCAGACAAACTCGGCTCCAAGTATCCTCTGCGACCTTGCTCAACAAATTTTTGTGGCTCTTCTCGACTACTCCTCTACAGCCCTACTCGACTCTTCGTCTACTCATGTACGTGCTTTAGAGTTCCAGGAAATGGTGGTTATCTCTCTATGTGATAACCCAAACAAATAATCTAACAACTTGATTATTCGCACAATTCATCAAATGTGGTTCTTACGCTCCTAGCAACCATAACACTTTGATATTAATGTCAAATATAGCTGGAAATGTTGAGACTCATCTCGAACTGTTGACAAAACCACCATGAAACTTTAACACAAGGACTCCTTTTCACATAGACGACAAAGGCTTTGCTTTTTCTTTATATCTCACGACCCTCACAACCAACTAAGCTATGATACCACTTGTTGGTATTTTGAGCCGGTAAATTTCATAAACAAGAAAGAAAATGTACACAAGAAACAAAAACTAAATTCACACAAATAGACATGAAATTTTACGTGGTAAAATCCTGACAATGTGTCAAGGAAACCTCCATGGGGCAAGGGATTCGAATTCTTATTATTCAAGATCAACAATGACTCTCCAACAATATAACAAGCCTCGCAGGCAACATCATTATAATAAGAAGACATTGTTACATAGATTCATATGATTACACAATTGTCTCAATGGTAAATTACATTTACAAAAAGTTATTTTAATTGTTGTCATTACTAATAACCATCAATGAGCACATTGTACATCCAATTGTATATGTTCAATATCAAGGAGAAAAAATAAACAAAATTCCAGTCCCAGACAAAAATAAAAAGGTCACCATATGCCCAGAAGCCAATCCATAATTATTATAAAGAATAAGTCCAATCCTATTGTGGAATAAACGGGTCAAAAATGCACCGTGAACTGAAATTATTATTTAAGATGTTGCACCATTAGAGAGCATCGACCACCTGTTCCACTAAATGGAAGATATATGCCCTGCCATCAGCCACAAATAACCAGAAACCCATTATGTTGTTGTCGTAGCGGCTACAACCACCCTCCAAAATTTTGCCTTAGCTTCGTTTTGGAGCCTCCCTACCAACCATCCTTAGCAGCATGTCTTGCACTGTCAAGCACATAGGCTTCATTGGTTTTTTAGTAGCTTGCCAGCATGTGCATGTAAATTTGCTTCACTCCATTCACAGGTTGCCATTCCAAACTTAAGCTAGTTACTGGCTGAGCAGATCCCTCAGAAAATTGTTCAATTCTGGAGGGGAACCAGCCTTCCCTCCATAAATTGTGCAAATCTGTTGGGAAACCAGCTGGGCTCAAAATTGCGCAATGTAGTCAAACAGGCTTTCTTGAGAAAACTACACAATCTGGACTATCACTGCAGCTCAGCCCAAAAATTGCACAATTCTAGGCAACAGTCACGTGCTGAACCCAGAAATTGCGTAATACCTCTAAGACACCCAGCCCAGCTCAACTCAGAAATTACGCAAATCCCTCTCTCAGTCTTGCAAGTTGTTACATGTGCCTTCAGGTTGACCAGTTCCACCCAGGACCCAACAAACTTGATTTGCATGCATGGGTTTCTTTTCCCGAAATAGAAAAAAGCAACATGCAAAAAAGAATCCCTAGATTTTAGGGATCTATTTTTAGCAGTTGGAGGTTACATGCAAAGATCGTTTTAGAAACTTTCCTCCAAGTGTCGCTTTTTCCTAGATTTGTGGCATGCGTGTCATGAGCCTCAAACTTATTTATTCGACACTTTAGAGCTCATTCTTCACATCGATCTTGGAGCTCTAACATCCCACAACACATCTAGGAGTCTTTGGCACATCCAGTTCAACTATTTCTAGGTAAGTCTGCTTCACTTGTCTTTTGCAACATTTATATCACATTTTGTGTTTTGGCTTGTGTGAGTGTTGTTTGCTTGATTTCTGTGAACGCTTGCTGTCGTTTGCATGCATGTTAGCCTATACAAGCATCGTTTCAGTTTTCATTTGCATCTCACCGCTGTTGCATGCATGACACTATTTTGCACGGAGGTCGCCAATTCAGTGACTCATTTCACACACATGCATGTTTTCTCGTTTTCTAGATCTTACATTCGTTGTTTGCATGCATGATCATTCACTCTTGCCTACACTGAGTTTTGCCATGCATTCAAATATTCATATGTTTTCAGTCACTCGTCGGCGTTCTGGGCAACCTTGGCCAGGGCCTTGCCTTGCCAGGACAACATTGCGCATTTCTCAGAGGGAAGGCTCTACCTTCCTCCCAGAAAATGCACAAATCTCGCCAGGCACTGTCCTCTAGGCTTGCTTTGTGCAATTCTGAGAGGCAGTGTCTACTAGCCCAGAAAATTGTGCAATTATGAGAGGCAGTGTCTACTGGCCCAGAAAATTGTGCAATGTAGTCCCTGGGCCTGTATGCCTTGCTAACTGAAATTGCGCATTGCGAAATCTCACCACCCAACACTGAAATTGCGCATTGTGAGTCCATATGCTCTGGTATGTTACATGTGAGTCCTCAAGTTTGCTTCGTTTTCAACTGACAGATTTCTTGCAATGCATGTCGCCATGTCTCCAAGTATAGCAGGTGTTCGTCCGTCTCTCAGCAGTTCAGGTTCAATGGCTTCCAAGAGAGCAGGGTCAAAGGACACCGATAGAAGCGCAACTGGAGAAGCAGTTGAGAAAGTGTCTATGAGTTTTCCGATTTACGAAGACACCAAACTGATCGTAGACAAAGACATCAAGCTGAAATGGAAAGACATCAATGATGCATTCTCAGGAACATTTGAGGAAGATCTTGAAGACCGCAGGGTCTATGTGAACATTCACAAGTCCGGCTTGTACCGGATTGCATGCAGGTACCCTGCGTTTCCATGTGCGGACATGATACATTGGATCTTATCACACACTTATTTCGAGACAATGGTGTTAAGTAATGTTAGCGGGAAAGAGAATGCTACCTTCAGGGCATATGACTATCAGTAGATGTACCACTTGCTGAAGCCAATGATCACAATGGAGACACCCTTCAACATACCCAACAGTAGTGCAAACTCTAGGGATATCTTGAAGAGCTGGGTGAAGGAGCCAGCCAAGTTCAAGATGACACCTAACCAGATTTACAAGATGAAGATACTGCAGAAGGCATATCAGTACTTGGTCATTTTTGCATGCCACTTGTACGGCCAAGAGAGCACGGAGACCTTCCCGCAGAGTTGGGTGATCACGTTGGACCAACTGGCCAGTGAAGGCAAAGCATGCAACTGGTCTGACATGTTGGCTCACAGGCTGAAGGAACAGGTAACAGGAGCTCGGTAGCCGCCCAAAGGTCAGCAAGTAGAAATCTACATGTCTGCATACATCTTGGATGCAATCTGTGCCCGTCAGAAGTTCCCAAGCTTGAAGTGGGCATGGACATCAATGGAAACCTCTGTAAACACTTATTGCAAATTGTTTTCTGAATGCAGCTTCCGTGGAGTCATCACATAGTTGTTAAACCATTTTGTCACCCCAGTGTACAAGATGATATTTGAGCAAGATCCACCTTGCATGTCGAAGGCAACAAAGAAGGCACTTATCTACATAGCGATTGGTATAACTCACCTTTTGTCACCTTCATACAGATGTACAATGCGAAGAAGTCTCTGCATGTGTTTACCGAAGTTTTCCAAGTACAAGCTCATCATGCAAGAAGTGTCATACCAAATCTCGGTAGGACTATCAGCTAGACTGCATCAAAAGAAGAAGGCACCTTGGCCCACTCTTCCGTTACAGATCGGGTTGTATGAGATAGAAAATCTCAAGCATGCGAATGTCGAGACATAAGAGTTCAAAATATTTACTTTCAGCACTAGAAGCTTCAATTCGTACGACCCGCATTGTTTTGTAAAGGATCACTACGTGAGAGTGGAATTCCCTTGGATCCACGAGGCGTGTCATTGGGCTGAGGAAGACCCATGGAGATACTGTCACAACTTCTCCAAGCCCAATATTATGGAATGGTTAGCAAAGTAGCATGAAGCAGCATCTAGGAGAGCACCAACTGTAGCAACAATAGAGGGTAACATACCTGCACATGACAAAGGAAAGAGAAAGATTGTTGACATCGTAGAGGCAGAACAAAGCTGCAAGTTCGAAGCAGACCCACTTGTGGAGAAAGCAGCTTTAGAGATAGAGGTGAAGAGTCGATAACACGACAAGATGACCGCGCAAAGGCAAAGAGATAATTAGAGGATAGAGGAAACAATGAAGGAGTTGCAAGAGTTGAAGGAGCAACTCCGGAAAGAACATGAGTTACGCAGATAGGAGAATCAAGTGTAGCAGGGACAGACACAACAAGGGGGGCAACATGCACAGACTGATGAAATTGCGCCCATACAGGTAGTAGACTCATCCAAGCAGCTGGAACAAAGCAGACAGGGTAAGCAGTCGTAGGAGCAGAACTTCGCTCAAGAGAATGAACGAGTACTTGAGCAGATGGATACAGAGATGGAGAAACCAGGGTTAGAGCTAATGTTGTATTCCAGATTTGGTACCATGCATAAGGGAGTTGTCCATATCAACAGTTAGCAGTAGCGTTGTGCTAGGAGAGCACGTATCTTGTCAAACTTGCATACTGTTGTTGATCGCATGCAAACATGGACAATGAGATACAAGGGAGCCCCGTTACACTTGCCCAAGACGATGAAGCCCATGGTGGTTGAGTTGAAGGCACGCACCCAGAGTCAGATCTGGAACTATGAGGAACTCCCGCAACTCATCACTAGTTTGTAGGCTTCCCATGCATGGGTGTTTAGAAGCATGGATGTTGTTGTGCACGCGCATGCGATCCCATCTATTGGGACACTCACCGAGGCAAAGACAAAGAATCAAGTCTGATTAGAGCTGGACACGTATTTTGATGAGTTGATGAGCATAGTCACCGGTGTAGACTTGGCGATCAGTGCAGACACTACGCATCAGTATGTCATTGGTTCGCCCGCTCTCAAGACAATGATGCGCATGTTATCAAACGAGTTGGAAAGAGGAGCCAAATTAGTGTACCCGGATGCAACGGAGGCGAGAGTTCATCTCCAAAAACATGTCACCACAGAGTACACGAACACCATCATAGATGATCTGAAAATGGGGCTCTCAAGCTTCTTGTCTAACTTACAAGAACCTCTCCCACTTCCAAAGCTTGAATATTCCCAAGTCTATTTGATTAACCAATTAGGAATTAAGAAATGCTTGAAAATATAGGTGTATTCTTACATTTGTTTCAACTGATTATTTGCTTTAAAATCTATTGTTTGTGTTGTAAGTTGATGTGCTGAAACTGATGTATGACTACATGTAACAGAAAATGAAGCAGCAATAAACAATCACACAGAGACAACAATTTAATTAGGAGTTCACCCAAAACTCTTGGGCTACGTCTCCGTGAGCTCTAGTCAGCTTGACTAGGCTCTCTGGGATTATGGTGTAAGTCTTTTTTACAAGCTCTTGGCTTAGCTCCTGCTGTTCTACACAAAAACAGTGGGTTCAGACACCATTTTATCCCTTGGTTCTTGAAGCTCTGGCTCTTGAATCAGGCTCTTTGACTCTTGGTTTTGGCTCTTGGCGCTGACTCTGGCTCTTTGGCTCTGGTTCTGGCTCTTGGCTCTGACTCTGGTTCTTGGCTCTTGGCTCTTGGCTCTGGCTTCTTTGGCCCTCTGGCTATTTACAGCTCTCTTTGGGCTTTTCACTTTAACTCCAAGTGACTCCTTTGGCTTCTCTGCTGCCTCCTTTGCCTTGGTTTCCTGCCTTGGCTTCAATTTCAGCAACAAAAACCCCCAACAATCAACAATAGCAACTAACCTCCGTCCTCTATCAGTATGCACTTTTTAAGCCAAATCGGCGCTGTTGGTTCATCTTCCCTCTCGGGCTCTCTGTCTTCTAGCCACAGTCTGCTCAAATCCCTTCTCTGAGCGTTAGCAATCATTGCTAAACGACCTCAGGAATAGATGCCACCTATTCCACAACGGAAGGAACTATCGGCGCTTTAAATTCTTCGTAAACAATCGTTTTCTGTTAACACAGGAAAACGCTGCAAAACACGGGAGAATCCGCAGAAAACACTGTTCCTGGACTTCAAATTTTCATAATCCTGCTTCATAGCACTATCGGGTTCGCCCTTAGTCGCTGTTGCAAGTCGCAGTTGGCCTGTTCCCTGGTTTCCCTTTGTATTTCAAAAATACGTTAAAACAATGACACAAAGAGAAAATGGCTCCCTCCGGACTTGAGACAATATACATTTCCATTCATGAACCCTTTCGGGTCTGGTTTATTGCATCGACGCTTTATCCTTCGCATTTCGTTTAATAAATGAAACATGTGAAAATGCATTAAAAATGCCCTTTGGCGGATCTCAAATCTCATGGAATAACGTTTATTGTCCCATCGAGTCCGTAATATCGCATCGAGCATATATATATATATATATATGTATGTATGTATGTATGTATGTATGTATGTATATGTATATGTATGTATGTCGGCCTCGTTCCTCTGTAATGTGCCAACGTGATACTGTGATCAGATTACACAAGCCTTAAGTCTTTCCCATATAGTATGGTGTATGCCAGTGTCGATTGCGATCCGCCGATATCAGTGATCGCGATATTGCATCGACCTGGTCCCATCGCACGTTATGCCTTCGACTGCCTCCGCCTGTCACGACCGATTGTTATTGCCGATCAGATCTGGACCATTGATCAGCCAGATCTGATGGCCCCTGTTCGCTATTGACTTAAGCCTCCGATTGGGTCAATTTCATGGTTTTCTTCATGTTTTTTGCCTCTTTCCCAAGGAATAAAAGGGGAACCTCTTTTTATGATATCTCCTTCATCTGAAGTCCCTTTTCGCCCATTCAAGTTGCGTTGGATTCAAAATGAGGAGATCTCTGCAATGAGACTATTTCCGAGAGCAGCTTGTGATTTTCATTTTCCTCTGATTTACAGAGGATTACTGCCATTTGGCACCTTTTACCTCTTATATGAAGTCTTTTAGACTTATAGGTTTATCTAGGATCCAATTTTGGATCACACCTTCCCACTAAAAGAACTTTTGGTCTCCAAAAGATTGATATACTGATCTGAACAGTAAATGGGAGTGACTCACCCTCTTCTTTCAGCCTCCCTACACTTGCCTTTGCATAGTGCCTCTGAAGCAAAGTTTCTGACCACTTCCCTTCTTGGATGGACTGGTCTTCCTGGGAAGAACTATCTTCCTCCTTGCCTTCCTGCAGAACTTCTACTGAAATGGTCACAGAAGGTAGTTGGGGCTTCTTTTCCTTGATCATAGATCCAAGGTGCCTCAAACAAATGTGAAGTACATCTGCTCCACAAAATTTCATTTGTACCTGTTTGACAAGCTGCCAACAACAACTGTTAACAACAATAGGCATACAGACAACAACTAGATGGACCAAACTCCTGCTTCAACAAAAGAAACAGATTTCACATTTTGTGAACACCTCCATGTCTTATATCTGCATACAAATGATGGACTAGATAACAAGCCCACAAAACATGCCTTTAACAAATGACCCTTCAAGTCAAGCATGTAGAAAAAGACCATTAGGACTCTTTTTCAAAAGATGAAACTTTCATCATTATCTCCATTTGGAGACCAAGTTAACTTCTTCCAAGTCAACATGGCATCACATGCATGTCAAAGCAATCAACCCTGCAAGTTAATTACACATACATGTTCAAAAACAAGCAAAATCATCAACATCCCCGTGTTCATGCATCTCAAGCTCATGCATGCATTTCATCCTTCAACTTTCACTTAAGCATATTGTACTTCGAAGCTGAAATGAAATATAATGTAGATGCATCAATAGACATGCAATCTCAATCAGATAAGAACTCTATCCGTTCCTTACCAATCCCTTTCAAAGGTACTACCTTTGTCTGCACATCAGCGTCATCATGTGAATCATTCTGAGACACATCATTCATGGAATCTTCACTTCCATTTCTGCCATATTCTCCTTCCACTTTCTTCAGCTTTGGTGGAAGCATTATTGGATTTAGAGTCCAACATTTTACAGCAAGATGTCCTCGCTTATGGCAGTAAATGCACTGCATGTGCATCCTCTTGACAACATGATTTGCCTTGTCTAATAGACCTTTGGCTTCTTGCTTCTTTTCCTTCTTCTGCTTCCTGTATGTGGCCATTCTCTTCCAACATCTAGAAACATTATGGTTATCCAAACCACAAAAGGAACAAGCAATTCTTTCCCCATCTCTATGTGGAAATTTATCATGCTTTGTAAAATCAAAGGGAAAATGTTTGGAACCAGATTTATACCTTTCTCTTTCACCTTTATTGCCTTCATGAGGAGGTGAAGCAAATGAAGAAGTGGCTCCCTTTCGAACACCATCAATCTCTTCAAGGCTGTTGGAGTCTCCCCAACTCTCTGGTTCAAGTGTGTGCTTCTGAACACCTGCATCTTGCAATTGATATTTCAAGCTATTGTATTCCTCTTGAATACAACCTTCACACTTTTGAGGTAGAGGACATGAACTGAAACTCCTTCTTGGGACTGTTTCAATGGCCTTCATGGCAGCTTTGGAACTATCTCCATAAGACTGTCCATAGCCGAGATCTAGATATTTAGGGCTTTCCTCAACCATTATTGGTTCAACAATACCTTGTGCATGCTTACCCAAGCATTTTCCTTCATAGCCCATCTTGGACATTAGCTTGGAACCCATGCCTCTGGTATGTTTTTCAAAAGAACCAATATAAGCATTCTCATAAGAATTTGAAGACAAACTGGAATTGTTTACCTCTTCTTCAAGCTGATACTTGACTAAGGGTTCTTGGGCAACAAATAGCTGTGTCTCCAACTCATGCACCTTTTCCAGCTTCAGATTTGCAGTATGAAGTTGGCTTTCCACTTCCTGCAATTTGTTAGAAAGCAACTGCTTCTCTTCCTTCATGGAATTCAGTTGTTCTCTAAGTATGATGCTCTTCCTTCCATCCTCATACATTTCTCTCACCATATCCATCATGGTGGACAACTCTTGCTTCATGTCTTCATCAAAGAATCTTGTGAAGAGAGCAGAATTTGAGGACCCACTTGTAGAATTTGTCATTATGCCAATGAACAAAAAAACTTCAACAAGATAAATAAAGAGCTTATTTAAGCAACCTTTTGCAACAAACCTCTTGTGCTTTAAGGACTGCCTTGAGGTCCTTGGGATAGAAGAATGCCTTCAACACTTCTTCCTTCTTGTCCTTCCTAGACTAAGTTATCAACAACCTTCCCTTTACCTCTGCAAACTCAGAAAATAGTCAGTCTGCAAAACAAGCATACAATCAGCCTCTTGCTGTTCAAACACCTTTCAGACAAGCAGTCTTTGCTTTGTCAATCAAGCATTCTGATATAACCTTCCTTGAAGGTGGGGTTAACCAAACTTAGGCTCTGATACCACCTGATCTGAAAATGGGGTTCTCAGGCTTCTTGTCTAACTTACAAGAACCTCTCCCACTTCCAAAGCTTGAATATTCCCAAGCCTATTTGATTAAAAAATGTAGAATTAAGAAATGCTTGAAAATATAGGTGTATGCTTGCATTTGTTTCAACTGATTATTTGCTTTAAAATCTATTGTCTATGTTGTAAGTTGATGTGTTGAAACTGATGTATGAATACATGTAACAGAAAATAACGCAGCAATAAACAATCACACAGATACAATAATTTAATTAGGAGTTCGCCCAAAACTATTGGGCTACGTCTCCGTGAGCTCTAGTCAACTTGACTAGGCTCTCTAGGATTATGGTGTAAGTCTTTTTTACAAGCTCTTGGTTTAACTCCTACTGTTATACACAAAAACAGTGGGTTCAGACACCATTTTATCCCTTGGCTCTTGAAGCTCTGGCTCTTGACTCTGGTTCTTGGCTCTGGCTCTTTGCTCTGACTCTGGCTCTTGGCTCTTGGCTCTTTGCTCTGGCTTATTTGGCCCTCTGGCTGTTTACAACTCTCTTTGGGCTTTTCACTTGAACTCCAAGTGACTCCATTAGCTTCTGTGTTGTCCCTTTGGCTTCTTTGTTGCCTCCTTCACCTTGGCTTCACTTTCAGCAACAAAAACCCCCAACAATAAAAAACAGCAACCAACCTCCGTCCTTTGTCAGTCTGCGGCTTTTTAAGCCAAATCAGTGCTGTTGGTTCATCTTCCCTCTCGGGCTCTCTGTCTTCCAGCCACAGTCCACTCAAATCCCTTCTCTGAGCGTTAGCAATCATTGTTAAATGCCCTAAGGGATAAATGCCACCTATTCCACAACGGAAGGAACTATCAGTGCTTTAAATTCTTCAGAAACAGTCATTTTTTTGTTAACACAGGAAAACGTTGCAAAACATGGGAGAATCCGCAGAAAACACAGTTCTCGGACTTCAAATTTTCATAATTCCGCTTCATAGTACTATCGGGTCCGCCCTTAGTCACTGTCGCAAGTCACAATTGGCCTGTTCCCTGGTTTCCCTTTGTATTTCAAAAATACGTTAAAACATTGACACAAAGTGAAAATGGCTCCCTCCAGACTTGAGACAATATACATTTCCATTCACGAACCCTTTCGGGTCCGATTTATTGCATCGGCACTTTGTCCTTCGCATTTTGTTTAATAAACAAAACATGCGAAAATGCATTAAAAATTCCCTTTGGCGGATCTCAAATCTCATGCAATAATGTTTATTATCCCATCGGGTTCGTAATATCACATCGGGCATACATATATATATATATATGTATGTATATATATATGTATATATATATATATGTATGTATGTATGTATATACATACATACATACATACATACATACATACATACATACATACATACATACATACATACATACATACATACATACATATATATATATATATATATATATATATATATATATATATATATATATATATCGGCCCCGCTCCTCTGTAATGTGCTGACGCAATACTGCGATGCAAGAAGTCGCAATCACAAATCGCACAAGCCCGAGGTCTTTCCCATATAGTATGGTGTATGTCCGCGCCGATTGCGATCTGCCGATATCGGCGATCGCAGTATCGCATCGGCCTAGTCCCATCGCACGTTATGCCTCCCACTGCCTCCGCCTATCATCGCCGATTGCAATTGCCGATTGGATCTAGACCGTTGATCGGCCGGATCCGACGAACCTTGTTCGCTGTTGACTTAAGCCTCCGATTGGCTCGATTTCATGGTTTTCTTCATGTTTTTTGCCTCTTTCCCAAGGAACAAAAGGGGAACCTCTTTTTATGATAACTCCTTCATCTGAAGTCATTGAACTATCCCTAGAGTGAAGACACTCTGTGATGGAAGAGATTGAGGTCGGCCTCATGTTTCTCCTTATTAATTTGAGCCTGAGTGTCAATTTTGGTATCCAAGATCTTCTGTTGTGCGCGGATTTGCTCCAGCTCTACCTGGAGATCAACACAGTGGAAGCAATCTTCGCTTCTTGCCATGCTTTGAGAGCAATTTGTTGAACCTGAGTGTAGCACAAGCCTGTAAAAGCGCAGCTCCAATGGGCAGAGATCTGGGATAGAGAGGTAGCAGGGGGCTTTGAAAAGCAAAGGGATGGAAGATCGGGATGAAGAATGATGAGGGAGATGCGAACACATAGAAGGGGAATGCAAGAGCGGAAGAGGGAAGAGGGAGGAGTGATTCAAATCGAGGGGGACCATGATTAAATACAAGTGCTTGGCCAGAGAATCGAGGAGGTATGGAAATGCATTCACATGAAAATTGAGAGATAGTTCACGGGAATGGTATGAAGACAGCAGGAGCGCTTGTGAGAAAAGACGGAGGTTGAGTATTTGGGTTGAATTCAGAGATTTTATGACATTGATATCCTCTGCAATAGATTCGGAGGAGATTTTAGGTGACCTGTGAGCTAAATCAATCATGAGAATAATACAAATGTCAGCGAGGAGGGATCCGATGGAACTGGACACCTCTGCAGATAATCTGTGAGGTGATTTATTTCTGATTATGGTAGAAAACATTGTGACTCAGAGGCATTACAACGAAGAATGCCAATAGGGTGGAAGCAGGCTCTGTTTGCACGCGTATCTGCCTCCTTGTTGAGAGTGCGGAGTACATGATAGAATCAAGCTTCTTTCATCTGATGGGCAAGTGCTTGGCATCTACTGATTGATTGTTGTAGGATCACATTGGAGGCGCTTTGGTTGTGTACCATCAGGTTAATGATAATAGTCGAGTCTCCAATGATCATTGTTGTGTGTATGCCAAGTTTTTGAAGCTGGAGGAGACCTTGGTAGAGGGCAAGAACTTCGCCCCTTTTATTGGATAGATTGCCTAGTTCCTAAGTCACCGGATTCGTCCTAAACCCCCTATGAATCCCGAATCCAGCGAGTCCGACACGATTCGGTCCGGATTCGTGTCCAAATCATATGACACGTCGAATCCGAGGTCGTGTCACGATTTTCAAAAGCGTGTTGCGATTTTGGGACACGTGTCCTATTTCCAGGACTCGCTAAGCTCAGTGCGGGAAAGAAAAGGGCGTGTTTGCTCATTAATATTTTCATTTGGCAAGTGATTTGTGCTGTTGCAGCAAGCAGTAGAGCATTTTGGCAACTTCATAATCAAGTCTAGGCCCTAGTATTGATATGCTATTCATGGTAATGTTAAATTCTTAAAGTAAAAGTGACATTTTCCTTAATCTTCATTTTCATCCTTTTACTTAAATTTTTAACATTACCATGAAATGACTCAGGATGTTTGAGAGTGGTTCCGGCCTCATTGGATTTCATATGGAGAAAGTAGAATTTTAGATTTCATTCAAAATCCAGCAGACTTATCAGTTTTTCAGGATTTTAGGATTGGGGGATTGCAATGTTTCCATTGAATTTTGTCATATATTAGGGTATGGAACTCGTATTTAATCAAGAGCACCAAACCAAGAGCTTCTGAATATGTCGCTCCCGCTCCCGTTTTCGCTCCCGCTCCCAAGTAACATTGTTCCTGATGATATGGGTCTGGACACCACTGTTGAGTTGGCATTGGCCAACATGGATCTCAATGATCCAGTGCTAGAGCCTGTTAGATTTGATGACTTAGAGGGGTCAACCTCCATACCAGCAGATGCAGAGGTGACTATGGATACAGGGGAGGAGGAGGATGCAGAGGAGAGCAGTGGGGACCATGATGATGGGGACAGTGATGCTGATTCTGATGCTGATTGATGCCTTGAGGCTTGTATACCTGTAGTTGTTTTATATTTTCTATTTCTATTTGCCATTGGCATTGCACCAACACTACCTATGTAACACATTTTGATTTGATGACTTAATGAGAAAACTACAATTGTCAGTGTGTTTATCTTACTATCTTGTAGTTGTAAGTCGTCTTTCAGTTATGCATAATAATCATGATTTAAATTTTTAATAGATTTATCATTTATGTGACCAGTACCACTGACATTTATTTGAATTTTGTATGTACTATGCATGCTAATAGCTATAGATGAAGATCTATGTTTGAAATCAATAAATTTGTATCATTAATTAAAATTTGTGTAAGAAATATGATAATATCTAATTTTTAATATATATATATATATATATATATATATATATATATATATATATATATATCTATATATATATATATATATATATTTTAATAAAATAATATATAACGTGTCCTGTTTCGAGGGGTCAGCGTGTCTGAATCCGACACCACAAATCTCGAATCCTACGTGTCCCGAATCCCTGTGTCAGGTGACTTAGCCTAGTCCCCATTCATAGGCAATTATGATGTCTCCATTGGCGTTACAGATGATTCCTCCAGCCTCGGCCATTCCTGGGTTAGATTTAGAGGCACCATCAAAGAAAAGATAATGGGTGTTGCAGTTTTTGAGCCATAAAGAAAACTCCTCATCTTTCATTCTAATTTTCCAACTGTAGCTAGAGTTGTTGCTGCTGTTGGTGTTACTCCTGCTATGGGCGTTGTTGTTTTTGTCCAGCAAATACCCTATGAAGTTCCTTTCTTCCACATAGAGATCGGTTGTGTCAAGTTTCCCTTGACTTTTAGCAGACATTGCTTCCAATGTGAGACTCCATGCCTTATTGTATAACTTCCTGATGCTGGTTTCTTTGTCCTTGAAGACCATGCGATTTTGAGCTAGCCATATGTTCCACAAGAGAGAGCATGGTAAAGAATTCCATACTCTACGTGCAATGTTGTTTTTCTTATGCTGCCAAGGGTAGTTTCTTTTCCATAGTTGCAGGGCTTCAGCAACAGAGCTGTTGGTACCCCAAGGTAGGTTGATGTTCTGGAAAGCTTCTCTCCAATAGGCTATGGCAAAGGGGCAATCTATGAACAGATGCTGAATGGTTTCTTCAGCTGCTTGACAATTTGGACAGCGGGATGGGCCAATTACCCCATGTTTTTTTAGATTCTCAGAGGTGAGGACTTTCCCTTTTAGGAGGACCCAAATAAAGAATTTTATTTTTGGGAGGGTCTCCGTTTTCCAAGCTATTTTCCACTGCGTCCAAATGGGCATGGGGTGTTCATTGCTGCAGATCTGTTGGTAAGCGGCTTTGACTGTGTAGTTGGAGCTTGAGGGGTCCCAACGAAAGCCATCATCACTGTTGCGTTTGGTGGGGGCAATGCCATGTAGATGGGTTTGAAGATTGGTGAGGCTTGCTTCCATTTCAATGGGTATATTTGGGAAGGTCCATCCTTTCCAAATCTGAGACTGGGCGTCCCACTGAGATATCTGATCCAAATTATGAATCCCCATGCTGTTAAGAAATCTACTGCTAATGGTTTGTTGGCCCATTATCTTGTCTGCTCCAATTCTAATATTACTGCCACCCTTGGGAACCTTGGAAATGTTTTGTGCAAGGAGGGGGATTGCTTTCTTACACAGCCCCCAGATTTTAGAACAAGATCTGCTAGGGATCTCATGATCCAAGAGTTGCTGCCTTGGGGAATTGAGATATTTGGTTTCTAACACTTTTTTCCACCAAGCAGGCTTGCCATTAATGAGCCTCCACACAATCTTGCCACCAAAGGCTAGATTTAGGAGTTTTGGTGATCTAATTCCAAGCCCTCCTTGCTCCTGAGATTGAATAACCTGTTTCCAGTTTATAAGGTTATATTTCTTTCTTTCATTTTTCCCCCCTTGCCAAAGAAAGTGACGGAGGATGGCCTCCACTTTGTGATGAAAACTAGCTGGGGCTTGCAGGAGCGAGAATTGATATAAGGGTAAGGAGGAGAGACTTGATTTTAGAAGAATTAGGTGCCCTGCTGGGTTAAGCCAAGAGGTGCCCCATTGCTGCAGTTTCCTTTTCATTTTGTCAATAATAGTTTCCCAGATTGCAGCTTTTAGATTGCCAGCACTCACTGGCATGCCTAGGTAGCAAAAGTGCCCCCAATCCAACTTGCAAGGGACTCCAAAAGTGTTGGCAACGCTGTGCAGAGTTTGAGAAGAAGTGTTCCAGCCATAGATGCAGCTCTTGAGGTAGTTGACCAAACCTCCGGAGTAGCTCATATATTTATCTAGGAGGGATTTGAATCGATGAGCTATGATGTTGGAGGCTCCTCCCATTTCCAAATTTGATCCCAATAATAAGTCCCATGCGACGATTGTAGTCTAAGGCCTTGCAAAAGGATTCAGCCATCAAGATGAAAAGGTAAGGAGAGAGGGGACAGCCTTGTCTTAGACCTCGGGAAGATTGGAAGGAAGGCCCTGGTCTACCATTAATGAGAGGGGAGATCCAAGGGCCAGTAATGCATGCTTTGACAAGGTCAATGAAGGGCGCGACAAATCCCAATTTGTCCAAAACAACAAATAAAAAGGAGTGCCTAACTCGATCGAAGGCATTGGCTAAGTCAAGTTTTAGGATGAAGCCTTTTTCATTTCTAGTTTGGCTGGAATGAATGGCCTCTTGGACTAGAAGGATGGAGTCGGATATTTGTCTGTTGGCCAAGAAACCTCCTTGGTTTTCAGAAATGAGAGAGGGAAGGAGAGGTTTGAGGCGCGAAGCAAGGATTTTGGTCAAGATTTTATAAGAAGAGTTGCACAAGGAAATGGGCCGGAAACGAGAGAAGGATGAGGGTCTATTCTCTTTGGGAATAAGGGCAAGATGAGTGGCATTAGTGTATCCTCCGATTTTGCACTTGCGTTGAGCCCATCTTATCATTTTGACAAGGTCTTTTTTCCCCATTAAGTTCTGTAAAAACAAATGGGGAAACCATCTGGCCCAAGGGCTTTGTCTGGCTGGAGCATCCAGATGGCATTTTGAATTTCATCCTCTTCAATTTATTTGATTAAGCTTGCATTTATTTCCTTACTGATTCCCGTGGGCAAGTGTTGAAGAAGATCTTAGTAGTCTTCTGCTGCTTTTGTCTAAGTTAGGAGGACGTTGTAATAGTCTGAGGCAGTCTTCTTAATAGTGTCTTGAGCAGTTTGGAGATGGCCTTCCTCGTCAGTGATGGAGGTGACATTATTCCTAATTTTCCTGACTATGGCCTGCTTGTGGAAGAAGGCAGAATTTTTATCCCCTCCTTGCAACCAAAGCTGTCTCGATTTTATTCTCCATTTTTTTTCTTCATCTCTATTGGCACGATAAAGCTAGAAATAGAGATCGCCTTCTAATGCTCTGTATTCTTGGGAGAGTCCTTGTTCCTCTATTTTGTTGTGGACCCTTTCTAATTCGCTTTTTATTTCAGCTTTGGCCTTCTCCGGTTCTTTGTAATAATTCTTTGCCCAATCCTTTAAGGCACATTTGGTCCTCTTCAACTTGCTTTCCCAAATGAATCCCGGCGATCCTTCTATGTGCTGACTCCATGTGAGTTTGACAATCTGATCTGCGGTGGGAATGCTGCTCCAAAGTGAGCTGAATTTAAACGGAATGGGCCCCAAGGGGCAGTGGGCCTCAAGGACTAGGACTGTAGGATAATGATCAGATGTCGAATAGGGAAGGACAACAGCGTAAGCAGTGGAGTAAGCGGAAAGAAGAGAGACATTTATCATAATCCTGTCTAGCCGCTCCATAATGTTATCTTTGCCCAATCTGCGGTTGTTCCAAGTGAATCTGCGGTTTTTTGGAACAACGTCAACTAAATCGTGTTCCTGCATGATAATTTCCAGCTTTGTTCTGTGGGGATCATGGGTAAAAATACCTCCTCTCTTCTCATTGGAGTGGAGTATGAGATTGAGATCTCCGCCAAGAATAATATTACTATTATCTTCATCATCTATGTCTGTTTTGAGAGAAGCCCAACATTGCTCTTTATCTCTGAAGTGATTTGGTGCATAGATATTGTAGATGACTATCTGTTTGTTATCTGATTGATTCTCTAGAGTGACTTTAATCCAATACTGACTGATTGTATTGGATATGCATGTCCAAGTACTTTGGTTCCAGATGGTGGTGATTCCGCCGGAGGCGCCCCTTGATTCACAAATGTAACCTTCATACTGCTTGAGCTGATCAATGATTCCTTTCATTTCTTGATGTCCTTGTTTTGTTTCTTGAAGCATTAAGATTCCTGGTTTCTCATGAGCTATCAGGTCTTTCAGGGCAACAATTTTAGAGGGGTGCCCTAGTCCCCTGCTATTCTAGGATAGGACCTTCATCATTGAGTATGGGGTATACGGAGAGTTGCTCGCCCTCCTTGCTCCTTGTGTGCTACTTCTTTGCTATTTTTCCCCAGAATGTAGGTTTCTATGGGGTTTTGTGTACCCATGGCTATGTCTTTTTGGGCATTTTCATCCCTCTGCTGCTTTATGGATTTTCTACCTGGTCCTTGTTTTTTATGCGTTTCCAGATTTACACCATGCTCTTTGGAGGAGCTCCTGGTTGTGCGGGTAAGGGGAGGGTCATGAGATGAAGAGGGAGAAGTTTGCGAAAGGGGGATGGGGATGGGGGGGTCATTTTCAGGGAGGGAAAGGGCATCAAAGGGGTTAGATGATTCCAAAGGAGTCTCAGAGTGAGGAGTAGTGGCAAAAATGTTAAGGAGAGGATCCAGGGAGGAGGTGGAGGGGGGAGCTGAGTGATTAATCTTGGGAGGAGCAGCTTCAGGGTTTGCCTTAGGAACAGAGGCAATCTTCTTTTTTTTACAGTTTCCCATTGCTCATCTTGTGTAGCATTTTCAACATCAACTAACTTAGAGCAATGGTTGGCAAAATGGCCATATTCGTGACATACCTTGCATTTAAACGGGATCTGTTCGTAGTCCAGCTGCTGGATGTGAGTCCAGTCATCCACTTTGAGCTTGATAGCTTCTGGAAGACCCTTGCTGAGATCAACTTCAACACAGATGCGTGCACAAGCTTGCATATTGTCCTTTGGCTCGCTGCGATCAATAAACTTCCCAACAACATTACCGATGGCTCGAACCGATTCATCTCCCCAACAATGGAGAGGGAGATGAGGAAGCCGGACCCAGACCGGGACTGCACTAGGGACATCAAGTTCGGGATCGAAGTCCGGAGTCCATTTGTTTAGATACAATCCTCTGGAATCCATGAAATACGGTCCGTTCCTGAAGATTAGATCCTTGTCTTCTCTTGATTCAAAGTGGAAGGTGAAGTATCCTTTCCCACAGAAGCGAATAGAGATTTTGCCGCTTATTTTGTCAGCCCAGTTCCGCTCGATCCACCTTTGTACTGTCTTTGGGGAGGGCCACAGGCCAGTGAATTGCCCGATGAGGCCTCGTTCTGCTAGAGAAAGAGCCGCCATATGAGGAAGGGCAGGAGGAAGAACTACTTCTTGCAATCCATCCAACTTCTTTACAAATTTCGAAATTGCAGGACGAGGACGCTGGGGCGGAAGGGATTTTACCAGGGCGGAGAAGGCCATTTGGGCAGCTGCCGCCTCTGGGGTTGCATCCGGAGGGGCCATGGCAAACAGGAGGGCCGAAGGCCGCTAGCGAAGAAGGACGCAGGCTCAGAGCAGAGCGGCGCGACCTAGCTCAAAAATTCGCGATTATATCCACTTTATTAGTGAAAATTATTTTTGATAATTTAATAATTAAGAACTATATTTAAAAAAATATAATTAGAATTTTATAATTAATAAATTGTAAAATATTCCTTGAATACATAAAATTTTAAATTATTTTCAAACTTCACAACAACATAATAATAATAAACTATTTTAACTTTGAGGCAAAATAAATTTAAGCTTTCAATTTGAAATATAATGAAATTTGATACTTCTCCGCATAGACTTGTGTGTCTGCGTCTGAGGGGTAAGGTAAGCTATTGGTATTGCTGTGTAGGCACAGATGGAGGAGGCGAGGGCCCCCTCATGCTGGTGGTGCTACGAATGCAGAAAGGAGGTTACGCCAGAGCCTGGGGTGGTCCTCGACCTCAATCTGACTCTGAACTCGAACCCGAACCCAGTCTGCTGCCTTTGCCAAGAAGGTTTCTTGGAGCAAATTTATGCATCATCATCAGTTGCAGCTGGAATTGGACTTGGAAGTGGAAACCCCCATGAAAGCTGTCTTCTCGGGAATGAACCACCCCAAAGCCGTTCCTCGCCTTACAGAGCCCTGTCCCTGGATAATCATGAGCGCGATCACAATTACTCTGATGAAGGTGAGGGAGAGAAGGCTATCGATTATTTGGACTGCTTCTCTGACGGGATTGATTCTAATGGCCACTTCTTGCCGGACGGCCGAATTGTAGAAGTGTTAAGCTCCATTAAATTTTTCCCAACTGCTGCCTACAATTATGGAAGTAAACTGCAGTGATTTCCTTAATTTCTGGAAACCAATTGCAGTAATTTCCTTAAATTCAGGAAATCAACTGCAGTTAATTAATTTTCAGGTTGGGAGCTTCTGAAGTGGTCCATTACTCCATTTGGAGTTCTCTACCATGATCTGTAGAACACCTGACACATAGCCAATAGAAGCTTGATGGAAGCTTGGCTATATATGTTTCTGTTTGGTCCCCAAGCTTGCATCTCAATCCCCTTCAGTTTTACACCATCAAGTTGAGAGAGCAGAGCTTGGAAGTGCCTTCAGATTTTCTTATCTGCCTGCTTTGGCGTATTCCTCTTAGGCGTGATTTTTAATACTGTTCTTGGTTGAAAAGTGGATATGTTTTTCATTCTCACGAGTGAACAGTGATTGCCGGCGAATCAAATGCCAGTGAAACAACTGTGGTTGTTTCCCTTCATTGTCGACAGCCATGGTGTGTTTAATTCGTAGTTGAGGTTTGGTGACATATACTTGATTTGGCATCATCGAGGAGTCTTGTCCACTGTCTATGCTCCTTTTACCGTGACCTAGTGCTGGTATTGTGTTGTCATGGTTTCATTCACCATGATATTTGATGTATTTTACAATTGATTTAGCAGCAACAAATTCCCCTCTCGCTATTTCTGATTTTGAGCGCACAGAGAAACTGTTCCAAGAGGTTCTGTTCTGCGTTAAGCATAAATTGAACAGCTGAATTTCAGGCATTTCGTTCTTAGGATAGCTTTTGCTTCAACGGTTCTGAAATTAATTGAATCTTCTTCAAATCACTGGTTTGATCGAGCGAACAACGCCTGCAAACTCAGCGCTGGTGGAGGCTTCCAGAATCAAAAATTATTACTGGTATTAACATCAATGGCTGGAGGTAATTTATCTTGGGCATAAAAGTTTATTCCGCATTTACGATTCTTTATGATAAGTAATTATTCTGCATCAAAGAATCATTGTTTATCGAAAATTTTAGAGTTTGATTTTTCGATTTTTAATTCCGCATATTAAGAATGGTTGTTTATGCTAACATCTGGTATCAGAGCCCGGTTTTATCTTTGCTTTGGTGTGTGTAAATTTATAACTGTGCTCATATTTAATTTTCCTAAAGTAGTGCTTTAATTTTAATTTTATTTATCTTGTGAGGAATTATTACTGTCGTTTACAATGATACTTTATGGCAGTTTTTTACAAGAAACAGTTATATGGAGTTTATTTAAAATGTCATTTTGACTTATTCTTTTAACCAAACATTGTTTTTTACTCTGGTTAAAGAAATGTTTATAATTTTATAAGTAAATTTTGAAGTGTTTGGTCAGTGCGGTAATTGTTTCCGCTTTCCATATTTTTTAAATGTTTCATATTAAACTGTGTATACGCCATTTCACGTAGCATGAAATGTGAAGTACTGTGTATATTTTTGTTTATGCAATTTATAAGAAATAATGTCTAGTGATCCATATAATTTTAATTGATTAGAGAATAGCCACAACATCTCTAATTAAATAATATTATATATTATGATAGATTAGGATCACATAAAGATTATTTAGACATTAATTGTAATTAATTATATTAAATATAATAAATTTTATCCCACAGGAAATTTTATTATATTTAAGTAATTAATTAGGATAAAATTTCATAACTTACCCACAGGAGTTATGAATTAATAGTTTTATCATAAAGTTCAAAACTATGAATAATTGAATAATTAAATTTGCTTGAATTGAAAATTTAGCCCACAGGCAATTTTTATGTCATTAGATTCAATTTTGAGCATGATTTACATTGGTAAAACATGAAATTTTATTTAAGCCTCAATTTTAACATAAGCATGTGATTTTTTAATTTTGATGCAGTTGTACAACCTGCAAATTTCTCTGAAATTCGTTGTGATATCCCTGAACTTAAGGGAGATAACTATAAGGTTTGGAAGGAGAGGGTTCTCCTTCATTTGGGGTGGATGGACATAGACTATGCTATTAGGAAAGATGAACCACCGGCACTCACTAATACCAGCACTGCAGCGGACATCACACTTTATGAACGATGGGAGCGATCCAATCGCCTAAGCATGATGTTCATTAAGACTAAAATTTCAGCTGGTATTCGTGGTTCTGTTGATCAGCATGAAAAGGTCCGAGACTTGCTGAAGGCCATTGATGATCAATTCGTCACTTTAGACAAGGCACTAGCAAGCACCCTAATCATGAAGTTCTCATCCCTAAGGCTCACCAGTGTGAAAGGTGTGCGCGAGCACATCATGCAGATGAGGGACATTATGGCTCAATTGAAGAAACTCGATGTTGAAATATCGGAGTCCTTCCTGGTGCACTACATCCTGAACACCCTTCTGCACCAATATGGACCTTTCAAAATCTCATACAACACACATAAGGATAAATGGTCAATAAATGAACTCATGACCATGTGTGTTCAAGAGGAAGAGACACTGGTGATGGAACTGGGAGAAAGTGCAATGCTGGCAACGCGTGGAAAGGGAAAATCTCAAGCCAATCGGAAAGGGAAAGGTAAAGTACCTCCCCAAGCCGATATCAAGAAGGATTCCAAGTGTTTCTTCTGTAAAAAGAAGGGACACATGAAGAAGGAATGCGCCAAATTTCAGAAATGGCTTGCGGACAAAAATAATTTAATCTCGTTTATTTGTTATGAATCTAATATGGTTAATGTCAATATTAACACATGATGGATTGATTCTGGATCAACAATTCACATTTCGAATTCCTTGCAGGGTTTGCAGAACCTAAGGAAGCCAGTGGGAAGTGAGCAAAGCATCTTATCAGGAAACAAGATGGGCTCGCATGTGGAAGCTATAAGAACATGTTATTTAACTTTAAGTAGTGGCTTTGTTTTAGAATTAGAAAAGACCTTTTATGTTCCAAGTTTTTCTAGAAACTTGATTTCAGTTTCAAGGCTTGTACCTTTTGGATATTCCTTTAACTTTTCAGAAAAATCCTTCAGTATATTTTATAAATCTGATTATGTTGGGAATGGTATTTTGTCTAATGGTCTTTACTGCATTAATTTACAAAACAATGTCACTTATAATTCAATGCATGTTCACATTGGCACTAAAAGATGTGTTATTAATGAAGATTCCTCTAAATTATGGCACTGGAGACTAGGTCATATCTCCATAGAAAGAATTAAAAGATTGGTAAATGAAGGGGTGCTTAACACTTTGGATTTTACTGATTTTGAGACTTGTGTGGATTGCATAAAGGGAAAGCAGACCAACAAGTCAAAGAAAGGTGCCAATAGGAGTTCGAACATATTAGAGATCATACACACTGATATATGTAGTCCAGACATGGACTCACATGGTCAGAAATACTTCATCTATTTTATAGATGATTACTCACGATATATGTATCTCTACATGCTTCATAAAAAGAGCGAAGCATTAGATGCCTTTAAGATCTTTAAGGCTGAAGTAGAGAAACAATGCGGCAAACAAATTAAGATCGTGAGATTAGATAGAGGTGGAGAATATTATGGTAGATACACAGAAGATGGACAAGCACCTGGGCCATTCGCTAAATTTCTTCAAGAGCATGGGATTGTTGCCCAATACACCATGCTTGGTTCACCCGACCAGAATGGTGTAGCAGAAAGAAGAAACCGAACATTATTGGACATGGTGCGGAGTATGCTTAGCAGCTCCAATCTTCCTAAATCCTTGTGGATTGAAGCACTTAAGACAACAGTGTATATATTAAACCGAGTTCCAACCAAGGCTGTTCCTAAAATGCCATTTGAATTATGGAAAGGTTGGAAACCGAGTTTGCGACATATGCGCGTTTGGGGATGCCCGTCTGAAGTGAGAATATATAATCCACAAGAGAAGAAGCTGGACCCAAGGACCATTAGTGGGTATTTCATTGGATATGCTGAAAGGTCTAAAGGTTACAGATTTTATTGTCCATCTCACAGCACTAGGATTGTGGAATCAAGAAATGTAAAGTTTCTTGAAAATGACTTGATCAGTGGGAGCGATCAAACCAGGAACATAGTTTCTGAGAAGGATCATTCAGAATCTCAACCTTCCACCTCAAGTCATAGATTGGTTATTGTTCATAGCACCCCTCAAGTACAAACTGGTGTTGAACAACCAATTGTTGAAGTTCCACAAGCTGCTGACGACATTCCAGTAGATCAGGTAGTTCAAGAGTTGCTAAGAACTTTTGAACAACAAGTTGAACCACATACTTCTCAGGGAGATAATGGTACAACATTAAGAAGATCTACTAGACCAAAGAGATCAGCAATTCCTGATGATTATGTTGTGTATCTGCAAGAATATGACTACAACATTGGAGCCGAAAATGATCCTGAATTCTTTTCACAAGCCATGAGTTGCAAAGAATCAGAGTTATGGTACAATGCCATGAAGGAAGAGATGAATTCCATAAAGAGTAACGAAGTCTGGGATTTTGTTGAGTTGCCTAATGATGCAAAAGCCATTGGATGTAAATGGGTCTTTAAGAGAAAGAAAGACTCATTGGGTAACATTGAGAGATACAAGGCAAGGCTAGTTGCTAAGGGATTCACTCAGAAAGAGGGAATCGACTACACAGAGACTTTCTCTCCTGTATCTAAGAAAGATTCCTTGCGCGTTATTATGGCATTAGTAGCCCATTTTGACTTGGAGTTGCAACAAATGGATGTGAAAACGACATTTCTCAATGGAGATCTAGAGGAGGAGGTTTACATGAAACAACCTGAAGGATTCCCCTCTAGTGACGGTGAGCAATTGGTTTGCAAGCTCAAGAAGTCATTATATGGTTTAAAACAAGCATCCCGCCAATGGTATTTGAAATTCCATAATGTAATTTCTTATTTCGGTTTTGTAGAAAACATTATGGATCAATGTATATACCTGAAAGTTAGTGGGAGTAAAATTTGTTTTCTTGTTTTATATGTGGATGACATTTTGCTAGCGACTAATGATAAGGGTTTGCTACATGAGGTAAAACAATTCCTCTCTAAAAATTTTGATATGAAGGATATGGGTGAGGCATCTTATGTCATTGGCATTAAGATCCATAGAGACAGATTTCGAGGCATCTTGGGTCTGTCACAGGAAACCTATATTAATAAAATTTTAGAGAGATTTCGGATGAAGGATTGTTCAGCAAGTGTAGCTCCCATTGTGAAGGGTGATAGGTTCAATTTGAACCAATGCCCGAAGAACGACTTTGAAAGGGAACAAATGAAGAACATTCCATATGCTTCTGCTGTCGGAAGCTTAATGTATGCTCAAGTCTGCACAAGACCTGACATTGCATTTGTTGTGGGAATGTTGGGACGATATCAGAGTGATTCAGGTTTAGACCACTGGAGAGCTGCAAAGAAAGTAATGAGGTACCTTCAAGGAACCAAAGACTGCATGCTTATGTATAGACGGACGGACAACTTGGAAGGAATTGGCTACTCAGATTCTGACTTTGCTGGATGTGTTGATTCACGCAAATCAACATCAGGATACATTTTTATGATGGCCGGTGGAGCTGTATCATGGAGGAGTGCCAAGCAGACCTTGATTGCCACTTCCACTATGGAAGCCGAGTTCGTCTCCTGTTTTGAGGCTACTTTACATGGTGTATGGCTTAAGAGTTTCATTTATGGGCTTAGAATTATGGATTCTGTCTCTAAGCCATTGAGAATATATTGCGACAATTCCGCTGCTGTTTTTATGGCTAAAAACAACAAAAGTGGGAGTCGAAATAAACACATCGACATTAAGTATTTAGCTATAAGGGAACGTGTTAAAGAAAAGAAAGTGGTCATTGAGCACGTCAGCACTGAGTTGATGATCGCTGATCCTTTGACTAAGGGCATGCCACCATTTAAATTCAAGGATCATGTAATGAATATGGGACTTGGTTCCATTATGTAGTTTCTCATTGTATGGACAATGTTATTTTAATGAAATTCTTAATTATTGTGATGTTTTTCTCATATTTATGTGCACCTTAATTTGATTTGAGAAAACTCATTTGTGTAGGACCAGGAATAAACATAAGGTTTATTCATTAAGAAATTGTTGCCACATAAATTATAATAAGAATAAATACATAGTAATATATGGAAGATAAGACTCGTCATTAGAGGACTTATCGCCATGATTCATGTATCTATTACTTAATACAGATTATCAATGGGTTTTAAGATGAGACATTAAGTTTGGAAGTATGGACCAAGTGGGAGAATGTTAAGCTCCATTAAATTTTTCCCAACTGCTGCCTACAATTATGGAAGTAAACTGCAGTCATTTCCTTAATTTCTAGAAACCAACTGCAGTAATTTCCTTAAATTAAGGAAATCAACTGTAGTTAATTAATTTTCACGTTGGGAGCTTCTGAAGTGGTCCATTACTCCATTTGGAGTTCTTTACCATGATCTGTGGAACACATGACACATAGCCAACAGAAGCTTGATGGAAGCTTGGCTATATATGTTTCTGTTTGGTCCCCAAGCTTGCATCTCTATCCCCTTCAGTTTTACACCATCAAGTTGAGAGAACAAAGCCTGGAAGTGCCTTCAGATTTTCTTATCTCCCTGCTTTGGCGTATTCCTCTTAGGCATGATTTTTAATACTGTTCTTGGTTGAAAAGTGGATATGTTTATCATTCTCACGAGTGAACAGTGATTGCCGACGAATCAAACGCCAGTGAAACAACTGTGATTGTTTCCCTTCATTGTCGACAGCCGTGGTGTGTTTAATTCGTAGTTGAGGTTTGGTGACATATACTTGATTTGGCATCATCGAGGATGTAACAACCCATCTTTAAATACACATATTATATGCTCGTGAATAAAATAAATAAATAAATAAAAATGATATTAATAAAATGGAATAAAAATTAAGTATTAGTATCAATAATTACTTAATCTAAAGTTCTAAAGTTTATATTAAAAACAAACATAAATAAAGTAAATATTAAAAACAAACATAAATAAAGTAAAGGTATACATGAATATAAAAAGGGCAAAGAGACAACGAATATGATAAGGTACATATCAGTGTTATAAAGTTATAAAAGGATACGTATATGGTTATATAGAGGTGTAATAATATTATAATAACCATAACACATATATGAGGGTTAAACATTATAAAACCTTAATGCTGCATATGAACACCTGTAACGGAAGGATGACTCACGCCCATGAGGAAGCTGTCACCGCGGGAGAAAGCGGTGGAGTCGCTGGTGTACAGGGCGGCCACCGCTAAACCCAGCTATAAAACCGCAGATAATGGGCTGAGAACAGGGGGGGGAAGAAGAGAGCAGAGGAAAACCAGAAGGAGAAAATCAGGAGGACAAACCAGGAGGAAGAAAATTGACCATTGGAAGAGCTTTAAGCAGTCTAAGGTTCTGGGCACGGGGGACAGTGAGCTTCTGTTGAGAAGCTTTCTGGATTGAGCAGCCAGGCTCTGCTCAGTCTGGCTGGGTGGTATTGGTCTCCCGGAAATTGGATCAGAATAGCCACAGCATCATCAACGACACCAGTTCAGTAGCAGTTCAGGTAAGTACAAATTTAAATTCTTTACGCTTCCTGTATTTCAGTTCTGGTTATTACATATGGTATATGGTTTGTCCATTAAAACCTTAAACCTAAAAACTCTAACCTCTGAACGAAGTTTTCTGAAAGGAGAGTGTATGTAACAACCCATCTTTAAATACACATATTATATGCTCCTGAATAAAATAAATGAATAAATAAATAAAAATGATATTAATAAAATGGAATAAAAATTAAGTATTAGTATCAATAATTACTTAATCTAAAGTTCTTATTAAAAACAAACATAAATAAAGTAAAAGTATACATAAACAAACATAAATAAAGTAAAGTTATACATAAATATAAAAAAGGCAAAAAAACAACGAATATGATAAGGTACATACCAGTGTTATAAAGTTATAAAAAAATAAGTATATTATAGAGTTCAGGCTTCTGTGATCGAGCGAACAACCCCTGTAAACTCAGCAACCCCTGTAAACTCAGCTCTGGGGTAGACTTCCAGAATCAAAAATTATCACTGGTATTAACATCAATGGCCGGAGGTAATTTATCTTGGTCATAAAAGTTTATTCCGCATTTAAGATTCTTTATTATAAGTAATTATTCTGCATCAAAGAATCATTGTTTATCGAACATTTTAAAGTTTGATTTTTCAATTTTTAATTCGGCATATTAAGAATCGCTGTTTATGCTAAAGAAGAAGAGGAGCAGCTCTCGGAAAATCAGGGTGTTTCCCAGAATTTTTATTCCGCCAGCGAAGGTGAGGTCGAACCGGGAAATTTATTGGAAGGCGAGAGCTTTATTGGAAACGTCGATCCCAGGGACAATGATTTAGACGGAGCTGCAAAGAACAGCCTCAGCTTCAGTCGAAATTCAGACGGAAATGATTGTTTCTTTACCGCTCTTGCTGATAACCCCGCGGATCGGGAATCAGTCGGCTCTAATTCAGTCGATCGCAGTGGATCGGTTACTGCTGCTTCTGCTGATGATGCTGCTGAGGTTAACTTCAACTTTGGATCCACCAAAGGAATTATTCGGCTGGCGGCCGATGAAGAAGAAGAAGAAGAGGAGCAGGTGTCCGATGACGACCCCGCGGGTCGGGAATCAGTCGGCTCTAATGAAACCCCCTCGGATGGTTGTCCTAGCATACACGCGGAGATGGAGGACCTGATGCTTGCCTTTAATGCCTGGGATTTGTCTGAAGTCGATGACGAAGAAGCCCCCTCGGATGGTTGTCCTAGCATACACGCGGAGATGGAGGACCTGATGCTTGCCTTTAATGCCTGGGATTTGTCTGAAGTCGATGACGAAGAAGAAAACGAGGATGATGAACAATGGGAGGTACAGGAAGAAGATGCGGTTACTGCTGATGATGCTGCTGAGGTTAACTTCAACTTTGGATCCACCGAAGGAATTATCCAGCCAGCGGCCGAAGAAGAAGAAGAAGAAGAGCAGGTGTCCGATGATGACCCGGATCGGGAATCAGTCGGCTCTAATACCACCCCACCAGATGGCTGGCCTAGCATACAGGGAGATCCCACTGATGATGCTGCTTCTGCTGATGATGCTGCTGATGATCCCACTGAGGATGTTGACGAGGAAGAGGATGGCGAGGGTGAAAATTTTGCAGAAAATAGTGATGATTTAGGGGCTCATCCTGCTTCCAGGGCTGCGGTACAAAGCTTGATATCAATGCAGATCCGTCAGGAAGATTTTGAACCTCAGTTGTGTGTGATCTGCCAGTATCCGCTTTCCGTGGGAGAGTTCGTAATTCCGCTGCCTTGTCGGCATCGCTATCATGCGGGCTGCATTCTTTACTGGTTAGAGCGTCGAAATTCATGCCCCTCATGTAGATACGAGCTTCCTACTGAGGGTCCCGCTTATGAAGAGGATCCCGCTTATGAAGAGTAGAGGAGATGGGGCATTCTTGCGAACATAATTTGTGCTGTGCAGGTTATCATTTGATCCTATCCCGTACCCTCTTTAATTTGTTTCCAAAAATATCTCTCAATTCTGTTTTCGGTTTCTTTCTTTTGCAGTAATTTTAGAATGAACAGTCATTTGTATATTCTTTTGCCTTTTTGTGGACAGATGACCTCTCAACAATGGTATTCTCTTATATTTTGTGTTGGCTGAAAACTACTTTTATTCTGTCCTATTTGTAGATATTCTTTTGAAGTACTCCAGATAAGATGCTGTTAAGAAATATGACTTGATCATATAGAGGTACTGTGGGCTGTTTTGCTCAAGCAGTACTTTTAAGATTGATTTGATTGGGGGTAACGTTGGCAGTAACTCCAACCATAAAATATCTCAATAAAAACAATGTGAACTTTTTCTATCTGTTAGTTTATTTTTAACCAATATTTTACCTGACAACATTTTTGGTATTTTTCTGGCAAGGATATGTTTTATCTCTTAGGTTTCTGCGATTTTCATAGGTGTGTAGATCATCTTCCGGATTCATCGCATTAGTATTCAACTTCTTGGTTTACATGATGAGTTTCTTCCAAAGTTTCTTGCCTGGCCGAGAAATAGGGTTTGATTGAACATGATGAGGTTATAACATAGCTCCTTACCTGGTTAAGAACTAGTATACTTAGTTGCAGCTAAAAGTCCTTTCGAGATAGTTATTACTAACAATAAAGCAATTTATATGTACGTTGTACACAAAAAATTCCTGTTGTATTCAAGTAAAACTTTAAGAGACCTACTATAGTATATCTTAGATGGAAATAGCTATTCAGTCAGCAGAAGCGCACTGTATGAGTGGGTGGGAGTGCATCTTGGTTTGTTGGAGCAGCTTGCCAATTTGAATGATGCTCTTAAGCTGAATAGTTCTCTCGCTCTCTCTAAGATACGGGACATTGTTAATGCATTTGGAAATAGGTTTTAAGATATACAATCTGAGATGAACTTCCTCAACCTATTGTTGTTAGTTCCTAGCTGGTTGTTGCGTCTGAATCTCTAGCAGTATCTCTTACCTCTTGTACGCATTGTCTTGATCAATAAGTAATATTTATATGAAAAGCAATCAAATAGAACAGGTAACTTGATTTTGAAATCTGTCATATTTGTCTTCTAGAATCTATATTCTAGAACTGGGATTACCCTTTTTTGGCCCATATGTAACAGTCTTGATAGGAAGGAGTAGCAGTTTCATGGTCGTAGAATTTGATTTAATTTTTGCACCTTACAGTAAATACTGCTTCTATAGAGCATTAGTTGTTCATCACTATGTTTTGCTGAATCTTATTTTCTCATTGTCCATGCATGATGACAAAGTGAGAGAGAACTGATAAAAGAAATGCAGATGAGGTGTACTATTGAAGATGTGCTTTGACTTCCATGCAATCTCTTTCTTGGATATTCTTTTGGCTATAAAATTGACTTCTTGTTATTCATGAATAACCAGTTTAGACATTAAATCTTATTGTGAATTAATAGCAGACTATTTCACATGGTTTGGGTTGATAGCCATCAGGTTAAATTTATTTTATAAGTTTTGGATGAGGTTCACCATTAAATGCAGCTACACACAATATAAAATAATAAGAAATCAACATTAATAAACATATATGTGTGAGAATCATGGTCAATAAACATATATGAGGAATATAGTCATGATAAAATCCAATCGTCAATGTTGTTCTTAAAATTTAGACATACACTTAATCATGATAAAATCTTATGTTATGCTTTGTAACCAATAATTTAATCACACTAAAATCCAATCATCAATTCTGTGAGTGAGTAATTACAGTGACATAGAGTTATTGGTTATGTTAACAACACAGTTCTTTCCGAACATGAATGAAGTTTGAAAAACAAAGCAGGCTTGCAAGTGGTTGATTAAGGTTATCAAGTTTGGGCCCACATTCTTGTAATTCCATATTTTATGTTTCTTTTTTTTTTAAAATATTTGATTTTTTTGGGGTTTACAAACATGGTCACACTCAATTTCAAGGGTAATTGTACCCATTTTAGGGTATATACCTAAAAACAACATGCATGCGACTCGCAAGTCTTATTTTGCATATCCCGCATCTAGGTATGTGTGGCAAAGGGTTTACAAAGATTGTGCAGTGGAATAATAAAGGAATTGTTGCGCCGGTATTTCAATAGTAAAGAGGTTTTGCATCGATCAACGATCTATCTCATCTGCCAAACATTTCACATGTTTCATTATTTTTCTTAACATTATATAAGGCAACGAAATGGGCAAATATGATCATTTCACTTCTATATGTATAAATGATAAAGATTTCCCGCTGCAGAGCTTTTTCCTTGAGAGTGGGTGCTCATGACAGGATTCGAGAAAGCCCTGTAGAAGCCACAACTAACTCCATGCCACATGGTGACAATCGAAGGTAGGGGTTGACTGAACCATGGTTGTCTGCTTCAGTGGTGCATCCAGTAAATCAATGCCAAGTGAAAGAAGTGCATGGTGATAGATCATAGGATTAGACGTTTAGAATGGAGTATTATTCGTTTTTTTAATATAAAATTATCTAAAAACAAGCCAGCGAAACTGCATTGAAATTTATCTTTCGTTTCTAACTCAGCAGCGGTTTGAGTTTGTTGGGGTTTAGTTTGAGGTTTACTGACCCTGAATGAACTTGCAATATTTTTTGAAGTTCAAATTTGGTGAACCCTGTGACATAGAGCAGAATTACAGATAAGCATATTGTTAAGTTTAGGTATGTTCTATGCTTAGAGCAATTTATTTCAATTTTCATAGTTAGCTCAATATCTTTTCCAGATTAGCAATCACATCAGCATTAAAGTAAATGGCAGATAGAACATAAACATAAATCACAGAAGACAAGCCAAGACAAGAGGACACAAGGTGTGGTGCTATCCAGGGACAAGCCCAATGTGGGGAAACCCTTGATCAATTCTTCTTGTATGTTCTTCAATAGTTCAGCAGAGAGAGAGAGAGAGATAGTACATTTACAACAAAAGTCAACACTTTGACTTATCTAGGTAAGAGCATAGATCATCTCTAAGAAGATGTTACATGAGATCAATTGAAGACAAGCTGCTTCAATTGATTCTCTATCGTGCTGCATCTCGTCATCATGCTGCACTCATTCACTGAGTTGCTCTTGTCACGGAAATGCAACCACTCACAGTTGTACCTGTCACAGTGCACTATGCTGCACCACTCACAGTTGTACACATACATGCTGCTGTACATACTGCCTCCACTATGCTGCAATCATTACAGTTGTACCTATACATGCTGTTGTACATACTGCCTCCACTATGCAACAGTTGTACCTATACATGTTGCTGTACATACTGCTTCCACTGCAACAGTTGTACCTATACATGTTGCTGTACATACTGCTTCTGTCCCATAATATGTCCAACATATCATACCCAAACATGGCCCTGCTGTCACCTACAACAACAACAACTAGGTGACCTTTCAGGACAACAACCAACTGTAGTATTGATCCTAAACTAGGATCCAACACCCCTGCAAAACACTGTTGAACTGATATTTGTCTGCGTTTGTGACAGCCCTGGTTAGGGCATGTGCTGCAGCCCTAAACCCTTATGACAGTCCACAAACCAACCCTCAAAGGTTTGCAGCATTCCTAGTGAAGCCTCCTCTTTGTCCACGTTGCCTTCTGAGGGGCTAGTCCACCTTAACAGCCCTCTACGCAGCTCTTTCTGTGTGCTAAGGCCTGCGGCCTAGCACTGTCATGAGATAGTCCCTACGCATGCCCAAACACACCTTCTTCTTCAACGTTTTGTCCCTCTAGCTCTTCGACCTTCACTACCCAGCAACTCGGCCCTTGAACAACAACTCGGACTTGTCTTGATAGCCCTCAAACAGTCCTAGGACAGTCCGCAAATCAACCCAGCAAAGTGTCCTCTTCTTGATCCTCTCTTGCTACAGCTAGGGCATCTTCATACCATCCTTAGGTAGGGCAACGTAGGGCTTCTCTTTGCTGCGGATTAGGGCCTTCCCTTTGTTGCGGATTAGGGCTCCCTTTAGCTGCGGATTAGGGCTCTTCTAGCTGCGGATTAGGGCCTCTTAGATCTGCGGCCAGATCTCCTACAAGTTTGCGGCTAGGGCTCTCCTAGATGACCCTTCTTTGGGCTGCGTAGAAGGCATCTCCTCTAGACCTCCTCTTCCACCAAAAACCCAAAACAAGTGGAGAGTGAGATCACAAAAGATGAGTCTAAATGACTTGAAGTCCTCCTTTTTTAATACTAAAACGTTGAGCACAAGTGGGGTTTATTTGGTTGCTGGTCGACCTTGACAAATTGCCCCATAACACTAATAAATTCATATCTCCATGAATACTTATCGGAATCGGATGATCTTTAGATCAATCCTACACCTCTCGATGAGAGGGATCCAAGAAAAATATCAGCTGCCATAAATAAGATGACCCACATGGAGTTTGGCCCTAGTTGCCAATTTTAACACCCCTCTCAACTAGGGAGAATTCCATCCATTGATCCATATGTCCGACTGTACTATCTCTGCCATCAGTGCCCTGCACTGCTGAGCTCTGCTTAGTTTTGCTCTGCTCTGCTCAGTTCTGCTTTGCTTTGCTGAGCTCTGCTAAGTTCTGCTCTGCTCTGCTGAACCATGAAGAAGAATAATTGATTGAGAATGTCTCATACCATTCTCTACTGACCCAAAGTCAGTTTCATCTTACCGACCTGAAGCCAATTCTATTGATCCTAGATCAATGTCACAAGAGAGTGTCTCAAACCACTCATATTGATCCCAGATCAGTTTCGTTGATTCCAGATTAATGGAGGTCATCCTAGCATAGGGAGTACGGTAGATACAATGATGCGTCCATCGATAGTACTACTATGGTCCCTAACCCCATTTTCTTACTCATTGATCAGATGAGAGGTACTTACCATGAGTCCCAGACTACATGGGTAGGATGCCTCGACAGGAGAACTAATCATCCTGTCCATAATTGCCACGGGAGAACTAATCATCCTGGCCCACAGGAGAACTAATCATCCTGTTCCATAGTTGCCACGGGAGAACTAATCATCACGGCCCACAGGAGAACTAATCATCAAGTTCCATAGTTGTCACGGGAGAACTAATCATCCCGGCCCACAGGAGAACTAATCATGCTGTTCCATAGTTGCCACGAGGTATCACAGGGAAAGGTTGAACCTGTCACCTTGTACATAGCGCACCACCAAGGGAGGGTGAGTCGCCTTGTGGTCGTATGTCGCTCCAGTAAGTACCCCAAGCCCCCAGAGCTCCCAGAGCTCAGTGCATGCAACATGTAGGACCCTTATACGAAGGTCTCTCAACAACTCCAAGTCGTTCGGGAAAATCACAGATTTGACCTTTCCCCGGGGCTTTGACAAAGTGTCTGCAACTTGTACATCAGTCTCAATGCGATGGAGCGTCCTTGCTTATTGGCTTACCATATCCCATATAAGGTAGTATTTGATGTCTATCTGCTGGAGCAATCATCGAATACGGGATTCCTCAATAATCGAATCCCACCTGGTTGTCACAAAGAATCACAGTGGTATTCATCATGTGTACAAATAGCTCACTGATGAGCTTCCACAACTAGGCAGCGTTACACGGGATCATACTCGTAGCTATGTATTCGGTCTTGGCCATGCTTATAGCCACTGACTCCTGCTTCCTGCTCATCCATGATATCGAAGCAGAATCTAGAGAGAACCAACACTTAGAAGTGCTCTAGTGATCCTCCACATTGCTTGCCCACTCGGCATTCGAATAATCACACAACTTCATATTTTTGGCAGTGTATCTCAATCCATGAGAGATTGTGCCCTGAAGATATCTTAGAAGATTCTTGGCACCAATCGAGTGAGGCTCAACCAAATATGAGCTCACCATGCTAACTATAAAGCATATATACGAACGAAAGTTCACCAAAAACATCAATGCAGATGAGTTTATGAAACTCAGAGGCATTTCCCAAATCTGGTCTGGCATCACCACCATATAACTTTTGAAAGTTAAGGTCCTCGAGGTAGTCATGACCTTGCAGTTTACCATTCCATATCTGGAATCCAACTCCCTCTTACTTTTGCAAGTGAGAGGGTTTGCACCTGTCAAAAATAGGTCATTTCTCAGAAGGTGCCGGTATGAGAGGTCTATCATCCACAACTTTCAAACAATGGTTTGGATCGACTTCACTTTTAGTGAATCTCAGCTTCATCAGACAGCTATCAATCCTCTCATATTAGGCCCGGGGTGTTTTACTTCAAGCCATAGAGGGCTTTCTTCCACCTGTATACATGAGATTCCTAATCATGAATCTCAAACCCCTCGGGTTGTTCCAAACCTGTGGACCCGCTACATGAGGGGAATGGTCCCCTTGTAAGATTTTCCTTCGGTACATCTCAGACATGTACCTTCATGCTTTTCTTGAATTCAGGTATCCAAGTCACCATCTGACTCACATCGGTTAGGACCTCATAAAGTAGATCTCAGGTGTTATAGATGAGATATGTCATGATCCCCAATGGACCATCCTGCAACTTGACACAAACTGCCAACCCTGAACCCATGAGTAAAAGCATCGCTGAAAATTTCAGTTTCAAACACGTACCTTTCCATCGATGAATGCCACCCTGTAACCTTTGACTTCCATTGTCGAAATGGACAATAGGTTCTTCTTGTGATCAGGTACATGAAAGAGATTCTGTAAATGAATCGAGTTACCCTCATTCAATTGAGGGGTAACATTCCCTACACCCTTTCTGGGATAGGTGGCATCAGCTCCAAGTATAATCCCACGATTATTTCCATCTCTACCAAATTAGAGAAAGCACCCTTCTATCTAATGAAGTGCCTTGAAGCACTATAATCGATAAGCCAGATTCCCAAAGAATCTGAAGGAGAGGGCCAATAGAAGATAGTGCTTCTTTATCTTATCAGAAACAACGTTTGATTCTTCATACTTGGGGTTCCTTGCTTTCTCTGAAGAGTCGGCCGTTTCCTTGATGACCTACATTACCTGTCATTCCTCTGACCATTGAAGATGTCCCTGGAATGATTGTTATCATCATCAAGTGATGTGTCCCTGCCATTTGTTTTTTTCTCTCATTTTGCAGACAATGGGCAAAGGTGAGAGCTAAGGAGGAGGAGAATTCATCGACAAGGGCAAGAGAGGAGAAAAGTGAAGGAATTTAGCATCCCAAGCAAAAAATTCCTAGTTTGGACCAAGTTTCTTCAGCAGAGCGTGGTGTTTAGGTATGGGCGTCAAATTTGGCCCTATTTTTTGTTTTTTTCTTGGGTTTCTATTATCCATATATTTTCCATGATTTTTGATTAGATTTGAATGTGTTTTTTTGGTCATTTTTGTTGCATTTAGTGGAGAGGGTTTTTTGGTCAAAAATGCAAAATTTTGATTGTTAGTTTTATTTGTTTAATTTCTTCTTGTGCCCTAGTTTTTTTTCCATGATTTTTGCTTGGGTTTGAATGTGTTTTTTTTGCCATTATTTTTTTTTTGTAAGCTTGGTGGGACTACATCTTCACCATATCCAATATATCACCCCGATCGGGGTGGGGAATTGAACCAGTGGCTTCACATCAAAGAGTGCCTTAACAGAGCACCCAATCACTGTTTATCCAAGACCCTATGGACGTTTTTTTTGCCATTATTGTTGCATTGAGTTGAGGTTTTTTTTTTGTCAAAAATTTAAAATGTTGTATATAAATTTTAATTTCATTTGTTTAACTTGCAATTCTTCTTGTGCTCTAGGTTCAAACTTCAAACTTCAATCTTACATTAAAACTCAAGATTCAACAAAGTTACAATCATGCCAAGGAAATTGGACTCTATGTGGGAATTTGGTGAACTTGATGGAGGGTTTAACAGATCAAATTTGACTTGCAAGTTATGTGGGGTAATACAGATTGAAGTTCTACCTTGCACAAATTCCTGGACATGAGGTAGGGCCTTGCACAAACACAAATCCAGAAATCATCCGCAGAGCCCTCAAATCATTGGAAGAAATAGAGACAACCAAAGTGACCAAGGCAGCTCTGAAGAGTCAATTGGCAGGGGGTGGAGTGGCAAGATTGGGAGGTGACCATGAGAGTGGTACTGGTTCTTCTTCAACATCAACATCTACACTCAACCCCATAACTGCCTCATCATTTTTTTTCCTAGGACCACACCTGGAGCACAACCATCTATCACATCAACTCTTTAAAAAAGGGAGAAGGAAGAAGCTGACAAGTTGTTGGGCAGGTGTCTTCTTTGGAGTGATATTCCTTTCAACATTGCCAGGAACAATCTCTTTTTCCAGCCTATGATTGATGCTATTGCTATTGTTGGCCCGGGGTACAAAGCCCCTTCGTATGATGACTTTAGAAGGCACATTCTTCAGAATGAAAAGGTTGAATGCACTAAGATATTGGAGGAGTTTAGGGGCTCGTGGGCACACACAAGATGCACTGTGATGTCAGATGGTTGGACCGATCAAAATGGTAGAACCCTTATTAACTTCTTGGGTAATTGTCCCAAGGTGTCAATGTTTATGAAATATGTTGATGCATTTGCACAAATCAAAGATGCACGGTTATTATGTGATTTGTTGGATGTGTTCATTCAAGAGGTGGGTCCACAACATGTCCAAGTCATAACGAACAATGCTGCAAATTATGTTGCTGCTGGCAGGTATCCTAACTTGTTTTGGACAACTTGTGATGCACACTGCATTGATTTGATGTTGGGGAGGACATAGGAAAAATTCCTTTTGTCAAGGATATTGTTGAATCATCAAAAAGTATTACAAAATTTATATATAATCATGCATCTGTGCTTAATTTGATGAGAACGTTCACCAACAACGAGTTTGTGCGCCTTGCCAGTACACAATTTGCCACTAGCTTCATATCTCTTTAATCTCTCCTAAATTCTATGTGGGATGTGAAGAGAATGTTTCTTTTAGAGTGGCATGCTTTGCCATAGAGCCGCAAACTAGAGTGAGAGGCCATATGCAGGCTAGTTCCATACCGGGAAAGCTTCTGGGCAGGAGTGCAAGAGGTGTGTAGCATTACTGAACCCTTGGTAAAGGTTCTTCGATTAGTTGATGGAGACAAGCCTGCAATGGGCTACTTGTATGAGGCCATGGATAGGGCCAAAGAATCCATTCACAGCTACTATGATGATAAGGGGGATGAGGGGTTTTAGAGACAACAATTCATATGGGAAGCGATGGAACAATACACTCCATCGTCCCATTCATGTTGCAGGGATCTACCTGAACCCCACATTTTCTTACTCCTATGGCTTCTTATTTGATGCTGAGGTCATGGATGGATTCTTCACTTGTGTTCAGAAGATGGTGTCATCTCCAATAGAACGTGCAAAAATCTCCAAAGAAATGGAGATATATAGGATGGCGGGTAACACATTTATCTTTGACATGGCTATTGTGGATAGGAAGACTAAAATGCTAGGTAAGCTTTAGTTTGTTTCAAATTTCATTGCTTCTTCATACTTTGTTTCAAATTTCATTGCTTCTTCATACTTTGCTTCAACTTTCAACTTTCAATTTTTTTCTTATGTTTATCTTATTTGTTGTAGATGCATGGTGGAGAAGCTATGGTGGTAGAGTACCCAATCTCCAAAGGTTTTCCATTTGACTGCTCAACCAAACACAACTCTAGATGTGAGCGCAACTGGAGTGTATTTGAAAAAATACACACCAAGACACGCAATAGGTTAAAAATATTCCAATTAATTTTTTGAATTCATTAGATAATATTTTTTTATAATTATTAATTTATTAATGTATGATCCTTGTATAGGTTGGAGTCCTCGCGACTTAATGACATGGTCTACATCTACTACAATTTTCGATTGTGGGTGAGACAACTTGAGAATACACCTGATGTGGAGGCCATCTCATTGGATGGGATTGACACCATTGTTGCATGGAGGGTTGAGGCCAAGAGGTCTATCATGGAGTCAACCCTTGATTGGTTAAAGGAGGAGGTAGTGGAGGGGGTAGCAACTACAAAGGAGGAGGAAGAGGAGGAGGAGGAGGAGGTGACACCACCTACCATGGTCACTAGTAGAGGATGTGGTCTACCTCCTATAGCTCCTAGTTCTTTAGCTTCTAGAGCACAACAGAGTCCAATGCCAGTGCCAGCGCGAACGCCTTCTTCATCTAGAGGGAAAGTTGTTACATTTTCTCGCAAGAGGGGTAGAGGAAATCAATAGTATTAGTTATTTGGTTCATTTCATTGTATATGACATTATGACTCATGATATGAGATACAATATTACATTTTTGTTGATATTTTGAGGCTGGGTCGGGACTCGAGACTTAGTATTTAGGGCATGATTTGCTGTTATGTGTGATGTAGCACTAGACATGATATTATATATCTTATATATTAGTTCTCTTTTCATATTTATGTGTCAATGCATTTATTTTATGTTGTGGATGCTTTAGATATTAAAAAAATTGAAAAAATGATTTGTTTTTTGTATTTGCCGATTTTTTCCGATTTTGGACCATTGTCGATTTAATCTCGATCGTTATGTTTGCAACATTGTGTAAATCTAAAAGTAAATTACTAAATTGAATCCATCATTTGACATTATGCAATTAGTGAATTTAAATGCCATTGTTTAACACTGGTGATTGAATAATAGCATGAAATTAAAATAAAAATAAAAAATACTATAAGAAAATTATAATACGATCATAGTATAACATAGATTTAAAAAAAATAAAAAATATACAAACACAGATTCGAGGTAAAAAATACTAACACATAATTCATGGCGGTTGAGTGGCTCACAAAGTTTGGACAATGGCTTGGGACGACGACTCCAAGTCACAAAGTGTCAAATGATAAAATGCAGCTCCGACCTCCAAATGATAAATCACACTCCAAAATCGCAACTCCAATCCAGTGGCTCCAAGTCACAAAATGAATATTGCAGCTCCAATCCAGCGGCTCCAAGTCACAAAATGAAAATTGCAGCTCTAATCTAGCGGCTCCAAGTCACAAAATGAAAATTGCAGTGCCAATCTAGCGGCTCCAAGTCACAAAATGAAAATTGTAGTGCCAAATGATAAATGATATGCGCAACTCCAAATGTCTCAGGTCCTCGGTTGATGGTAATCAGAATCAAAACAACTCGCAAATGGAAAATGTCGAGCGACGACAACAGGAAAATCTTGAGCGGAAAGGTAAAATGTCAAGTGACGATAGAAGGAAGATGTTGGACGAAAATGTAAAATCGTAGGGTTAATGGGAAGTGTTTTAAAATTTTAATTTATTGTTTAGTTTTTAATTTTGTTCGTATTTGGCGGGGGGGATGCCTAGGCGTCCCTCTGCGTTCTCCCCCACACGAGAGACACACTTAATCACCAAAAAAACATCCCCTCGGAGTTTCCCCAAAAAAGGGGATGCAGGGAAATGTTTCCCCATGAGTTTCCTTGTCTCGGGAGCGAGGAAGCGCGCCCCACACCCTGGGGGATGTGTCCCCGTTGAACACTGGTTGTCTTCCTCTTCCTGTGTCTTGGGACACTAATCTACAAATAAATTTACACCTACAGTGATAGTCACCTTTGTTGGTTTGCATTCCTGCATGTTAAACCTATATGCTATATTGTCTTACATACTTCCTTCCTTTGATTTAACTAGAGTTTCTTGTTTTCCCAATCTCTTTTTAATTTCCATGTCCAGAATAAAATTTGCAGCATCAAGATCCTTCGTGTCAAATTTAGAGGACAACTGTGTTTTCACTTTCTAGATGATTTCCTTGTCATTTTCAATCAACAACATATCATCCACATACAAGACCAATTAAATTAGACTATCACCAACTAATTTGAAATATACACGGTGATCCGTTTTGCTCCTTGTGACAAGTCCTAATATAAATATCAAATTTTTGATACCTTATCCTTGGTGATTGCTTTAACCCATATAGGGACTTCTTTAGCTTGCTCCCTTTACTGCAAAGCCTTTTGGTTGCTTCATTTAGATTTCTTCTTCTAGATCCCCGTGTAGGAATGTTGTCTTTACATCCATCTGTTCTATTTCAAAATCAAAAGCAATAGCAACAGAGAAAAGGAATTTAATAGAAGTTAACTTGGCAACTCACCAAAGTCAATTCCCTCTACTTGGGAATAACATTTTGCTACTAACAAAGCTTTGTATTTATCCACTTTGCTTTCTGCATTAGTTTCTTCTTAAACACCTATTTGCTGTCAATGGGCTTTCTTCCAGCCAACAACTCCATTAGATCCCAAGCCTCATATTTGTCTAAGGTTTCCATTTCTTCAACCATGGCTTTTTCCCAGAGCTTTCCATCCTTTGAATCCATTTCATCCCTAACAGTTCAAGGATCATCATCAATAATAAACAAAACAAAATTTGAATGGAAACTAGTTGGAATGTACCTTTCTGTTTGCCTTCTTTCACGAATTGATCTCCTCATCATTGGAGTGTGTGGTTTTGCTTTTTCATCATCCTTCAATTCAAACTTGTATCTTTTCTTGTTCTTTTTCCCTCAATAGGACTTCTTGTTTGACAACATTTTTGATTTCTCTAAATACCACATCTTGACTATATACAACCTTCTTAGTTTCTAGGTTCCAAAGCTTATAACCTTTCAGACCATATTATATCCAATAAAGATACACTTTTCATCTTTCTCGTTTTGTTTACTCCTATTCTCCTTTGGAACATGTACATAAACGTCATAGCCAAATACCTTGAAATGTTTAAGAGAGGGTTTCTTACTAGTCCAAACCTCATGTGGAGTCTTGTCATCTAGCTGAGGAGGGTGATCTATTTCCAAGGAAGCAACGTCCATTGTTTTTGCCTAGAATTCCATGTTCCAACCCGACACCACTGAGCACGCTCCAGGCTTTCTCCATCAATGTCTTGTTCATCCTATTTTCTATTCCAATTCTATTGAGGTACTCCATATGCTTTGTTGTACTGCACTCTACAAAATTCTTTGAATCCATTCCCATAGAATTCTTCTTTGTTTGATTTTTCAGAAGAGCCTTAAATTCTTTGAATCTGTCAAAGACTTCCGATCTCTTCCAAAGGAAATAAATCCATGTATTTCTCGAGGAGTCATATATACATGCGACATGTTACACATATTTACCCAGTGATGGAACCGACATAGGGTCAAACACATCGCTATGCACCAATTGTAGTATTCCCTCTGCCCTCGTAGCACCAGAGGAGAATCTTACTAGATTCTTCTTCCCATATAAACAATGTTCACAAAAATCAAAATCCAGAGAGCAGTTAGACATACCTTCTACCATACCATTACCCTGTAGTACTCGAAAGTCCTTCTCTTCGATATGTTCTAATGTTTGATGGGACAACATAGTCTTTTCTCTAAATACTGTAGGTGTTTTTTTCCTTAGCTCCACTCTTGGAACAATAGAACTATTGTACCCATCACTAACATTGTGCTCCCCAACAGTTTGTACAAAGTTCTAATCTAAACTCCCCTCAATAATACCATTGCTCCTCGAACCATCTTGTAGATATCATTTTCAAACATTGCTTTTACACATGCATCGCTCATCTTGCTTATAGAAATCAAATTTCTATTCAATCTTGGTATGTGAAGAAAACTAGAGAGTGTTCTTAACCTTCCATCCATTTGCTTCATCTTGACTTTTTCTCGCCCTATGATTGCGGCCGTTGAGTCATCTCTCAAGAAAACATAATCACCATCATATCTATAGACTATCATACTCGCAAGACTGCTCCTTGTGAGGAGTCATATGAAAGGATGCACTTGAGTTGACCAATCGAGCCTCATGATCTACATGTGTACTTGAAGAAGCCAAGTACACATCCCCTTCGTTATTTGAGGAGGTTTTTGTTTATATAGAAGGAGCATCATCAGATCATTTCCCTTTTTCTCAACAATTTTGGATCTATAGGATTTCTTGTAATGCTCTTCTTTTCCACGTCTCCAACTTACCATCATGAATTCTCGTAGAGATTTAGAGTTTCCTCTAGATTTAGATCTCCCATTTGAGGATTTATTTTTATTTCTATTACGTGAGCGTCCTCTTACAAACAAGGCATTTGTGTTCTGACTTTCCATGTTTTTTCATCTCATCTCCTATGATAACAAGGATGAGGCTTGTTGCCTCAAAATCTAACAGGTCTTGTGAGGGGAAAACTCACAAGACAAAAACTAGATTAAGGGACAACAATCAGGTGTGGCCCACTATCACCACAACCACTACCTCTAGCTCTTTTGTGGATTTCCACCTCTAGGGAGGCTTGCTTTTTGTAGATCACTTATGAGAGATGTGCTAAGTTCAAGGAATAAGGTGACAAGACAAGCTTATAGTGGAAAAATCTTCCTAGGGACAAGGCTCAAGCAAGGTTAAAGGCAATTCACATCCTCCACTGTATAGCCTATTAGGGCACAAGTAATCTAGGGCTTGCTAAATAGCAAACCTAATGGATCAACCTAGAATTGCAAGGCCATGAAAATGCTTTCAAACAATGAATATTAGCAACTAATGGAACAAAAAGCCTTCAATAAGCCCCAAGTTGAAGCCTAGGGCAAATTAGGGCTTTTCTAGGGCAAGATCTCACTAGGGCAAAAGAATTTAGTTTTGAATTGGGTGGATTAGCCACTAAAAGGGGCGGTTTTGAGGCAACCAATGCTCCTATCAATGTTGAATCCTTTCACAAGCCAACAACTTCAACCCCAGTCCAATTCATGCCGTAGCCCTAGCTAGCCGCTTGTCCTCAAGGGGGGTTGAAACTTAGATTAGGAGAGAGAAAATTAGATTTATGGTAAATTTTGTAGGTGATCAATAAAGTGACATGTCTAGTGCCTAGTCCTTGGGATGATGGAGTCTATGGATTGTAAAATATGCTAGATGTTGCCAAGGAGTAAGGGAATGATGAAACCCTAAGTCTCAAAACCCTAGCTATTACTTTTGTGAGGGAGCAAAATCAATTGGGACAGCGAGTTTAAAGATTCACCAATGGGATTACCATTTACATTCTACTAGTGTGTAATGCATATAATGCTATCATCTAGATTCCATACATTAGTTTTCAACAATAACTAGCACAGTAAAAGTCTCAGATAATTAACCATTCCATACATTAGACACAAGAATAAAAATTTATCAAATCCAAGGCACACTTACAAGATAGAATGCATGTACAAGCCTTTATTGCTCCAAAGTAACATCTCCAAGACCAAAGAAATAACTCCAAATAACAATGTATAACATAGAGTCAGATTTCCACAAGAAAACAAGAATGCCGAAATTCTCCAAGAGGGCCAAAATAGTCCAAGTAATGATGAAAATGAAATGGAGGTGACCTCTATTTATATGAGGTCTACCTCAAGTAATTGTAGCCTAATGAAGCTGATAATAACAAGTTTGACATAAAATGAACTTTGGTTACAAGCTAATCCACTAGCTTAATGACAAATTAGACCATAAATGGCCGCACGTGTGAGCCATAGCCTCTCATAATGCTAATGTCATGCCCTGTTAGTGCTCCAAATGCCATGTAAAGGTGTAATGAGGTGCCAAAATGTGTGAAGATGCCTAAATGATCCAAAATTTGAGGGATGGCCCTCAAATCCACCTCAATATCTCCTGTGGTGTTCCAAGTGCTATTGGGGTGCTATTAAGTGGCCTCCATGGGTCTCCAAATATCAAATAAGGCCTCCTTCTTTCCAACATTAGGGCTTTCTCTAGTGCAACAAGCCCTCCTTAGTCTCTTAATGGGAGACCATCCTCATTTGGGGTCTGAATTAACTCTTGCCCATCAGGCTGTGTCAAGACCAGCTTGGGGGCATACTAGGTCCAGTGGTATCATGAAGAATTCTCAAAGCTAGGTCAAAGTTTATCAACGTCCTGGTTCCTGGAGGTACTCTAGGACATGTGTCATGTGCTATTGCTGTTAGGAGGCTCCAATTTGTCATCGCTGCATCTGCTTAAGCCATGTACTTATATGAAAGGCCTAGGTACCTGTGGAGTGGGTGCCCAAAGCCTGGGTTGCTGAACCACTTGACAAGAACAACTTAGATTCTAGTGAAAGCAACCACTCGTTAGAGACTGAGATCAATAATGCATCTAAGTGAACCAAATTTGAATGTTAAGGGAAATTTAATACTTTAAACACAAATCCATTCCAAAATCAGGACCAAGTTCTCGCAAAGGTGTTTTCTCTCGAGGTAGGGGTACCTAATGGTCAACCTTATTAGGTGCTTCCAGCCCCTAAGGGGAAGTGACATTTCCCTGGTCCACCCTTCAATTGACAAGTGTTAGTGTATAACAATGTGGCAATGGAGGGGTGAGGACTTCATGGTCAAGTGCCATGGTCAAAGGGACCAACTGATGGGGGTGTCCACATCCTAAGTGTATAAATGTGAGGAGGGAGCATTCGTGGATGCACGAGCTACCAGCTCGACTTGCTTTTTCCATGCCTCTTGTGTGCCTTTTACTTCGTCTTGATTACTTCTTTGTATTACTGCTTATAGCTCAAGGGTTAAAGCTTGCTTTTAATGGTAGTAGTTTTACTACTCAAAGGTGAGTAAGTTTATCGCTCATCGGGGTTTGGACATGCAAGGGTTCCTCTTTGATGAGTTTCTTGATTATTTCCTTGTGTTTCCGCTTATAGCTCAAGGGTTAGAGCTTGCTTTTAATGATGTAGCAATTTTATTACCCCTCAAAGATGAGTTAGTTATCACTCATCCGGGTTGGGACATGCAAGGGTTCCTCTTTGATGAAATGGAGCATCATGTGCTCAAGCATTGACTGATGGCTATATGAGATTGGTAGAGCTCATGATATGCTTTTGCCCACGTGCTGATGTTTATGCCCCAACCATCTTTTGCATTTTGATTTTTCTTTCTTTTGTTTTATTGTGGCCATGATATGCTTTTTTCTTTTCTTTAGCTGCATCAACCTCCTAGGGCAAAGTTTCTGGGCCCTACTCAAGGTATGTGAACATATGAGTGCCAAATCCCCAAGAACCAATGACAAGTTGTACCTGAAGAATGGAGGTGAGATATGGGGCTTGTAATGTGGGATGGAAGGTGTTAAGTATGGCATAGGGAAAATGGAACATGCTATCTCAATCATGGCTTTCCAGGTAGTGCCCCTCTTATAACCCAAAGGGCCTTAAGGGAGGTCCCACTGGACTAGGGTAAAAAATTAATCACCTGGTAAGGTGAGAGAACAAAAATATTGTTAACGTCTATCAATGTTCCAAATCACCTTGTTTTCCATACTAAATGCCCAAAACAAACAAGTATAAGCACCCGATTGCAAAATGATCAAAGTACCTTTTGAATAGCAACCCACCTTCCTCCAAGTGTCAATGCTGGATGGTGAGAGGCACATGGTTGATGCAAATGGCGGAGGCACATGGCATATCACGTCTAATGGTGGCTAGTAGGGGTTACTAAGTGTTTGGCTGACTGGGTGGTTGTCAACTGTAGGAGAAAAAATTCCTCCTATGGGGTTACCCATTTTGGTGGGTAATGCTACCTAGGGAAACAACCAGACTATCCCACGAGTTTGGTAAAGAACACAACAAACTAATGCATTCGTCTTCATCTGAAATCTTAATATCAATAGATAGTAGTTGACTTACCATTGTATTGAAGGTGTTTAGATGCTTTCTTACCCATCCATCCTTAGGCTATATGACTTTTTCATATTAGGGACTTAGACTGATATAAAGCCCCTAACTTGTTCCATAATGTCTTCATTGTAGCTTCTTCTGAAGAATTTAGTAATACTAAATATGAGAGAAAAATCGTATTGTGCTCTTTCCCTTTCAATCCAACTTCATCTAGTCTTTTGTTGACTTCCCCGTCGGTGCAGTATTGTCATGCCCCTAGGGGCTTTGCATGGTTACAAGGCGCTTTTGATGCACCGTGAGCATGTGACACTGACATGTTTCGCAACTACCTAATGCAGCACAATGTTATTCCACCTAGACTATGCCTCGCTATAAGTTACTTTGTTTATGTTCTATACTAGTTACATAGTGGAATCTTATACCTTCTCAATATAGAACACACAATCTTATTGTCATAATCTTATCACAATACTTCAATAAGAAAAATTAATGATATCACTTCAATAATCACAAATATGCACAATCATACATAAGTACACAATTGTTATGGGACGACCCTCTGGCCTTACTGCTTTATTATACGAATGAAAATTACATACAATAGGAAACTCAAGATTTCAACTTGTTTCCTCCTTTACAACATGTAAAAATCAACCAAATGAATAATACCAAGTTTGCCTCCGAAATTCGGTTCACTATCAATTTGTTTCTTGCGCAAACCCGTCTTGGCTCATTAATCGATTGGACTTTTCACGTTTCATTCCAGGTTTGTTCGGTTTGGTTTGTCTCTCCTAGCCTGTTTGGTCCACTATACCTGTTCGGTTCACCCGATGTTCTCTCTTACCGCAAACCTGGTCGAACCTGTAAGACTTCCTTGTTGCTCTTTTTAGTTTCAGGTTTGTACTCTCGAACTTGCTCATGCTTCCTTGCTTGCTTCCCTTCCTCTCACTCGGTTTGTCTTTGTTATAATTATATGTGCTGTGATGGGTGTTAAAATATCTTAAAACCAACTATCTAGGCAAACGAATTAGATCTAGATATTTGTTAGTAACATTAACTTTTGCATGCAAGGAAAACGAGAAAAGCAATCACACAGTACCCAAACATTTCTACCCTTCTAGATTAGTTCATCATTCAAAATTTTCTTTAGAACTTACACGAGCTCCCTTACAGGGAAAAATGGCTTTGAGAATTTAATCAAATGAACAACAGACTTGAAAATTTCAGTTTGCATGGAAATCAAGGCAAGCCTGCCCTCAAATCTGTAAGGCTGTACTGAATTTGTGTGATGGTGTGGAATCCGTACGGACGACGATACAACCTACTCTGTTAGTTGTAAAGTTTCTCTTTTCCTCGCTGCTAAATGGCTGCCTGTCCTTGTTGAAGACTGACTACCTTCTTGCTGAAACACTGTTGGAATCCTCGCCAATGGCTGAAAATCAGATGTCTGATTTTCTCCTTCACTCTCGTGACTTGTGAAATGAATGTTTAGTGTGTCTTTGTCCTTTGCCCTCTCTTTCTTTTATAACTTTGACATGAGCCAAAAACCTAATCTTTAATGGTTGAGATCTAACCATGAGATCAATGGCTCTCTTTTAATTAAATGATAAAGTGACCCACTTTAGTCACTTTATTAATTAAAAATCACTTTTTGTGTGTGTGTGTAAAGGTTTAACTTTATTTTACTGAGCAAGAGAAATACATAGTGTTTTTCTTGGTGCTATGGGTCGCCCTGTTGGGAAACCGACCCAATAACTCATGTTGAGCTCCTTGAGACTGTGCATGTTTTCCTTAACTAGTCTATCTGGCAAAAAGTACTGATAATTTAGGCCAAAGCTACAAAATTGTTGATTACAAAATGGACGACTTCCCTTTGATGGGCCAACCAGAATTTGACAAAATTGAGTAAACATCTCCATAACTTTGCAACTACATGACAAAATTCTTAATGATACATTGGACTAACCATATGCCGAGAGTCGAAGGGAGTTGGGAAGCTCTGATTGGCACGCCTTCCAGTCTGAAGTTGCCAGCTTTACGTTGTCCTCGGTTGACTTCTGAGCATTTGCAGTCTCGACGTGAAGAGCCTGCCATCGATGTCCTTAAGGCTGCAATGGAACGCGCCACTGACTTCCTTGAGAAGGATGAGTTGAATTGTCAGTCTGCTGAGATTGATTTGCCATCCCGAGAGGAAATGTGACTGAGCCCTAAACTACTTGCTGGTTTCGACGAGGCTTCTCTAAGAGGCGAAGTAAATTAAAATGGTGCTATATTGGTCAAATTATCATCCTTAAAGGTGTATCACTAACTATTTGGGCTCTGTGGTGATTATGAAGGAGTGTGCCAACACTCTTCAATAGTGAATCGTGAGTTGAGGCCACGCTGTCATGCCAGGCACCCTTGAGCATACGAAGAGGGATTAGTTTGTGCCTATTTTTGTGAATTTTTTGTTGGACTAATACCTACAGACAATGATGAAATAGAGAAGCCGACTAGAGGGTGAAATGAATGATGTAAGTCCATGGGGCCATTGTAGATACGATGACCACCCTGCAAATTGAGGAGGCCAGGGATGTGTGAGGGCCACTCCCATTGCAATGAATATGTTCCAATGCCGAGACAACTAGAGCAAGCTTACAAATGGGCCAATTGTTGATTGAGAGGAGAGAATTAACATGAGAGGCGTTGTTCCTGCTTGTTACCACAACCAGACTCATTGTTGCCTTAGGCATCGGCTCATCCTGACACCATCGGCTCATCCTGACACCATCCCTGTGCTTCTTTGCCAGAAATTGTAATGAACCATAATGAGCCTCCATCACGATCCTACGAGTGAGCGACTTGAAGAGTACAGATCTACCAAGGCTTACCAGTGTCAGTATCATTTTGAGGTGAGTGTCGGTGTGCCAAAAGATTGATTACATGGCCAGGTGTCTTTTTTTCTTCGATGTCCTTGTACACTTGCCGACTGTCGTTGATTCTATGCACCCGTGGTGGGGGGAAGAGCCCTGCATTGCGTTGGAGAGGTAAGCATTTCGTAGTTGATTTGGGATTTGTTGGGATCATTGGGCGTCCAATGGAGGGCTCTCAGAATCCAGAGCATAATTGGCCAGACTATCTACAGCGTGTTGCCAGAACGACGAATGTGAAATAATAAAGGAGCTCGAATTTGATCTAGTAGAGATGCCACTTTGGACAAATGGGCCTCTATCCGCCAACTGTTAGAGATCTTTGAGAGGGGCATTCCACAACACATTTTTTGCAGGATTGTTATGATTAGTAGGGAGTCTCCTTCGATGAGGAGTTGATGGTAGCCCTGGTGAAGTGCGGTGCTGAGGCCCTGTTCCAGTCCCCAAAGTTCAACTTCATTGTTGGTTATGAAGCCCAGCTTGCCTGCCAACACCTGGATGATCTGACCTAAATAGTTTTAGAAGACTACCATAACTTGCAGGGCCTAGGTTACCCCTAGAGGCCCCATCAAAGTTGAGTTTAATGAATCCTTGCGGAGGCGGAGACTAGGATGAGGGGTTGATAGGGCGAGGCGCAAGAGAAGTACTTTGGGGGAGGGATTGGTTGGAAGATAGTCCCAAGTTTTGAGTATTAACTGTTCTTCAGATGGGCCCTCCCAATCTTGGGGTGTCCATTGAGAAGATGCAATAATTTCTTTTAATTGAGAGAGAGTGAGGATTCAGACTGATTCTAGAGAAGCAAAGGAGGTTTTAAAAATTCTAGCATTTCGTTCTTTCCAGACGTTCCAGGTGAGAAAGCATGGGATAAGGGTCTAGACTCTATTTAACACTATGTTCTTAAAGGGAGAGTCTGTCCAATTTTCTTGAGCGCTTATGATGGATTGCAATGACAATCTTCGACAGTGAAATGAGATGGCCAAATGATCCCAAGGTAGGGAGGTAAAGGAGTTGGTTAGGAAGAGATGAGTGGAGTCCTTTGCCTGGGTCATATAAAGGGAACAGATTAAGGGGCTTGAGAAGCCATGTTTTTGGAGATTATCCCAAGTTAAGGTTTTATGCTTCATTAGCAACCATAGGAAAAGAGTGATCTTGGGAAAGTGCCTCATCTTCCATAGATGTTTCCAATTGCGGTTGGGAGAGGGAGTTGAGCTTGAGTCCGTGTCCGACACGCCTCTTTGATATTGAAGTTCCTTGAGGGTCCATTGCCCTAGCGTAATACGCCCCTATCGATGTTTATTGTGATATTTCTTGTATCCAAGACTGGTGTGAGGAGCTATTGTTCCTCTATATGAGTTTTGGCGTATGCATGGTCTTGAATTTTCCAGATTCCATGGGAGGATCGTGCCAATATAGTGCCACCACAGAAAGCCCTCGCTGATGAAATTGTTCTTGGAGTTACTGTGAGTTGGCAAGGGTTGATTGTTTTTCCACGTTGCCTTCCATATGTGAGAGCCTTTGAGATTTGCTGACATTCTGACATTTTGCTTCGTATGAATGCCCTGGGCATATTTATTCCTCCGCATTTTGCACCAAAGGGATGAGGGGTTTTTGAGCCATTTCCACTAGGTTTTTGCACTAAGGGCTTTGCTGAGAGTTTTAGGATCATGTAGGCCTAGGCCACCAGTGAATTTAGGTAGACAGTTTCTCCCAAGCCATTAAAGGCCCATTTTCGATTTAGCTGAGCTCGTCTGCAAAGGAAGTAGCGTTGGAGGCTACAAAGCTTTAGAAATAATCACTTTGGGAGCTGCTAAAGCTGAGAGTAGGTAGGAAGGCATAGCTTGAAGCACCGATTTAAGGAGAGTAAGACGACCAACCAAATTGAGAGCTCGAAAAGTCCAACTGGAGAGTTTGGCTTCCATTTTAGTCAATAGCTCTTCCCAAACCGAGAGACACAAGGGATTGGAGGTGAGGGGCATAGTTTTAAAACTAGGCTGGTCTGACTTGGAATTAGCTTGGTTGACCGAGCCATACCGCTGCCTGGACCAACGAGGTCAATTATCCGGTTCAGCGGCCGGTTCATTACCGAACCGACCGTGTTGGTCACCGATTTGGTCGATTCGGTAAAGGACTGATTGGACCGACCGAGCTCGACTTAAATCAATCGATCTTGGCGGGCGGGAAAAAAAGTGGGCTTGGCGGACTTGAAATCATTTTTTTTTGTTTAAACTATTTCCTAGCCCCTTTAACCTTCTCCCACACCTATAAAGGTGACCCAACCCCCTCATATTTCCTCACAACTATCTCATTGCATTTATGTGAGCATTTGTGAGGAGTTTGTGAGCAGTCGGAGTTGGTTTTTGGAGCAACATTGAGGAGGTTCTTGGGCAATCTTTGGAGCAACATTAAGGAGTTGGTTTTTGGAGCAACATTGGTTATGTGTTTTTGTTTAGATCTCTATATATTACATGTATTGGACAATGCACTCGGTGCCATTTCATGAGCATGATTTGATCAAGTGTTGTATTGTCTCAATTATTCTAATGCTTTGAGTTTGGAAACATGAATGAAAATATTTAAAAATATGATTTTTCATTAAAATTAAATATTTAATGTAATTTTTACGAAGATCAAGTCATTGGAATTGACTAGTCTGAGTCGATACTGAGTCGGAGTTGACCTTCGGCCAGTTTCGAGTCCAAGTCCGAGTCTTAAAACTATGGTGAGGGGTCTCCCAGGTATTTGGATGAAAGGGGAGCTCTTTTTGAAACCGAAAATGTGAGAAATGTGGATTTGTATTGCCCGAGGGGTGTTAAAAAAGAAGATTTGAGATTTGTTGTTATTTATCTCAGATTCTTAGTGCTAGAAGCAACTGAGAAAGTATCTAAGATGTGATTGAATTCCAGGGCCTCCTGATGAGAGGGATGACCCATTAATAGGGTATCGTCGACAAATTGTTGGTGTGTCGATCATTGATGATTTGAGCCAAGCGGGAGACCCATTAAGCAATTGTATGAAAGAGCATGCCTTATAGAGTGACGTAAGCCTTCGACAACCATGAGAAAGATGTGAGAGGGGGGATCTCCTTCCCTGATGCCCTGGAAGGGATGAAGGTTGGGGAGGGTGATCCATTGACCAGAATAGAGAAGAATGCTTAGAAATGAGGGACGTTACCCATGAGATCCATTTGTCTTGAAAACCATAGGGATGGAGGGTGTCATAAATGTACTACCAACTTACCTTATCAAAAGCCTTGGACATATCGAGCTTAAGAACCATATCGGGTTGTTTAGAAGATCAAAGTGAATGAATGTGCTCTTGGGCTAGAATTAGGCTATCCAAGATTTGTCTGCCCTCTACATAGCTGGTTTGTTCAGGGGAGATGATTGAGGGGAGAAGCAATTTGAGGCGATTAGCAATGGTTTTAGAAATAATCTTGTAGATTACGCTGAAGAGTGCAATGGAATGATAATCCGCTGGGGATGAGGCAGTGGATGGCTTAGGCAAGAGGGAAATTAAGGAAGCATTGAAAGCAGTGAGGAGTGAGGCAGTGAATCTTGAGTTTTCTACCACCTGCCATACATCTTGGCCCAAGAATTTCCAGCATGATTTATAAAATTTTGGTCATGAAGCAGTTGGGACCTGGAGCTCAACCTCTTGGAAAGTGATCTCTTTCATGGGCAAAGCATTTTGTTCTTCAGAAATGCGTTTAGGGATGTGTTGAGTTACTTGGTGGATGTCCTTCCGTTTGCCCGGGATCTACTCTTTGAGAAGAGATTGAAAGTGATGGGATAATGTTTGAGTGATCTCCTCACGGTCCTCCACCATTTGGTTATGTTGGTTTTTGAGTCGACTGTTGCAATTTTGTTGCCGATAATTGATCATCGATCTGTGGAAGAATTTGGTATTTCTTTCTCCTCCTTGCAACCACTTCACTTGGGATTTTTCCTTATATAGAGGATTTCTTCCTGAGCCAACTGTTCATTCAATTGAGCTTTCAGAGTCTCTTCTGAAGCTTTCAAATCCTCTGTTCGACCATTGTTGATGATAATTTGCTGCATTTCTTTCATCTCTGCATCTAGTCGTTTTTTGTCCTAGATGATACTGCCAAAATCTGTTATTTTCTAGGCCTTTAGTTTTTGCTTGATGTATTTCAGTCTTTGTTGAAAGCGGTACATTGTGCTGCTCGAGATGAATACTGATTATATACACCATTGTTCCATATTGGTTAGAAAGCTTGGATGATGAAGCCAAAATCCTTCAAATCTAAAGGGCTTGTGCTTGGGGGATGATAACCGTCCTAGACCAAGGGAGATCGGCCAATGGTCTGATCCATGACTAGGAAGGATGAGCACCTCGATACTGATGCTTGATAATAGAAAGGGATTCTGAGCAAAGGAACTGATCAAGCCGTGAGGCCACTTGTTGGGAGCCCCCTCGCCAGTTATTCCATGTATTGATGCCATTTGGGGTGGGAATATGCACCATTTTGTGCTCATCTATGAATGAGTTGAACTAGGATGCATCTTCATCTAATCTACGGATTCCTCCTTTCTTTTCTTGTAGAGAGTGGATCAAATTGAACTCTTCCTCCAATATCCATTGGTTGGGGCCTACCAAGCGAACCATTGAAGAAAGGTTGGAGAGGAAAATTCGTTTGTCCTTAGGAGAGTGAGGACCATAAACATTTGATATGAAACCACTGTGAGAGGAGCCAATAGGTTGGAAGCGGGTAGAGAGTATCCTAGGAAGTGAGAAATAATCCTTCAGGGTGATCGAAGAGGGATTCCAAAGAATGGCGATGTCACTTGATGCCTTCGTGGAGCATTGGGAGACTATTTCACCATTTTTCCAGAAGCTATTGACAGAGTTGCGAAGATTTTCATGCATGCATTTGGCTTCTTGAAGTAGCAGAATGTATGGCGTTTCTTGAGAGACGATATTCTTGAGAATTTTTTGTTTGGTTTTGCCGTTAAGGCCTCCAACATTCCATGAAATTATCTTCATCATTGGGAATTGTGGAGGGGGGAAAAGGGTGTTCAGGGGAGCTACTTGACCCGAGTTAATTAAGAATTCATCGAGGTCTTGTAAGAGTTGGCTATTTGGTTTTTCTGCCTTTTTCTTGGGCTCTTTAGTTGCAAGGGTTTGGTCTTGAGGAGCATTGCGTTTGATTCCTTGTGAAGAAGATGAAAAGGATGGTGAGGGGGAGTTACCTTGCATTCTATTGATGAGCAAATCTTGATGCTGGAGGTATGCTTGGGCTACCATTGAATCTGCGCTTTTGGGATGGTTGTCGGGTCCTTATGCTCCCATTCCTTTGTTATTTGATGGAGATCTATGCTTGGCAGATCCAAATCTAGGAGATCTTCTTCCTCCATTGGAGGGGGGGTTTCCTGATCCCCTTTGTGGTGATGTTCATGGTGCTCCATAGTTCAGGGAGTTGATGCCGCCTTTTCTTCGTTGTGTTTTTCTTGGGCCTCAGGTTGTGAGGGGGGTCATTGGAAGGTGGAGCTTTTGTGGTCCCATTTTCTTCCTTTGTATTTTGAAATATATTGTAATGATTTTGCTTTTGGGTGCCTATCTGATGTGAAGTGCCACCTCGCTTTCTTGCGACCCTCCTTCTATTGGTCACAGTGGTAAAGTCATTGCCAGAGGCAACTTGCGTTGTAGGGCCACTTATTGGATCTGGTGATTGAGTCTACTGCGCTGGACAATCTCTGAAGAGGTGGTCATATTTATGGCAGTGACGATGACGAAAGGGAATTTGCTCATAGTCGATTGGTTGCTCCCAAATGACATCTTCACAGCTGAGAAGAATACTGGCTGGAAGGGGTTTGGATAGATCTAGGTATACGCAGAGTCTGGGATACACTGTTTACCTCCCTTGCTCAGTGATGTCAGAGAGCGTTAAAACTTCCTAATTTGCTGCCTATTTGGGCAGAATCTTTGGATCCCAGTACTCGTGAGGTAGTGAGTAGAGTCGAATCCAAACTGGGAGGATGGTGAAGTCTTCCTTTTGTGGGTCAAAGTGAGGGACCCAAGGTTTCATGTAAAGCCCTGCTACATTTAGGAAATAAGGCCAACCTTGAAATATATCATCTCGATCCTGAACATTATTGAATATGACCATGAAAAAGCCTCGAGAGCCTAATTTTAGTTCGACATCCCCTTTGATGACCTAGTTCTTCTTGATCTAGTTGATCAAGAGTTTCCCTGATGGCTAGGGTCCCAGGAATTTACATATGAGTGCATGCTCTTTCATATGCTCCAATGTATATCCCGCTTTGTGAGGAGGGATCTCTAATAGAGGTGGTTTTGAGGTCTGTGCATGGCAGGGTCCAATGGGTATTGTTGATTGTCTTGCGGTCGTGGTTGCTGAGGCTTGCTTGGTGGGATCTGCATTGGTTTGCTTGCTGGAGCCTGCAACGTCTGATTGGTGTTTTGATGCCACTGCTGTGGCGGTTTGCGCATTGGCTGAGCCATTAGATCGCCTAATTGGTTGTTGCAGTGGACGACCTGCTACGATCATTTTCAAAGAAGGGCCACTGCCTACCCCCCCGATAGGGGTGCCATGGCTGTGAGAGCTAGTTTCACTGCTTGTGTTCAGAACCCTAGGTTGGAGAGAGAGCGCCCAACTTAGTCACTTAAGTTAATTAAAAATCACTTGAATAAAATAATGTTCAATTTATTAATAATTATTAAAGTGAACTTTTGAAAAAACATAGGATACTTTTAATGATGATTTCCATAAGTAGACACCCTCATGGAAATACCTGTCTGAGCTACAAACTCTAACACTCCCTCTTAGTGAGGAAGTTATTCTCCACCACTCCAAGCATGTTTGGAAACCATATGAACTTGCCCTTCGCCAAGGGCTTGGTGAAAATGTTTGCCAACTGCTCCTCTATACAAATATATTGGAGCTTGACTACTCCCCTCAACACCATTTCTTTGATGAAGTGGAATTTGATCTCAATGTGCTTTGACCTATCATGAAATGCTGGATTCTCAGAGTGGTTGATACAACTTTAGTTATTGTAGTGTATCACTATCAGTTCAAGCTTTTGATCAAACAATCCTGTGGACAATGTTGCATGAACCCCCCCCGAAAGGATCCAAACTGGGAACCGCGTCCCTTACGGATCCGTGGGGGATCTGCCATTCAGAAATCTGGAACCGCTGATCAGGCCAACAAAGACGGATCCTGGAAATGCGGAACCATGCCGACTCGATCCTCGGTTCCAGATTTCCGAACTGTGGATCGAATGGTGGATCGAGCACCGATCTGAAGGGAGATGGGTGGTTCCACAGGGTTCTATTTTTTTTTAAAGTTTTTTCTTTGACTTAAGTTGGGTTGGGGCTTCTCAGATACTCCCAAGATGCTCCCTTGATGCTCCTTAGATGCTTCCTAGATGCTTCCTCATTGTAATGTTAAATTCTTAAAGTGACATTCATTTTCATCCTTTTACTTAAATTTTTAACATTACCATGAAATGACTCAGGATGTTTTAGAGTGGTTCCAGTGTAATCGCACTTCATATGGAGAAATAGAATTTCATATCCTATTTAAAATTCAGCAGACTTAACAGTTTTAAGGGAATTCAGGATCAATGGGATTGTGGCATTTCATTAGATTATATCATGTATCAGGGTAGGTGATTGGCATGTAATCAAGAGCACCAAGCCCAATATGTACCCTAGTGTTGGTGGTGTTAATTGTTGAACTCCTTTGTCATGCCCTTAGCAAAAAATTACCTTTCAATCAAGTCAAAATCATCGATCAAGCATACTAAACTTTTTCTACCATATTTTAAGGCTTGGATTAGGTAGTTTGATAAAAATTAGGCAATGTTGACATATCCCTAGACAATCTAGGTAGAGGCAAAGGCTAGACAAAAGGAGAAGAATCTAGATTCTAGATGGTTGATGCTCGAATAATTAATCATTAATGTACAATGGGTGCCATATCTATCTTGATTTATGTACAAATATGCATGTTTCCATATCGTCTACAACTAATTTGGTATTTTGGATTTTTTAAAATATAAATGCAATATATATATATATATATATATATATATCTATATATATATAAATATGTTGCTTCAGTTTGGGGTCAGCAGTCATTTCCTAGTTCAACAAGAAGCAAACCTCAGTAGCACTGAGTTCAGCTGAGGTAGAGTACATGGTGGCTAGTCTAGCTAGTTGTGAAGCCATTTGGCTTCGCAAGCTATCGATAGGCAATGTTGAACGAAGCGGGGACATTTTTTGGAAGCGGATCCGTGGAAGCGTCATTTCCCAAAAATCTAGGAAGCGAAGAAGCCATTTGGCTTCGCAAACTACTGATAGGCAATGTTGCACGAAGTGGGGACGATTTTTGGAAGCAGATCTGCAGAAGTGTAATTTCCCAAAAATCTAGGAAGCGGAGTGGGAAGCTTACCCTGGGCGTGGACTCCCTAGACAAAAGGTTGCCTAGAAAATGAAAACCCATCCAAGGCCATAGGTACTAACTCTTCACTTTTGAGGCTTGACCTCTATGGCATGCTGAATCCTGATCATGGAGTTCGCTAGTCTTCATTAAACCATTGACTATGGTATTTGTCATGTTCATATGTGTGGCTCTAAGCTTCTTCCTCAAAAACATCTTCTGATTGATGTTCTTTCTTTGATATATAGTGACTAGAGCATCAAACATCTTCTCGTTGATGATGTGAGGGATTAAGTTAGTTTTGACCAAGTTGAGGATGAATCACATTGCCTTGGACATATTCTTGGTATATTTAGCCAAACACGTGGGATTGTTAGACTCTGCAACCTTTGTCTCCATCAAAACCCAAAGATCAACCTCCTCCAATGGATTTCACAACGTATGTTTCAATGGTATAAAATTGGAAGGGTCCTTCAACATGTGACACTATTGAAGACCAGGACTAGTCATCACTACAGCTCTGGTAACACACATAATCCAAACATATCAGTAGACTAAAACAACCTATCATAGGTTCATGATGCTTTTCTCAATTACTAATCTTGGACATGACACCCCTAAAACCTTCCAACAACTCCCTATCTTGAGTAGAAGCCCTACGATCACCTAGAAGGTTTCAAAAAACACTCTTTCTTGCAAACCTGTTGGCCCTAGAAAGCTGGAATGAGGAACTTACAAAACTACTCCTGTATGTCAGATATGAAATCTATAGGCTAACTGAAAAGTACTAACCACTGTTGATAATATCGACGATATTCGAAAATATCGCGATATTTTCGGCAAAAACGATATATCGCCGAGAAAATATCGTGATATTTTGAAAATATTGGCAAAATATCGCGATATTTTGAAAATATCAGCAAAATATTGCCATATTTTGAAAATATTGACTATGTTTAAAAATCTAAAAAATTTGATTTTTTATGCTTGCCGATATTTTCTCCAATATTGCTGATAAGATGTTTTCTGGACCCTCGCCGATATTTTGCTGATACCGATATTATCAACACTGGTACTAACAACAACTACAAGAAATTGCAGCACTCAGAAAATCTTCTCTGTTTTCTCTATGAACTTAGTAAAGAAAGCCCAACACAGTGCACAAACATTCTGGTAAACTGAACGAATAATAAAACCAGTGGGGAATCTCTACTAGCATGCCCCACTTGGTAAAACCTTAATTATATTCATGGGAAGTGTGTGCAGCCTACACACACAAGTAATTTTTTGTAACTAGAGGAATTGACAAGTGGGCCGGTTTCGTACTTGCGTGACATGGGGTCAATTCCGACCACTACCACTATAACCTCTAGGTGCCTACGTACGCCCCTTTCGCAGACACAGGTAAATCAAGGGGATTTTAACCTTGAAACTCTTGGTACGTAACACTCATTATCACGGTGATTGCCAATTGAACTACCTCTCGGGGGCTAGCCTACACACAATAGTTGCTCAAAATAAAACACCTCTCTTTAGAAAAATGTGCCATGTCTTACACTGGGAATCTCATCTGCCCTGCACTTTTCTTCTAAATCAAGAACAATTAAAGGATAAAAATATTGCCTAAAATAGTTACTTTTAAACATGAACTGTTAGTGAAGAGATAAGAACTAAGGAGTGTAGAAATGTAGAAATTTCAAGAAATTGCCTTTTATTGTAAATTTAGTAATTTCACCTCAACTTTGAGGCTTCCCAGATCGATTTCTTGTGAATTTTTAGCCTTAGGGATGAATCCAAAATATCAATTTACTGCAGCAAATACTTCACTTCCTTTGACCCAATTCACAAAGCAGCCCAAGAAAATAAATACCAATCAAGTGTACTTCAGTACCACAAAGTTTCAACCCTTCAGATACACTTTCCAAGCATATTACATATTTGTGTTAAATCACTTAACAAATCTATCTCAACGTTATGTCAAATCAGCGTGCATAACTAGTGTTAGAATCTGCATAATAATTGCGATAACTTAAGCTGAAATTCAAATTGCATACAAAATTTGGACAGCTGGAACACCTCATATATAATAGAAATAGAAGCTGAAGTGTATGTACATGCCAATAGCTCAAGACAAGCTGGTACAAGTTAAGCTCTTCAAATCCTAGTTAGGGAAACCGTAAGAAAAGCCTTAGCCACCAACTCCTCCTAACCAATAATCATTTCCAATTAACCGGGTCACTCCACCAAAGATCCTCAACTAGCTTACATACACATTGACAAGTCCTCCTTGGCACTAACACTTGCATCCAAGAAGTGTACATGATTGTCTTCCTTTATCTTCTCCACAACAAGGAAACCAAATAGCACTAGGGTTTCCAATTTCCTTAAGACCCTAATCTCCTTCTCTCACAAGAATTACAAGATCAAATGCCTTTTTTGTTGTTTCAGGGTTTATCCCAAACCCTAGTCTTGCTTGTCATCTTTAGGGAAAAGGCTTAATCCTAGCCTTTCCTTGAATTTCCTCCAAGAATCCTAGTGCCTAAGGAAAAGAGAGCAAATACAAATAAGAAGAGTAGAAAGAGACTAGTTTGCTCTAGCTTTCACGTCTCTAAGATGAGTATGTGATTAGATTAATGAAAAACAATGAATATCATGGAATGACTCCCCCCTCCCCCCTTTTATTTATATGAAAGGTGAGGGTGGTTAGCAATAACAAATGTACCTAGTCCATTATACGCAACCTAACTCTTTAAAAGATATGCCCACATTTGGATCACTCCAACTCTAGGTGACACATGTCAAGCTCCAAAGTATGCATGTCGAACAAGTTAGGCTCCAAGACTGAATGCTCCTCAAGAATTCTCCAACACTTCTCCTTAAAAGTCTCTAAAGTTCCAACAACACCTCCTAAGCCATGTGTACCTCAACTACATGATCACTCCTCAATATAAGTGTCCTCGAGTTAAATACAAGCCTCTATGCAAGTAACCAAGTGTGCCCACTCTATCTGATGCTTAATGCCCTCCTCCAAAATGCCCATTGCTTCTCCTCCATGGTGAGACATTCTCCAATGCAAGCAACCAACATTTTGATGTTATACGCTATGAAGAAAGTTACTAATCCACATGGGTCTCATATGCTCCAAGGAAGTGTGCCATATAAGTATCAAGTCAAAGCATGGAAATCCATGAGCAAGTTAACTCCAAGGTGTATGCCCATCATGGTACAACCAAGGGTAATCAACACACCATGCGCCCCACACCACATGAATCTTTCCTAGGCATGGTGTGAACACTTTTGGAGTATTCCTGAAAGCTAACACTGCCTTATTTATATGGAAATTATTTTCACCAACACTAGTATGCCCCCTTTACAACTGAATCAAAATTTCTATCTACAAATTTGAACATGTTGTATTCTTGCAATCACCCGAAACATCATCCTCCATCAAGGCATCACACCTCACCCCATGAAAACAACTAAAAGGATCGCAAATGGAAGAATCCAATCTGATATGGGCATATCTCCTAGGAGGTATTCTCACCCCTATTGATGATTTGGGTGCTCCTACATGCTCCTGTACAACTTGCATTGTTTGAGTAAGCCATCTCTACTTCCTTTGTGTTGGAGTAGAAGGTGAGGGTGTATCCATCCCCAATCTCAACTCATCCACATTTGGATGTGATTCTTCTCTAATCTTTGAATCATAGTTTAAAACAACAACCTCCTCATTTCCCCCAATCATTGAAGGAGATATCTATGATCTAGAAGACCATACATTTTCATCGAAATTCACATCTTGGCTCACCACAATCTTTTGCTGTGTTGGATCCAACAAAAAAAAATACCATCACAACATCTTGAACCTCCAAAGAACACTAACCAACTATGAATATGAAGGAACATAACCTTTGGACCACAACAACCTACCAAACTCTAACATCTTTCATATCAATTTCACAAGCCATAATCTTTAGATAACACAGTATGAGTTGTTTACGACTTCCAACAAAGAGCATCACATCTGTGTGCAAGACCTAGGCAAGTGGATTAAATGCAAGTCCATTTATGTTTCCCTTTTGATGGTTTTCTTGGAACTTAGTGTTGTGTTTGTTGTTCCATTGGGAGGTATGGCTCGTATCATGTATAAGAATGGGTACATAATAATTAAGGTCAATCCCTGCCTCTCCCGTGGATTATTAGGATGAAATATGCAGATGCTACAGAAGAATTTATTCATGGAAGGGCTGAAGAAGCAATGGTTTTGTTGAAATTTGGGGCCAGCTTCGGGATGAATTTACCCCAAAAAAAATCCAATTTCCCCAAGGAAAAGCCCAGCTTCCCCCAAGGAGAAATTGTCTTGCCCCAAAAGAGAATTCAAAATTGGATAAAAGAAATATTATTATTGATGTATTTGGCACTCCTATCATTATTATTTGATGTGACATTTATTTGGGCAAGCAATCATCAAGGCATTTGTTAAATATATTTAAATATTAAGAAGGAAAAATTTAAAGGGCCTTTTCCTCAAGTCAACCTCACAAAGAGCATCACATCTGTGTGCAAGACCTAGGCAAGTGGATTAAATGCAAGTCCATTTATGTTTCCCTTTTGATGGTTTTCTTGGAACTTAGTGTTGTGTTTGTTGTTCCATTGGGAGGTATGGCGCGTATCATGTATAAGAATGGGTACATAATAATTAAGGTCAATCCCTGCCTCTCCCATGGATTATTAGGATGAAATATGCAGATGCTACAGAAGAATTTATTCATGGAAGAGCTGAAGAAGCAATGGTTTTGTTGAAATTTGGGGCCAGCTTCGGGATGAATTTACCCAAAAAAAATCCAATTTCCCCAAGGAAAAGCCCAGCTTCCCCCAAGGAGAAATTGTCTTGCCCCAAAAGAGAATTCAAAATTGGATAAAAGAAATATTATTATTGATGTATTTGGCACTCCTATCATTATTATTTGATGTGACATTTATTTGGGCAAGCAATCATCAAGGCATTTGTTAAATATATTTAAATATTAAGAAGGAAAAATTTAAAGGGCCTTTTCCTCAAGTCAACCTCACTAATTGAAGGGTCATATTGGCACATATGACACCCCTTGGCTCCTCTATCATCCAATATAAATAAGAGGCCTTGAAGCTCATTAAATACACACATCATAAGTGCTATGATTCTTGGGATAGAGATGATTTGATCTAGCCACAGACCTGAGGGCCCTAGCTGAAGTGAAAAGCATCTAAGGAGGATGTCTTCTAATCTGTGCTAGCTGCAGCCTCTGTAGGAGCATTTCCAAGAGCAGAAAGTCGAATTGTTTGGGTCTCTTTCTGGGTTTGGAGCAGGTTGAGCTAGGGCAATTGGATGACAATATTTAAAGGAAGTTTTGTTCATAGTCTGTTGGTATAAGTCTTTGCCAATCAGGGCTGAAGATTTCTGTAGAGGGTTGAGCCCCTATAACATTAGATCAGAGGGCTATAAGGCCTGTTTTGGGAGGACCAAAAGGCCTTACAAGTGGGTGGAGCAAGGCCTAGTTTGTGTCTAAGGCCAGTGCAGGGAATAGAGGATTGAAGTGGAAAGAATGCAAAGGTTTTGAAGGAAATGAGGCTGCAAAGAATAGGATAGTCGTGCGATGTTAGGTGCCCTAACCAGGCGCCGAAAATCTCAGGTCTGAAGCATGCATAGGACCGGGAATTGAGGCAAGATGATGACACGCTAAACAAAGGTATGCTGTCCTTTCAAGGTAATGATTTGATAGGTGATGTTAATTTTTGAGTTAACATGTTCTTTGCTTAGGTCAGTTACTTCATTAATCCATTAGCCCATTATTAATTACATTAATCCATTAGTAATCACATTCATAGTTTTAAAACTCGGACTCGAACTCGGAATAGGCTGAGGGTGGAGGCAAGATGATGACACCCTAAACAAAGGTATGTTGTCCTTCCAAGGTAATGATTTGATAGGTGATGTTAATTTTTGAGTTAACATGTTTTTGCTTAGGTCAGTTACTTCACTAATGCATTAGCCCATTATTAATTCCATTAATCCATTAGTACTCACATTCATAGTTTTAAAACTCGGACTCGAACTCGAAATAGGCGAGGGTTGACTCCGACTTGGTATCGACTCAACCTAGTTGATTTCAATGACTCGGTCTTTGTAAAAAATACATTGAATACTTATTTTTTTTTTATGAAAAAACATATTTTTAAAGATTTTCATTCCTGTTTCCAAACTCAAAGCATTATAATAATAGAGAGAAGACAACATATGATCAAAGTATGCTCATGAATATATCTATTGTATCAAAATGGTACCCGGTGCACTGTCCAATACATGTAATATATAGAGATCAGAACAAAAACACATAACCAATGCTGCTCCAAAAACCAACTCAATGACAAATGCTGCTCCAAAAAACAACTCCTCAATGTTGCTCCAAAGATCGCCCAAGAACCTCCTCAATGCTGCTCCAAAGATTGCCCAAGAACCTCCTCAATGTTGCTCCAAAGACCAACTCCAACTGCTCACAAATTCATCACAAATGCTCACACAAATGCAATGGGATAGTTATGAGGAAATATGGGGGGGTTGGGTCACCTTTATACGCGTGAGAGAGGGGTAGAGGGGCTAGGAAATAGTTTAAACAGAAAAAAGTGTGATTTCAAGTTTGCCTAACCCGCCTTTTTTCCTGTAACCGAGTCCGACCGATTTAAGTTGGGTTTGGTTGGTCCCGCCGATCCATTAACGAACCTGTTGAATCGGTGACCAACTTGGTCGGTTCGGTAACAGACCGACCGCTGAACCGGATAATTGACCTAGTTGGTCTTGGTAGGGGTATGTCTCGGTTAACCATGCTGATTTCGAGTCAAGCCGACCTAGTTTTAAAACATAGATCACATTAACCATTATCATATGACAGTGACTGATGAAAGAACATCAAACATAAATGCAGAAGACAAGCCAAGACAAGAGGACACCACGATTTAGGCTTAAAGCTAGGGAAAAACCCCACAAGGGGGAAAACCCACAAATCTTTTCTTCTTGATATTATCAAATGTTCAGAGGGAGAAATTCATAAACTATGGGCATAGGTTGACCTTGTTTGGACTTAAAATATTTTTATGGTTTTTCTAACTTTGCTAAGTTTGTAGCTTGCATTTCTATTTCAAAAATACATTTAGGCATTATCAAGGGTCTATAAAAATTTAATTTCTCAAAAATTTCTCAAGCATTGTACACGTATATTTTGTAAATAATTTTATTTTCTCGAAGAGGCCAATCCATTGCCTTGCGGATGATAGGCAATTGAGTGACCCAAAATGATGTGATATTTATGACAAAACTCTACCATCCTTTTTTATTTAAAAGCTGCTGCGTTATCAGTGATTAACTTATTCGGGCAACCAAAGCGAGACAAGATGTTATTTTCAAGGAATGAAATGATTACCGCATCAGTAGCTTGTCTGGTGGGAATTGCCTCGATCCATTTCGTGAAATAATCTGTTGATGTGAGGATCCATCTATGCTGACCGGAAGAAGCGAGATGAATTTCACCAATGAAATCCAATCCCCATTGCTGGAAAGGAGCACTCACCTCAATAGGCTTAAGTGGCAAAGGCTGTAACTTCTACTTTCCTTCGAAAATTTGACACTTATGATAGCGCTTGACCATCTTATATACATCAGCGAACAATGTCGGCCAATAGTACCCTGCTCTCAGAATTTTATTTGCTGTTGACTTCCAAAAAAGGTGACCACCACAGTCTCCTTGGTGGCAGTTCTCCATGACCTTCTTTGCTTCCTTTTCCACCAAGCAATTTAACAGAACGCCACCGGGATCTTTCCAATACAGTGCGGAATTAAGAATGCAAAACTTGGCAGCTTTCAACTTGAGTGTTCTCGCTTTGTTTCTAGTCATGCCGGGCGGTGGTGACAAATTTTTAAGCACATATATGATATCTGAATACCACGGAGAGAGAGCAAACATTTCAGATACCTGAATTGATGATGCTTCCTCATTCTCATCGGACATAGCAGCGATCAGATTTATGTCCAAGGCGTGCAAGTTTGATTCGGCCATTAACTTTGCCAATCCCTGTCCTTTAACCAGCTTTGTGGGCTTTATTTCCACATCATATTCCAACAAGGCTGCAATCCATTTGCCTCGTCTTCCTTCCGGATCGGTCTGCACTAAAACATCTTTGACAGCAGCGTTAGGAACATAGGCCAAAATATGAGAATGTAGAATATATACCCGGAAATATTTCAATGCCTTCACAAGTGCAAGGGCTTGCTTCTCAATGATGTTGTATTTTAAGGCTGCATCTCTTATAGATCCGTTGAAGAATGCAATGGGTCTTTCATGATCATCTCTTTTCTGCAATAACACAGTTGCCATAGTGTGCTCCGAAGCAAATGAAAACAATATGAAATCCTGAGTGTAGTCCGGGCTGACTAGAACGGGAGCTGAAGAAAGAGCCAATTTGACTAAATTGAAATATTTTACAGCCTCCTCCGTCCACTTCACTTCGCTGTCCTTCTTAAGCATATTTGTCATCTCTCTTAGGTGCTCAGCAAGATTAGGTACAAAGCGGCGTAGAAAATCCATTTTACCATTGAAAGATTGTATCTCTTTCTTATTCCGGGGTAGATCGATTTGCTGAATTGCTTGCACACATGCTGGGTCAATACGAATGCCATCTTTTGAGATAATGTGCCCGAGTAGTTTGCCTTCCTCCATGGCGAACAAGCTCTTTTTCGAATTCAACGACAAGCCATATTTTCTGCACTTTTGAAAGACAGTTTTTAGATGGTACATGTGCTCTTCATCAAATTTGGAAAACACCGTCATATTGTCCAAGTACACAACCAAAAAGACATCCTTCTCATTTGCAAAAGCCAAGTCCATTGCACGTTGAAATGTGGCACCCGCATTCTTTAAACCGAAAGGCATTTTAGCGTAATGAAAGATTCCCCATGGAGTGGTGAACGCTATCTTGTCTCAGTCATCTTCATGGACAGAAACTTGGTTATATCCAGAATAACCATCAAATAGTGACATACGAGACGCTCCCACTACTCGCTGAAATATTTGGTCCATTTTGGGCAGTGGATAATTATCTTTCAACGAAACTTTATTGAGATTTCTAAAATCAATGCATAAACGAATCTCACCTGTCTTCTTTCGTACGGGCACCAAATTAGAGATCCAATCTGAAAATCTGATGGGAACAATGATCCCTGATTTGTACAACCTGTTTATCTCCTTTTCAATAGATGGCAGCAACTTTGGATTTAGCCTTCTCAACTTCTGTCTAAATGGTTTTTGATTGGGCTTGATGAGTATAGTGTGCTGAATTATATTGGTATCATATGTCTTTAAGTCAGAATAGTCCCAAGAAAACACATCTACAAATGAAGACAACAAACTGATATATTTGTCCTTGATCTTTGGTGGCAATGCTTTAGACAATTTTACCAATTTAGGATTAGCAGTTGTTCCGACATTGACCTCTTCCACACCCTTCTCTGTTGGCTGCAATGTTGGTTTGCGGGCTACACCATCTTGATCAAAGAGTTCTTCTAAAGGTATCAAGCCTTTAGGAATAACGTTATTCTTTAGCTGCAACATGTCCATTTGATTGATCTACACATCATCTGTACCATTACCTTTACCATCGTCATTTTCTACATCAATTGAGGTTTCTTTTAACTTACCTTTGTTTTGCAGAAAATCATCAATCTCCTCATCATCTTGGAAAACTTGCCAATATCTCTAATTGTCTGGGACAGTCGGACGATGCTTGACATGGATTTCGAATTTACTACTAGAGTTCATTGGGATCTTCAAACTACTTGCTGCCTTAGCAAGAGCATCAGCAATACAATTTTGTATACGAGGCACACATGTCAAGGTGTATTCTGAAAACAATTTTAGGATGTCTAGGACTGCATTACGGTAAGCCCGCATCCGATGATGCTTTGCTTGATATTCGCCTCTGACCTGCTTAATCACCAATTCAGAGTCGCCATATACTGAAATCCTCTTAGCATTCAGCTTTCTTATAATCTTTAGGCCAGCAATCAGAGCATACTCAGCTTCATTGTTTGAACAATCAAAAGCCAACTTGTAAGAGCATACCCGCACATTACTAGGCACTTTGTTCGGGGCGGAGAAAGGACTACGTACCTAAATTCCAATTCCAGTGCCATCATTTCCCACTACTCCATCGAAATCCATCGTCCACAAACCTTCTTCCTCCTCTTGCAAGTGTTGAAAATCTGTTTGTTGTGCTTGGTCTACTTGCTGTCCATTACTTTCAGCTGATCGCTCAACGGTGCTTTGTTGTTCTTGTCCTTCTTTCTTTAAAACTCATCTGAAATTTTCTGTTATTTCCGGAATGTCATCTGCTTCTACTAACTGACTATCTATATCATTGAAACTATCAGAATACAAAACAAAAGTCTCTAAATCTGTATGTACATAATTAATTAGATGATTTATTGGTTTCTCCTTGCTTGTGATCATGTATTTCATTTTTTGTTCCCGATACAATTTCCTCATTTGGCCAAACACCAAAATCGTTGCATAGGAGAAATCTAGCTGTAGTGTCCCTTTCAATTTCGCTACCCAAGACTTGGAAAGAAGCATGCCAAACCTGGGAGGAATATCTGCTACAACATCCATCAAAACATTCTTCATTGGGAGCTGATCCAGACTCACAACCAAGTCTTTAATGAGTCCTATACATCTTACTCTGCTGGAATCAAATGAATAGAGATCATGGTATTGCCGGGTGAGAAGCTCCGGAATCGAACATGGCATTATGTAACACAAAATCATGCAACCTTAAACTGATATAAAAGGGTGGCACATCACTATCAGGAGACTCACTATTCGATGCTGGCCCAAAAATCATTTCAGGTTGATCGTCTTCGACATTCACCATGTCGGACATTGGGTCCAAATTCAACATTTCAGATACTTGCCCTCTATAACTGTTGTTCCTCATTATTTCAGTCAAGGGGATGGATACCTTTAATTTAGAAATCTGATTCTCTAAATTAAAAGCGGGAATCTTTTCTACCTCTTTGACCGGGATTTCTTTATTTTCCTTTTCTTTCGATGCAACTTGCTGATGTGATTGTTCTACTGATGGTGATTTGCTGCTCTCCGGACCGGCCGCCTCCTTTCCTTTCCTTTGTGTAACTAATGAATCATTCTTTGATGCCTCAACATCCTTCCTTTTCTGAATTGGTTTGACAGGCACATCTCTGTTTCTAAGTGAATATCGTTGCTGCTGGGCGGACAGAGCATTCATATAGCCTCTTTGGTACTCATCTGATTCTTCCTCCAAGACGGTGTCGTTTGTTAGAATGAAATCTACATCTTTGTGTACAGCCGAACTTTCTGCATACTCCTAATCCTCAGTGACATAAATAGGCAAATCATCAGGAGTAAAGAGGTGGTTTTCTTCACCTATTATATTCCCGTCCTCATCTAAATCCGGTCCATGCACAAAATTTTGCTACAAAGGTGTTTGTATTGGCTGTTGTGTTGTCTACTCTTGGGCTCGCTGGTCTCTCTGTCTTATTCTATATCGTGGTTGTTGCTGACCAAGAAAGTTAGGATTTCTAACTTGTGGCTCCGGTTTGTCAAGTTTCACCCTTTCAAGCATCTGCTCTACCTTCCGGAGTAATTGCTCTACCGAGGAAGACTCTTCTTTTACGGTGATCTTCTTCTCTGCCTTTGCTCTAGCTCTCTTGGTCAGCAGATTCGTTTCAACGCTAACCGCTATCTTGTGCATGTCTTCCATTGCGGCCGGTTCTCTCTCTCTTAATTGATAAGCCATGTCAGCGTCAAAACCATCCGGGAACTTCACCATGGCTAGTCCCAAAGGTGGCCTTAGATGATCTGGAATTTCGTTATAAACTAAATTGAATCTAACGCAATAGTCTTGGACCGACTCACCAGCGTTTCGTTTGATTTGCTCATATTCAGCCAGATTTTGAAGAGGATTCTTTTTCACGTCCCATCAGTTTAAAAATTGTCTTTGTAGGTCGGCCAAGGTAGCGATACGTGCCGCCGACAAACCTCTGAACCATTTCCTCACTTCACCTGCAAATGTCTGTACAAAGAGTCCCATTGCCACATTCTCCGCATTGATCTCATGAAGTTCATAGAAATCTGCCATTCTGTCCACATGTCGCTGAGCAGTAATGCTGTTAGGAGTGCCATCAAAAAACGGGATTTTGCTTTGATAATCTGCGGGCATATCATCTAGAACTTGAAGCAAAACCAGGGGTGCAAAACAGGCAGCCATCACTCTTTGTGGATTTGGCCTTGGAGGTGTTGGAGGAGTGTGCACAGTTTGTAAGGGGCTAGCAATTGGAGTTTGAAGCTGAGCTATAATGTAATTATCAATTGACCAGTTAGCCCTTTCCGTCTCCAAGTCTACAAGAAATTGTGGATTGGGGACAGTATAGTCAACAGCCCTTTCAGATTTGGTCTCGAACAATGATATTTCAAACCGCAAATCAAACTCAAGCTCTTCAAGATACTCAAAAATGTCAAGACATGAATGGGATTTGAACACTGGAGTTATAGTGCTCTCTTGACGAAGGAGTCTTTGAATCAAGTTGGGGTTTTCGTAAATATGAGGAGGATCCGAATCTGGATTGGCTCTGGTATATCGTCTCGAAGCCAACGTGCTATTTTCGAAAAAATCAGAAGGACATGAACAACTTACTCAGCCTATCAAATCCTAAACTTATCATCCGAAAGCTTAGAATTATCAAGAAGTAAGGGGATTAATTTCGTTCCCCATTATGGTCGCCACTATGTTAGCACCTAAATCTGCCTTAGGCTGAAGGAAGGCAAAATTCAGGGTAACCACAAACCACGCTCAGTCTGGTAGCTAGCCCTACCATAACAGGAGAGGGCTCTCTCAGAGTCACACTCAGCGAATAAGTAAACGGAATGGTCTAAGATGACTAACAGTGAAATATTGATCTTAGGCTAGTAAGTAAATATGGATACAAGAAGCAATTATTTATGAATGACTGAGTTTCTGGGATGGTATGGGACCAACGGACAGCAATGAGCAGAGAATTTAATACAAAGGCACAGATTACTTCGTGATGCAAGACAGGCAGAAAGTCTAGCGATTTAGTTTGAAATAACGTGGAATGGAGGAATTGCTTAGGAGGGTGAAAAGGGCATAAGTACATGAATCATTTTCAACAGAAGAAGAACATTGAACATGAAATTTTCCCACATCCAGAGCAATAAAAATGAATTCTACCTTATCTAACTTAGAAAATTTCACTGGAAATGAATATGAAATGAACTGTGAAACATTACGAAATGCATATGAAACATAAGAGACACATTTGCTACACTCACAACCACATGAATCTCATGAAACAGAGCCGCTGCCTTTCATTAATCCTCTGTCAAAATATACAATGAAAAACTGAGTTTCTCTCCCACAGTCTCCCAGAAATTACAAGCCAACCAACCCTTTGCAAATGGTTTGCATACAATAAATAGACTATGCCATGAGGAAATAGAATGACCAAGAGTTGGGGAGTTTTTCAAATCATTACAAAATGGAAGTGGAAAGCCAACCATTAGTTACAGGTGCAGCGTTACAAAAATGACAAATGGCTTGGGTGACTGCTTGCCTTCCTTTGCCACTTGGATAGAAGCCAACCTTGAGTGGAAATACTTTAAATTTTGCCTTAGGTGCCGATAAAAGTGTAGTGTAGATGAGCGGGCCCACTTGGAGAAAGTCAGAAATCGAAATTTCGCGAAACGGAGGTGAATTTGGCCCTTTTCTCTATTTGCGCCGCGCCCAATTCTATATGCACCGCGCCACTTTGGAGGTTGTTTTGAGGCACCTGTAGGAGTCCAAAATGTGCCCAAGTATACTTGTTGGAAAGCCTGGTCTGTCTACTTTCCAACCCAAGTGGAATTTCTGAATTTGGTGCTCATTTGCCCCTCCAAATCTTCATTCTCCCAAGACTGCTTCTTGTGTGTCAAAATAGGGGCAGAGAGGTCATTTTTTATTGTTTTTGACCTCCTGGAGACTCAAATTATGCCCAAATTTCTTGTCCAAGCACCAGTAGTCATGATTTTGCATGCTGAATCCAAAAATGCAAACCATTTGTGATTTGGAGCTCACAAGCACAAGGAGAAAAACCCTGTTTTGTGCCCAAAAATTTGTCACGTGACCAAAATTGCCCCAATTTTTTTGAAATTTGGGTTGGAGGTTCTCTATAAAGTGCTATTCTTGGCCAAAGAGGCTTCGGCTAATATCTGAAGTCGATCGAGCTCCCTTTGCCTCTTTTGCTTCTTGATTGCCTTCCTCAATTTCGCTTTCAAATTCCTGATTCGGGCCTTGCACACTTTGTTTCGCGCCATGTAGTGGAAAGCCATGTGTCTCAGCAATGCATGGTCCTTGTCGGCCTTGTCCAGCAGCCTCTCCAAGTGCATGTTAACTCTCTCGAGATTGGCCTCCCGATCCTCATTAATCTCTTGCTCCAGTGACGTGAGTTCAACTCTTCTCCTTTGTGTAGCTTGGTGATGCTCACGAATGTTTTGTAGCTCCATGATCATTTGTCAATCCTCAAGCTGTTTGTTCCTCTGCTCCAGATATTTCATGTTCCACTTAGCCCTCTCCAAGTCAAGGGATAAGGCTTTGATCTCTGATCGCTGCTTCTGGATGATCTCTTTACGCTGTGCACTTGGCGGATCTGTATCTGTATCATCATCGTGAAGGAGAACGAATTTGGTCTCTCGTTCACCTGAAGGCCCCTCATCCTGCATTGGCTCCTTACTTTTGTCCTGTACCTGTAGTGCTGATGTCGGAAGCGAGGCCCCTTCCACCCCGGGTGGAGATAACACTCGCTTTGCTGCTGCAAATAAATGTCTAGCACCCCTCTGATATGTGATGAAAATCGGCACACTAGCAGTCTCATGGCGCTCATAATGATGAGAAGGTTCACCCTCATGCTTAACCTCTGATAATACCTATGAAGTGTTGAAGAGGTCACGGGAGATGAAATCATCCCAAGTAATGCCCTGCAATCCTAGCTGATGAACCACCAAAATCTTAATAAGAGAAAAGTGATAAACACTATTGAGTCGCTGCTGAGGGGTCTTGTGCTGCATGAAGGTGTTCATCCTCTCTATGTTCTTGCAAATGAAATATGCGATGTTCATCATCCATACCCTGGTAAAGTGCATGAGCAACCTGATGTGATAGGCATATAGACGAGAGAACCTCCCCTCACAGCTGAAGTACTTCATGATCAACTTCGTGAGTGGAGCATATTCATCTTTCAAATATCGGAATGGAAAGACTCTTGTGAGCCGCCTCAAGAAACTGGCTTTGATGTAAGGCTCATAATGTTGCCAATCAAACTTTTGTTTCTTGTGCCATGGTTCTCCAACATTTGGTATGCCGGTTGCTAATGAGATAGTTTCAGGTGTTAGTGTGAAAATGGAACCTTGGCATCAACACCACAATTATGCAACCCTAGCAACAATGGCTTTTGGTGTTTTCTTGTGGTTGGTTTTATGAGTTTTGTTGCAATTAAACATAGCCATGAACCACCATAACATTCACAAAATTTGATGAGCAAGCCATGATATAGAGCCTACCTATTGATTTGAGGGGTTTCACAGGCAATTTGAGGCAATTTGGCACGGTTTCGAGCCTTTGTGGGTGTGCGCCGCGCCCGTAGAAATTTTGCACTGTGGGGTGGCTCTGTGTGCGTCGCGCTTTGTGTGTGTGTCGCGCCCCTCTATGTGTGCGCCACGCTCTGGAAAACGACTCCCACTCACTCTTAAACATGCACTTTGCTCTCCTAATCATTTTGCAACGTTTCTCTATGACCTTGATTTGCACAATGACCTTGTTTGCTTGTGGAAACCTCTATTTAAAGGCTTTGAAGTCATGGGTTTAATTTTTTCTTCTCCAAAAACCCACTTTGCTAATGTTTCATTTTGGCTTTTCTCACTGACTTAAAGCAACACTTGAATTTCTCTTTTCCCTTTGGAATTTTAGGTCAAATGATGAAATTTTCGGCACTCTTTGCAGGGATTGCATGACAGGGCATTTGGCCATGGAAACCATGACTGCACCTGAAGAAATCAACTGACGAATTTTTTGAAAATTTATCACAAATGACACTGTTTGACTTTTCTTACAGTCGAAATTTGTCCACATGACGATGAAACTCTCTGAATCATAACTTTGTAAGGGCCTCACTCTACCCTGCATGGCTTTATTGGACATGGTTGAAGACCAAATTGATTAATCCCTAGACCTAATTATCGAAAATGACTTTTGTCCATTAAAGGACCAGACCTTGACTGTCATGGACTTTAGTGATCATTGACAAAACACCTAAGCCAGCAAGAGCCAGACATGAGGGGAAATGACTAGCATGACCTTTTCCGTCAGATTATGGCATGCTCCTAGCGAAATGCAGCTGGGTGAATGGAGCGGGACTCCTAAAAATGAAATGCATAAAGAGTTTTGATCTCTAACGGAGCACTGACCAGACCGACTCTAACAGAGCGGAAGAGAAAAAGCACTCAATGGAATTTCTCAAGGGGTTTCTAGAGCCAGTTTCAAGACCATAATTTCCAGTTGCAGAGGTAGTTGCAGAGCAGATATGTGCATTCTAGGAAGGAGTGTGAGTAGCAGAGTAGGCAGCCAAGCAAGAAAGGGAGGAGATTCCTATTTATGTTCCCAGATTTGAGTTTTGCAGAAATGGCCTCAGCAGGACTTCGAGATCAAGATAAGCTAGATGGAGCCTCAAATTATTGTATCTGGAAAGCCAAAATGACTTTCCTACTAGATGAGCATGGTCTGAAGACATGCAAAAAGAGTTATAGCCATACCTATAGACCCGCATTAGCTAGAGAACTACAATAAGGAGATGGCCAACGCAAAGAGTATGATCCTCGATGGAGTTCGAGATCATATAGTCTCGCATTTAGCCACCAAGAATACGGCAAAAGGAATGTAGGATGTTGTCGCTAGCTTTTCTAGAATCCTTCCAAGAACTAGAAGATATTCTTAAAAGAGAAGCTGAGGACCACCAAGATGAATAAGGGTGAAGGAATTAATCCTTATCTCACTAGAATTCAGAATGTCCGAGATGAGCTTGCAGCAGTTGGAGAGACACCTCTCGAGAGTGAACTAGTACATACAGCTCTCAACGGTTTGACCAAGGAGTGGGAAACTTTCGTCCAAGTTATTACTGAACGAGATAACCTACCTGGATGGGATCGATTGTGGGTCGATTTCACTCAGGAAGAGATGAGGCTTGCTCTGGTCGAGAGTAATATCAGAAGCAGCAATAGCAAAGGACCGAAGAGTGTGAAGGACAAGGAGAATGTAACCCTTGAATCGAAGGGGAAGGCAAAGAAAGGTCCCATTCTGGGACAAAGCTCAAAGGGAGAAGAAAAGAAGAAGAAAGATTTTTCAAATATCAAGTGTTTCAGATGTGGTGAATTTGGTCACTACAGTAGCCAGTGTCCCAAAAAGAAAAAGGAAAAGAAGAAGCAGGAGTAGGTAGCAGCTTCGGCTGAGATCGATAATTTGTCCATTAGGTTGGAGGACGAATTCACTTTGTATGAAGCTATACCTCTAGGAGAGAGGTGGGGAGATCTTGAGCTCTAGTTCCCAGAGTTGCAGAGATTTGCGCAGGATCCATGGAGGATAGCATCAAAGAGATGTTTCCTCGTAGATCATTACCTTAGCTACAAGGGCCCACAAAATTTCAGTAGCAAATGGATCAGTGTTCAAATGGCGCAGTCAGATATTGAGAGACAGTTGCAGGACTAGTTGCAATCAGTTATTAAGGGGAGTGTAAGCAATCAGGGAAACAGTTACTCAGTAGACAATGCAGAGACCAGTTGCAGTCAGTTATTGAGGGGTGTGTAACCAGTCAGGGCGCAAACAATTACTCAGTAGACAATGCAAAGACTAGTTGCAGTCAGACACTCAAGAGACAATTGCAGTATAGGGACACAGTTGATTCAGAGTTTTGTTCTTAGTTGCAGTAGTTGCAACAGCATGAGATCAGCTACAGAGCAAAGCAGAGTTGGTAGCAGTGCAAGAGGCACAATATAGTGTTAGTAGCAGCACAAATGCAAGGTGGTTCAGTTGCAGGGGTGGCAAATGAATCAGAGTATGCGCAATGGTAGATTGTCAAAGTTATCAGACATCAACAACATGAGGGAAGATGTTATGGGAGAGAACACCTTCCTCGCTAAGAGTAAGTGTTAGTATTTGTAGCATCAGACAAATGTTCTAGTCTCGACTTTGGTCAGACAGGTTAAGAAACACAAGAACTCAAAAACCTAGAAAACGTTTCGGGAGAAAACACCTAGAGACAACTCAATTAAATTGATCGATAATTAAAAAATACCTAAGTCTAACTTAGGGAAATCAATTAATTAAAGGGAATTAATTAAGGAAATGTGAGAATGCTCTAGAAACTCACACCGATTGAGTTTGAGATGATCTTAAGTCGTTGATGGAGATCTAATCATGGTCGTTGGTGAGCCAATGAGAGATTATAAGAGCAAGAAGATGAGGATGGAGAAAACACATCGAATGAGTATGTGATCTAGGCAAATTGAATTTCCCAGCGAGTAGAGATTCAGCCGAGAAGAGAATTCGATCCAGAGATCAGTGGCAGAGGTTGAGGAGCGGTAGCAGGGTGATCCGGTTGAGATTTCCAGTGTCGGAAGAGTCAGCTGAGAGAGGTTGAGTTATTCCACAAGAGGCTACACAAGGGCTTGCACAAAGCCTCAAGGAGGCAGTTTGAACCAGCGGAAGAGGAAGTCGATTCAGGTGTTGGAGACGGGGATAATTTTCCAGAGGGCCAGAGAATTACTTCCAGAGGCAGTAGCAAGCAGGATGTTTGATTCAGAGGAAATTTTGGGGATTGAGAGTGAGAGACTACGCAACATCTTCGCAAAGGCCTGCGCAGGGGTATTCCAGGAGCCAGTTTTTGTCGCTAGTTTGTTGCAAAATTGCTTGTGGAGAAGGGAAAAATTCCCTTAATAATTTTGCCAATGATTTCTCAAGAGAGGATTATCAATTTGGCATCCAGTTTATTGTACTCAGATTTTGCTGCTGAAGAATAATAATAAAACCCTCATCTGTTGCACCAGTTTTCCTACATTGGGTTTTTCTGGGGACAGTTGTCCAAAAATAATGGTGTCAATTTTTATTGTATGTATGCTCTATTTTCTCAGTTTCCAGTTTATTTTCCATAGTATTTTTATTGTGAAGAAATCGCAGTGTCATTTATTCATTAATTTGCCGTAACAAAATAAACTGCATAATTAATCAATTAGAAGAATAAATTTCAGTTGCTACATTTCAAGGAATTTTCAAAGGGTTCTCCCAATTTGATTTCCCAAGAAAAATCATTGTGTTGTTGTGTGACTGTTTTTATCTCTGTGATTATTCCGCTGCTTAGATGTTAAGATGTTTTGTGTCTTGGTGAAAGGAAAAGTAGTTTCTAGATTGTTCATTCAAGCAGTTGCAGAATTTCGTGGAAAATCAACATCATGATCACTCCAAGCATATTGATATTCAAAGCCATTTTTTGAGAGGTGAAGTTCATAAGGGAGCAATAGTTCTTGACTATGTTCCTTTAATTTTGCAGGTGGCTAACATTTTGACAAAGCCCCTAGCCAAGGAGATGTTTGAGATGTTGATGGAGAAACTTAGTTTGGTGGAGAACACCGTTCCCACAAAGAGGGGGTGTTAGCTTTACCTGTTGCTCCAAGCTGTTCTCCTTCAACAATAGATACAATTATGCCTCAATCCTTCAGCAGAATTTGTTTGTTGTTGGAGTGAGGGTGCACTAAAGAGATTCTACTAAGGGCGCAGTAATTTTGTAGGCATCTATTGATGTGTGTGATTTACTGCATGAGGAGCAGCTCCTACGAAAACAAATCCCAATACTGGGAAAGTATTCATCATAACCCTTTCTTCTCTTGGTCTAAAACGAAAGGGCACTTAAAGGTTTTGGTTAGACAGTTAAACATTTGAGTTCAGTGTGTTGTTTGAGATAAGTGTATAGCTGATGTAATTTTTCTTGTCTAACAGAGAGAAATGTGATTGGCAGCTGCTATTTTAGCTTGCTGTTCAAAATCCAGAAATTTGTTTTATGCATATCTAGTCTTTTCTGTTAGCTGTTTTAATTCCTTTCAAAGCATGCAGTCTCTGTACTATTGAAATTTCTGGGCAGAGTTTTCAGGACAGGCAGATCTCAAGTGAGAGACAGTTACTAGTTTTCAGAAACCTAGCTGTAGGTTCTATTTCTGCAAGTACACATCTGCTTATCATGTAATGAGAATTTAGCATCTACTATATAGAAATGTAAGTTGTCTTTTCATTTTTCTTTCTCCTAAACATTGTAGATGTTTGGAGGAGAAATTATGGCAAAAGAGCACCACATTTATAGAGATTTTCTATTTGGGTGCTTAGCCAAACGGATAGTTCCTCATGCTGCAAGTGCAATTGAAGTGTGTATTTGAAAAAATGCACACCAGAAAATGCAAGAAATTAGGAAGTTTTCAATTTAAGTTTATTATGGCTGTCTAATATTTCTCATAAATTAAGACTCTTGAGGCTCATTAATGAACTGCTAACAGGTTGGATTCCCAACACCTTAATGACATGGACAACATCTACTACAACCTCCAGTTGTAGGTGAGGCAGCTTGAGAGAACCCATGATGTGGAGGCCATTTCCGTGGATGACATTGACATCATCGCTAAGTGGAGATCCAAGGGTGGTGGCCAAGAGGCTTACTATAAAGGACGGACATGAGTGGTCAGAGGAGAATGCACTAGCGGCGGTGGATCGGGAGGATGTCCCAATGCTATTAACTTTGGTGGAGAAGCGAGGATTGAGAATGGGATAACCTTATTACTATGTCCACTACCTATACAAAGTTACAAACTGAGACAATGAGCAGAAGATGTTTTACTACAGCCATTGGAGCTTCCTCTTCCAGAGGAAAAGCCATTACATTTGGCCATAAACAGTGCGAAGGCAATCAATGGCATATCGATCAATGGAGATGACTCATGATGATGAGATACATTTATGATATTTTTAAAGTAAATTTGTATTGTGCATTCAATTTTGAATCCCAACAGTACAGCTATCAGTGTCAACAAGTGTTATTCTCAATTGACACACTATACATCTTATATACAAGTATTGTTTTCATATTTATGTGGCAATGTGAATATTTGATGTTGTTGATAGTTTAGATTTTTTTTTAAAATTAATAATGAATATATCTTTTGTATATACTATATTTTGAGTTTTTTCAATATTTCTCAAGGTTTGCCAATGTTTTCCCCAATTTTTCTGATATACAAATTCATGATCCTCAGTGATCTATTGTCAACACAAATATTTGCAACATTGATCGACAAAGATTCTATTTTCGGGATTTTCCACAATAATGATCTTTGTTGTCAAATATTCAAGATTTGACTCTGAAATTCAGATTTTCCATTTCAGATTTCAGATATTTCTGAACATTTAATTGTCTATGTTTCAACCTTAAAATGTCCTGCCGTTGTTTAAGTTGTTTCAGAAATTAGTTTAAAACCCAATTGCAAATATCAACAATATATTCTGATCCTCTCAGCTTAGCAATAATATTAACTGAAAAAATCGAGACTTTTTCAGACCTTGAATGTATCTCAATATATTCAAAAAATCATGATATATCGCTAAAAATTACAAGGCAATTGAAAAAAGCACCATGTCCACAACAGACTGTCTATAAAATCCATAGTTTTACATTTTTTAACTCGTTCCGAAAAGAATCAGGACATTGAAATCAAAGGAGAACATCATAATTTTCCATCAAGCTGAGGGGAATCAAAAGCTGCCATCACCATTAGCATATGTATTGTGGAGTGGTGATTGATACACTAATACCATGGGGACTCAGTGGAAATTGTGTAAAATGCGCTTAGAACAAAAAAACGGGTTCTTGACCTACCATGCCACCCCTTTGACCCCTACAATGGCCCCCGAATGTCAAAATCCCCTAAAATATCATCTTGGACCAATAACAGTCAAATGTACAGGATAAATTCATACTGTGTTGGTTATAGCATCCAAAAATAGATCCATGAAGAAACAAGAAGATAACTCAAAGATATTGTTAACTAACAAAAAATTCCTGTACATGAGTTATGGAGTCCATATTGGGAGATAAATTCACTTAAGCAAAGAGTCCAATTTATTATATTTCCTGATGTAAGTTTGAGACTCAGGAGTCAAAACTCAGCCAAAGATCCAGTATCAGCAGGTGATGTATCACTTGACAATGATCTTATATATCTTACATGTCAGTTTTCCTTTCATATTTATGTGGCGATGTGTCTATTTGATGTTGTTGTTGCTTTAGATATTTGAAAAATGGAAAACAAATGAATATTATTGTATTTTTTTTAAGTTTTTCAATATTTTCCAATATTTTCAATATTTTTCCAGAATGTTGCTAATAAGTTTCTTTCCAGAACCTCGGTGACATATTCGCCAACAGGATGTTTGCAACATTAGTTTCAAGTATAATTATATATTCCAGCTTTGTTAATCAGCAGGTATCTGATCAAGAACATAAAATTGTTTCCCCAATATATATATATATATAGCAATAAAAAAAAATGATGTCTCTTCAAAAACCACTTCCTCATATTTTTAGATAAAAATAAATATTCCGTATTTTAATATTAGACACCATGTGTAAGAACCATGATTCATATCATAAAAAGCAGTTCCCTAGAAATCAATAAACACTGCACTTAGTCAGGGTGACAAGTTATTTGGACACCATAGCATAGACCTAAATCACCATGAAAAAAACAACAATATGCATGATTTAAAAATGTGTCAACAGAACTGCAGAAGAGACTTGATCATAAATTGCAAGCCATCAGAATTGGCACTGCTCCAATTTCCAAAGCATAAACTAATTAGTGCATCTATCTTATGATTAAAGAACAGTCCATCTACGTAAGTGTTACCTCCTTTAGTCCCGGATTCTTCCGTCCTCTATTTAAAACACTGTTGACCTCTGAAGTCAGGCATGTGTCTTTAGAAACCGTTGATGCTGAGCTGGAAATTCCCAAGTGAACAGTAACACCATTTCTTTCCACTATTGGTGGCTTACATATAGTTCTGCTTTCTGTAGTATGCAAATCTATAGTATTTAAAGCAGCTGAAGCACCCAATGCTGAACTTCTCTTAGAAACAGTGTCCTTTGTTGAAGATTCATCAAATGTCAAAGGATGCTTTGGTTCAACCTCCTGCCCTTCAGTCTCTAATAGACCAGTGTACTCCCTTTCGTAGGTAATATACTGGGCTTTTCTCCATCCATGCAATGGAAGGAAACCTCTCTCTATGTCCTGAGATTCATGGTAAAAAGCTTCAACATATCGGTTCTGCAAATCCAAGTGTGTTTCTTCATCTGCCAAAGTGTTGCCTTCAAACACTGAGGAATCATTAGTGTCTTCTCTAACTGTTTCTACAGAAGAGCTGAGAGATTCTCCAGCATCAGAATGTACATTCTGAAATTCTTTCCCCAAAATACTATTTTGTAAAATCTCAATTCTATGAGTGTTAACAGGAGACAATAACCTGCTCTCCCCAGAAATGTCAGGAGCACTATCTTCATCTCTCCAACTACCACGCACTGAATCAAAATCACTAGAACTATCCAACTCAGAGCACCACTCTTGCTTTAATTTATGTGCTGTCCATGAAGATAACTGTGTCTTGCACACAAGCTCGGCCATTTCCTGTTCATGAGATTTAAGTTCCCTTGAATGCTTGCTCAAAGAGTTTAGAGGCACAATAACATCCTTTGTTCTTTCCTTCCTCCCCATGAAATATGACATAATAACAAGCACCTCCCTTCATGCAATTTCAAATTCTACATAGTTCTATTAACTTTCACATTAGAAGAGTCCAAATCAACCATTTTTGTCTTTTCCTGATTTCAGTGCTAGACTCGTCCTGAACAACTTGTTTGATGTATCATTTCTATAGTACCTGAACCCTGTTTTTCAAACCTTAAGCAACCTCTTTCAGTGCCCTAATGTTGTTGGAACACAAACTTAGATATGATAGTACATTGCCTAAACTCTTGAGCGATGAGGAATCTCAATCTGCAATTCCTTCCATTCAGCTGTTCCCTTACTGATGTCTCAAGTGAATGATACGATTAAGCATTCTTTATGGCTGTGGATGGCTTCCCAATGAAGCTTTTGATATCCATATCATTTGTCAATTTCTGAGTATATAAAGTAAATGCTGACAACAGATTTTTGAATTGTCGTTGTAATTACTCACATGTCATTTGCAAATTTTCAGGTTCAATAGTAATTTTATTAACAGGGTATATAACTACATAATCCTAGCATTCTAGAATCAACCATTCCATTTTATAATGGCTCCATTCCACATGATCCTAGCTTTTTGATATCCATGTCAAATAATTGTGTTAGTTTCACTTCTTCAGTAGTCTGCTTCTATACAAGATGTAACAATTCTTTCTCATTATTAGTATCAAAACCCCTTTTGAACTTCTGAACTATATCAATAACCTGGGTCATGAAATCATAAACTTGTACTAAAGTTCTAAAGTTCCCTCTGTAAATGCTTTGATGGTGAGCAAGCTTCATAGACAATGACCTCATTGACTCTGTAGGTTATCTTTCGACCTTGAAGTTTCCTGAACATTTCCTTTGGCAAAATGGCTATGAAGATGTCCTCATTAATGATAAGGAATATGCAGTAATGTCAAGTTTCAACAGCCACTGGCACAGTAAAACGCCTTGTTGTCCTTGATCACCAAACAATATAAAGAAACGATTGTGATTTGCATTACACCAATATAAGATATTATTCACACTGATATCTAAACAATTTTTCCTTTGACAAAACAACTTTATAAGACAATAACTTAAAGAAATTCACATGCACGTAGAATGATATTGCTGAGAAAAGAGCCAAAGCTTGAATGTATTATTCTACTATGTTCATAACTTCAATGCTCCTTTATACATCATAAGTCAAATAAGTGAAACACCAAGAGTCTCATAGTAAATGAATCAGCAAGAGACAACTGATTTTTATTATATTAGTCACTTAAAAAAATATGACTTATTTAACATAAATATATTTATGTTAAATATATTTAACATACCCAAGAGGGTCTTATACAGAGTCCCCTGACCCACAAACAAGGGGCTCTCATACACCAATTTGGTGTTTGGCTTGGCCATGACATTATTATTATTATTCTAAACTATATACAATAATATGATCATTATTTGAAGTTCACTCATTCTTCCTGTACAGAAATTCTCCTGTGTCATAGACAACATGTCTTGGCCAATTACCTTCCAGATCCTTTTAAAAGACCGTCCAAACAATCCTTCATCATGCATTATTCCATCAGGGATACAAATAGTGCATGGCAGACAATCACATAGATTAACATGTCCTGCCAAGGTTCTTGCTTTTAGAATCGAGAAGATAGCAGCACAGATTGCTTGTCCTGCATAATCAGGATTTAGTTGGGGCATATTCATTCTTGGTATGGTCCTGACAACGTGCGTGAGTGTGGAAAGGAGACTGATCAGCAGATCATCTTACTTAAAATTGATTTTTATTAGGCTTATGGCAGGGTCCACTGGTCTTTCATCACAAACATGTTTTCAGGGCTAAGTTTTGGTCAACAGTTTGTTTCTACGGTGAAAAGTTGAAAACACTGTTCTCTAATGGTTCTTCGGCCTTTGTCTCTATCAATGGTACTTTATCAGATAGAATTACTCTGAATAAATCCATCAGACAAGGATGCCCCCTAGCTCCTTATTTATATGTATCAATTGCGATACCCTGGTTAATTGTTTGATGTTGCTAGAGCTCGAGGTAGGATCAGGGGATTCCTATTCCAGGAGAGTGAAGTGAACACTAATCACTTTGCCAATGATTCTCTCCTTTCCATTGAGCTTTCGTAGGATTTAGTTGATGGAGCATTGGATCCTTTGGAAATATTTTGCACTGCACTTGGGACGGTAGTAAGTGATTCCAAGTCCAAGTTTTGGTTGATTCTCACTGAAATAGACCAGCATAATTGAGGCACCCTTGGCATCACCTTAGGGATGGTGACATCGTGTGTTACCTGAGGGATGCTAGCATCGTGTGTTACCTCTAAGTACCCTTCAAGGGCAACTTTTCTCTCTATCGATACGAAAATGGAGATTACAGGTACTTCAACACAAGATACCTTCATCTAGCTGGCAAACTTGTGGATATTGGAAAAATTCTCCAGGCTCTTCATGCTTGTTGTTATGTCTCTTGTTGGTTTTCTTCAACTTCTCACTTCGGTCAATTGGAAGAAATACTTAGGAGCTTCTCATGGTCCAAGTTTGGAAGTGACCATCCGTTTCCTTTAGTAACCTAGAGGGTTTGTACTCTTGCTAAACAAGGAGTCAGGTTGTATCTCATTAATATAAAACTTGTTAAATTATGGTATGTTCTATGCTTAGAGCAGTTTACTTCCTTTCTTCTTATTAGCCACTGTTTAGCAATCACATAAACATAAAGTAAAATGCAGATAGAACATTAAAAGATCAACAGAAATCAAGCCAAGACAAGAGACACCAAATGTGGCGGCTAGCCAGGGACAAACCCCAATGCAGGGAAACCCTTTGATCAATTCTTCTTTAATCTTCAATAGTTCAGCAGAGAGAGAAATAGTACAATATATCAGATCTGTAATTTTATGACAGCAGTAAGAGATGCCCTAACCAGCACTTGCAAAGTGAATCAAATGATTCACAAATAGTCTAGGATCAACCTTAGACAACCCAGCCTTCAACGGAGATGAAGGACAGCCCGAAACAGCTCAAGAAACATGGTCAAATCTGGTCAACGTTCAGGCAGCCCTGCGGTCAGCCCTAACCAGATTTGCGTTGGTCACTTCATGGTCAGTTCAGCCCTCCAAACAGCGGATCTGAATTGCGGCTTGCTTGAGGGAGACTCCCCACACAAGGCCGCAGTCAAAGGAGGCTTCACGCTGGTCAAGACTGCCCTGGCTGCACCCTAAACAGACCTGTCCCTTCCTTTTGCTGCGTCCTTCTTCCTTCCCTAGCTATTCCTTTGTTAACCCAAACAAGAAAGGAGAGTGAGAGAGAAGAAGAGATGATGAGATGAGATTAGATAATGACTCAACCTCTCCTCTATTTATATGCAACGCTGGGCATGTGTGCCACACACTTAACTGCTGGCCGACCTTGACAATTTGTCAAGTAATTAGAAATAAATTCATATCTCCATAAATACTTGTCAGAATCGGGTGATTTTTAGATCAATCCTACACCTCTCGACAAGAGGAATCTAGGAAAAATATCAACTGCCATAAATGAGGTGACCCACATGGAGTTTGGCCCTAGTTGCCAATTTTAACACTCCCTCTCAACTAGGGAGAACTCCATCTGCAATCCGTCTGACCATCGCTACTATCCCAGCCATCAAATGCACTGCCCTGCACTGCTTGGCCCTGCTTTGCTCTGCTCGAACTATGAAGAAGAAGAAATGATCGAGGATGTATCATACCATCCTCCACTAACCCGAAGTCAGTCTCAGAGTGTGTCATACCACTCTCACTGATCCCAGATTAGTATCATTGATCCTAGATCAATGGAGGTCATCCTAGCATAGGGAGTACAGTAGATACAATGATGCGTCCATCGATAGTACTACTAATGGTCCCTAACCCCATTTCCCTACTCATTGATCAAATGAGAGGTACTTCCCATGAGTCCTAGACTGCATGGGTAGGATGCCTCGACAGGAGAACTAATCATCCTGTCCACAAGAGAACGAATCATCCAGTCCAACAGTCGCCACAGGAGAACTAATCATCCTGGCCCACAAGAGAACTAATCATCTTTAATTAATGAATGAATTGAATTGATTCACAATGAGCAATGAAGCTTAATAAATAATACAGATGTATTTACAGAAATAGAAACAGCAAGTTTCTTCTAAGAAACTGCTAATAAGATCATAGACGATCTTATCCGAATGAGCATTAAACACTAAAATAGCATTATTCTAATACCCTCCCTTAATGCTCAATCTATTTACAACACCTATAGACCCTCTGAATTTTACGAACTTATCAGGACCAAGGGGCTTGGTGAAGATGTCTGCTAGCTACTCCGTTGTGGGAACATACAGCGACTAAACGGATCCGTCTTCAACAAGCTGTCAAATGTAGTGACAATGGGTTTCCACATGCTTTGTTCATTCATGGAACACTGGATTCTTTGCAAGTTTGAGCACTCCCTGATTATCACAGAACAAGGGAGTAGGAACCACCTGGGAAACATGCATATCCGCAAGCATACGTCGAAACCAAACTACCTCACAAGATGCCTTAACTGCTCCCCGATACTCTACTTCTGTCGAGGAGAGAGCCACTGCCTACTGCTTCTTACTAGTCCAGGTGACAGCACCGGATCCCAGACTAAACACATACCCAACTGTAGATTTACGGTCATCAACTGAACTGGCCCAGTCAGAATCTGTGTAACCACTGAGTGTAGGATCGGAACTCCAAGTGTACAGAAGTCCATAATCAGGAGTGCCACGCACATAACGCAGCACACGCTTCGCTGCTATCCAATGATTAGCCTTAGGAGCTGACATGAAGCGTGAAATGTAGCTCACTGCAAAACTGATGTCAGGTCTAGTGGCAGTAAGGTAGATGAGGCTGCCCACTAATTGCCTGAATAAAGTTTCATCCACAAGTGGTGAGGATGACTGAGCTGAAAGTTTGAGCCCTGGTTCCATAGGAGTCGTGGCAGGTTTGCAATCCTGCATTCTGAACCTGTCCACAAGATTTCTGGCATACTTGGACTGAGAGAGAAAGATGTTGTTCTCAGTCTGCCAGACTTCAACCCCCAAACAGTAATGAAGAAGTCCCAAATCTGTCATATCAAAAGTGCTGCACAAATCTTGTTTGATCCCATGGATCAAATGTGCTGAACTGCCAGTAATGATAAGGTCATCCACATAGACAACCACAAACAGAATATCATCACCAGTATGCTTGATATACAGGTTTGCATCAGATGGACTCCGCTGAAAGCCATGATCTGTTAGGTACTGATCAATTTTCATGTACCAAGCCCGAGGAGCTTGTTTCAGACCATAGAGTGCTTTGACTAATCTACAGACTTTCTATTCTTGACCGGCAACCTTGAATCCTGGAGGCTGCGTCATGTAGACTTCTTCCTGTAAGTCACCATTCAGAAAAGCACTCTTTACATCCATCTGATGGACTTTCCAATTGAACTGAGCTGCTAAGGCAAGGACAAGCCATATGGTACTCATCTTGGCCGTAGGAGCAAAGGTATCCTCATAGTCGATGCCTTCCCTCTGTGAGAACCCTCGAGCAACAAAGCGAGCTTTATACTTGTCTAGGGTTCTGTCAGCTTTGTATTTCACTTTATACACCCATTTGCAGCTAATGGGCTTCTTCCCTATAGGAAGATCAGAAAGAGTCCAAGTGTGATTCTTCTGAAGACTCTGGAATTCAACTTCCATAGCCTGTTCCCACTCAGGTATACCCTTAGCCTCTGAATAGGTTTGAGGCTCAAAAACAGTGTGTAAGTTAGCCATAAAGGCAAAATTTACGGTAGGTTGTTGTTTGCTCTTATTTCTGGAAGTTCTACCTTCAAGGAGCTCATTATCCCTGAGATCACCAATAGTTTTAGCCCACCATTTAGGCCGAAGAGTAGAAGTACCAATATCAGGAGTAGCTGGAGGAGGCTCAGAAACAACAAGAACAGCAATAGGAGGATTATTTTCTAGAGGAAGGTCAGGTAGTGCATCATCAAATACTGATGCTGCATTATCCCTCCCATCAGGTGGACCTAACGGAAGAAGAACATTGTGAGGCGGATCCTCAGAACACTGCTCAGAAGAAGGAGACTAAAAGAACCCTCTGTCTTCATCAAATACTACGTCCCGACTGAAGCTAAGACGACCAGTGTCTATATTTATCAGCCTATAGGCCTTGTGGTGATCACTGTACCCTGTCATCATGAGTTTCTTGCTTTTGGAATCCAACTTAGAGCGCTTAGCAGCTGGAATCCAAACATATGCAATCGAGCCAAACATTTTGAGGTGACTGATCTTAGGCTTACGGCCAGACCAAACCTCTTCTGGAGTCTTCCCCTTAACAGCCTGAATAGGTGATCAGTTAAGAAGATAGACAGCAGTAAACACTGCTTCAGCCCAAAATTTGTTCGGAACACTCCTGTGTTGTAACATGGAACGAGCCATTTCAACAACCATACGGTTGCGACATTCGACAACACTGTTCTGCTGAGGAGTGTAGGGTGTAGTTAACTGGCGTTTGATGCCATGAGTATCACAGAAGTTGGAGAAAGCAGAAGAACAAAATTCCCCCCCATTATCTGTCCTAAGAGTTATGATATTACAGCCAGACTCTTTTTCAACTAAGGACTTAAACTTCTGAAAGATACTAAATACATCAGATTTATTTTTTAGAAAGTACACCCACATCTTTCTATTGAAATCATCTACAATAAGCAAAAAATATTTGCAACCAGTAATAGAAGATGTATTCATAGGACCACAAATATCAGCATGAATTAACTGGAGTACCTTAGATGCGCGCCAAGATTCTCCATCCTTGAATGAAGACCGATGTTGCTTGCCAGCTTGACAGGCACCACACACTCCCAACTGCTGAGTCTGAATATCATGTAACCCTAACACAAGTCCTTCCCGAGATAGCTGAGAGAGATACTGAATGTTTAGATGCCCATATCTTTGATGCCACAGAGTGCTGATGGGAGAAACAACGGGCTGCTAGAGCCACTTCTGGAGAATCACCAGTGTCAAGAAGCCTGTATAGGCCATGGTCTTCTAGGCCAACAGCAACCTTAAGACGAGTTTCCCTGTCAATAATGGAACATTTGTGTGCACTGAACACTACATCGAGCTGGGGAGAGTTCCTCATAATCTGGCTGACAGACAGCAGATTAATTTCCATACCAAGGACATAGTACACATTCAGGAAGATGAGTGTGCGCCCACCAGACTGGATCTGAATTGTACCTCTGCCAACCACTGTGTACTCCTCACCTCCACCGAATACCATGGAATCACTAAAAGACGAGAAGTCAATGAACTAGTCACGCCTATGAGAGAAATGACGTGATGCACCAGAGTCAATGTACCAGGCAAAAGACGAGACATGATCTAAGGACTTCTTAACCATAAAGGCATAGAAGGCGATTCTGTCTGCTCGAAATGTTCTGCAACATTTGCTATCTGATGAGACCCTCCCTGTTTCTTCTATTCAAAAGCAATCCTCTGTCGGCAATCTTTCTTCATGTGGCCGAACTTGTGACAGTAATTACACTGCACATTTTTCTTCCTAGCAGGATCAGAAGGCTAAGAAGAGCCTTTCTGCTGAAAGGACGGAGAGGACTGATATTTTGCAGCAAAAGCATTTTCTGAGGAGGCTGATGAAGCACCACTACCAAACTGTTGTTTCCAACAATCCTGCTGCATGAGTTTGGTGCATAACTCCGGAAACTTCAGATCAACATTAGTGGAGGTAATGTTGAGTGTTTCTGTGAAGTGCTCATAAGGTTTCGGTAGACTTTTCAGAGTGATGACTACCATATCTTCTTCCTCCATGGTCCGACCAATGGCTTCGAGTTGATCTCGAATGTCTTTAATCTTGCTAAGATGTTCCTGTAAAGACATATGTTCGTCCATCATGATGGAGAACAACTGATTCTTTAGAAAGAAAGTTCTGCTCTTGTCAGATGTCTCGTGTAGTTCCTTCAAATGTTGCGAGATTTCGGCAGCTGTCTTGCCGAAAGGAATCTGTGGTAACTGATCATCAGTCACAGAGAGTTTGAGAAGCATAACAGCCTCTCGATTTCAATCATCAAATTTATCTTGATTGGCACCAGCTATACCAGGATGGAGTTCTTTGCCCAAAACGAGCTGGTCAAGACACTTATATTAAAAAATGGTCAACATTTTCTGTTTCCAGATGTTATAATTGGTGCCATTAAAGCGCTGACTGCCTTCTAACATCAGATTGGTTAGCGAGGCCATCTGCACGTTTCCCAAGACAAAAAAAAACAATAAAGAAGTCTAGTACGAATTTCAAATGCAAATGGCGGCTGATCCTGGAGAAAAAAAACTGACAGGTGCTGGTGCAATATAAAATAGAACCAGAAATCGTTCTAAGAAGCAGGTTCAAGTAAATATATAGAGCACGATCTTTTACCAAAATAACTTACCCGGCAAGAATCCCCACAGACTTTCAGTAGTATCCATCCATTGTAAAATAGGTTCTGTTTGTCTGTGACAGAGATAAAAAAATTCTCACGAATTCTATATTTTGGAACAGCAGATTTCTATATCCACAGATGGAATTACGTTAAACCTTGAGAATAACTCTCCAATCGCAGCTAGGACGTCTGATTTTGCAGCAGCTTCAAATGGAATCCACTCGGTCAAAGAAGAAGGAACGAGGGACTGTCGATCCTTTCGATTATATAATGTTGAAACGCTGTGAAATGGCGGAGATAAAAAAATTTGACCAGAGCTTTTATTTCACGAAACCCCAACTGTGGTTAAGCCACGGGAATACCAATACGTAAACAGAATACCGAGCGAGACCGTTGAATGATTATGGGCTCGATGGATCGAACAACGACGTCCCCCGTGCTATTCGTGACAGGGAAGCAAAAGATGGGCCGCCTGCTATTGGTTGGGAATCTGCAAACCTTGGAAGAGGTTCACCACCCGCCCCTCGGCCAAGCCGCTGTCACGCAGGCCGCCGCCAATTTTGCTGAGGCTGACCACTGTGTAGCCGCCGATGCTGCTGATGGCCGAGCTCAAGTGCGCTAATTTCGAAATCAAATCAGCTGAGGCTGAAGCCAAACCCGTAGATGTCGAAGTTGTGCGTGTGCATGCGGAAGCCTATGCATAGCGCATGGAGATTGAGGCCCAGCACATCGACGACGAGTCTCAAGCTTAAGACGCTGAGGTTGAGGCCAAACGTATCAACGCCGAGGCCAAGTGTGCAGCCACCGATGCCGAGCACGCCAGACAAGACGCCCAGCTTGCCGAGACTGAAACCAAGTCGGGAACTTCCGATGCCGACACGTCAAACGTGAAATAAGGTAAAGCGTGACGCCCAAAAACAAAATGACCAAGTTCCGCTACTGGCTGGAATGATTATGTGTTAATGAACATAATCGTATTCACATTCTTTCGGCTGCTCTCAACACTCGCGAACAGCAACCCCTCTTTCAACGAAAAACCCTATGAAGCGTGTTGATGCAATTCAGCTGCGTCAGAACAGTTCTCTGCTTGCGGAGTGCCCAGAAAAAAATTTCAGACTAGAGAGTAATTTCGAAATGAAGCAAGAAATTTTTCAAACATTGAAAAATTATTTCGAAGAAATACCCTAACTCTGATACCATAATCAATGAATGAATTGAATTGATTACAATGAGCAATGAAGCTCAATAAATAATACAGATGTATTTATAGAAATAGAAACAGCAAGTTTCTACTAAGAAATAGAAACAACAAGTTTCTACTAAGAAATAGAAACAGCAAGTTTCTTCTAAGAAACTGCTAATAAGATCATAGACGATCTTATCCAAATGAGCATTAAACACTAAAATAGCATTATTCTAATAATCCTGTTCCACAGTCGCCACAGAGAACTAATCATCCTAGCCCACAAGAGAACTAATCATCCTGTTCCACAGTCGCCACGGAGAACTAATCATCCTGGCCCACAGGAGAACTAATCATCCTGTCCTACAGTCACCACGGGGTGTCACAGGGGAAGGTTGAACCTTTCACCCTGTACATAGTGCACCACCAGGGGATGGTGAGTCGCCCTGTGGTCGCATGTCGCTCCAAGAAGTACCCCGTGCCCCCTTGGAGCTCCCAGAGCTCAATACATCATAAACAACACCAAGTCGTTCTCGAAAAGTCAAGAATTTGACCTTTCCTAGGGGCTTCGTCAAAATGTCGGCGACCTATTCATCTGTACCGATATGTTGGAGCCTTATTGCTCCCCACTGCACCATATCCCGAATATAGTGGTACCTGATATCGATATGCTTGGAGCGATCATGAAATACGGGATTCTTTGATAAACGAATCCCGCTCTGGTTGTCACACAGGATCATGGTGGTATCCAATGTAAATCCAAACAGCTCACTGAAGAGCTTTCGCAATCAGACCGACTCACAGGAGGCCATACTAGTAGCAATGTACTCTGCCTCGGCGATGCTCAAAGCCACTGACTTTTGCTTCCTGCTCATCCAGGATATCGACGCAGATCCCAAAGAGAAACAGCACCCGAAAGTGCTCTTTCGGTCCACCACACTGCCTGCCCAATCAACATCGGTATATCCAAGTAGTCTCACATCTCCGGTATTGTATCTCAACCCATGAGTGATTGTGCCACAAAGATATCTCAACAGATTCTTGGCACCAATCCAATGTGTGTGGTGAGACTCAACCATATGTTGACTCAACGTGTTGACTGCAAAGCATATATCCGAACGGGAGTTCACCAAGAACATCAATGCTCCGACGAGTTGACGATACTCGATAGCATTTCGTAAAACAAGTTCGGCAACACTACCGCTTAACTTCTTGAAGTCAAGCTCCATCGGGGTAGTTACGAGCTTGCAGTTCACCATACCGAATCTCTCCAATATCTTCACCACATATTTTCCTTGAGATAGGAAAATCTCCCCTGGCTTCTGCCAGACTTCTAGTCCTAAGAAATAGTGCATCAGTCCTAGGTCCTTCATCTCAAACTCAAAAGCCAACTCCCTCTTACATTTGTGAATGAGAGGGTCTGCCCCTCTAAGAAAGAGGTCGTCAACGTACAGCACCAGTATGAGAGGATTGTCATCTTCAACCTTAAAGTAAAGGTTAGGGTCGGCTTCACTCCTAGTGAATCCCAACTTCATCAAGTAGCTATCGATCCTCTCATACCACGCTCGGGGTGCTTGCTTCAGCCCATAGAGGGCCTTCTTCAACTTGCACACATGAGATTCTCGATCATGAATCTCAAATCCTTCGGGTTGCTCCACATAGACCTCCTCTTTGATCGAACCATGCAAGAACGCAGTCTTGACATCCATCTGATGTAGGTTCCATCCTTGTGAAGCAGCAAGGGCTATGATTGAGCGGATGGTGGCATATCAGGCAACAGGTGCAAATATCTTGTCATAGTCTATACCTTCCTTCTGAGAGAAGCCACGAGCGACAAAACGAGCCTTATACTTTTCCGCACTTCCATCAACTACATGCTTTATCTTGTAAAGCCATTTCAAAGTGACAACTGCTTTGTCCTAGGATCTGGGGACCATATCCCAGACATCGTTTTTCATGATGGACTCATATTCCTCAGTCATAGCATCCTTCCATACTTGATGCTTGACAGCTTCTGCGAATGACGAAGGCTCATTTTGGATGATTGTGCTCATGATGGTCAAGTATCCCTGATACCTGGTCGGCTTCTTACTTTCCCGGAAGGTTCCCCTGGGTGCAATGTGCCCTTCAACATCATCAAGTGCCCCCCTAAGTCATGAAGACCTCTTCCTAGAAGAGGAGGGCTCTTGCGGAGGGGGATCAATAGGATCCATAGGTTCTTCCACATCGGGCATCATCTCATCTTCCTTTTCCTTCGATTCCCTAGTGTCAGCTTCTTTAGATCCCCTTAGAGTAGGAAGATTGTCAACTTTGCTAAGAGCCATATCTTCGTCAAAGGTGACATCATGGCTAATCTCGACTTCCCTTTGACCAGCCACATAGATTCTATAGCCCTTAGTATTTTCGCTATAGCCCACGAAGATTCCTTTCTTTCTAGATGCACCCAATTTATTCCTTTTCTCCTTCGGCACATGAAAATATACAGGACTTCCAAAAATTCTAAAATGAGATACGTCAGGTTTCTTACCAATGAACATCTCTTCAGGAGTCTTGGAACCCAATGCTTGATGAGGGCATCGGTTTTGTACATATACGGCGGTATTTGCAGCTTCGGCCCATAGAAACTTCGGAAGTCTTTGATCATGGAGCATAGCACGGACAGCTTCCACAATCGTACGATTCTTCCTTTCCGCCACACCATTCTGCTCAGGAGTATATGGTGTAGTAGTCTCCCTCTTAATGCCAGCCTCTTTGCAAAAGTCATGAAACTCATTGGATTCATACTCAGTCCCATTATCAGTCCTTAAGATCTTGATCTTCTTTTCAATTTGATTCTCGATCAAGGCTTTGAAGTGACGAAACCAGGAGAACACTTCATCCTTCTTTTTCAAGAAGTATATCCAAGTCTTGCAAGAATAATCATATGTAAAAGTGAGGTAATATAAATATCCTCCCAAGGAGTTCACAGGCATCATACCGGATATGTCTGAGTGAACCAACTGCAATATATTGGAGGTCTTGCTTTGGCTTGAGGGGAATGGTCCCCTTTTGATCCTTCCTTCAGCACATCCTGGACATAGACCTTCTTGCTCTAATCTGAACTCGAGCATCCCCATCACCATTTTTCTCACATCGGATAGAGATTTATAATGAAGGTGAGCAAACCTCCGATGCCATAGTTCAGACTGAAGAGATGTGTCACAAGACATGACACCCAGCAGACTTCCTCCGACCTGATATAATGAATCAACTAGAAACCCAAGAGTGAAAGCATCTTTAAAGTTCTTTTTCCATACACGTAACTTGCCATCAATGAAGGCCACCTTGTAGCCTTTGTCTTCCATTGCCGAAATGGACACCAGGTTCTTTTTGAGATCAGGTACATATAATACTTCTTGTAAATGAATTGTATTTCCCTGATTCAATTGAAGAGTGACATTCCCTACGCCTTTCACGGGATATTTTGAGTTGTCCCCAAGAACAATTTCCAAGTTGGTCTCCTTCTCTATCAGATTAGAGAGCTTCTTTGTAACCAGTGAAGTGCCTTGAGGCACCACTATCAATAAGCCAATTTTCCAGCGAGTCCGTGGGAGCAATGGTAGAGAGGGTAGCTGGTAGATAATATTCATCTTGCTTATTGTTAACAACGTTAGATTCATACCTAGAGTTTCTTGCCTTCTTGAAGGGTTGTCCTCTTCCTTGATTTCTGGCATTTCTTTTACCTCTGCCATTGGACCTGCCATTCCTTTGATTGCCTTGAGAGTGATTTTGATCATCGTCATGGTGTGAGTCCCTTTTATCAGGGCACTCCCTCGCATAGTGGCCCATTTTGTTGCAATTGTAACATCGACCTTTTCTTCCACCTTTTGGTCCAGCCTTTCCTTTGGATTTAGCCCCAGAATTGTTTCTTCTTTTAGCATGAGAAGAAAAGGCAGAGGGATGGCCTTTAAGTGTGGGCATTTCTTGCTCTTCCATCCTTGTTTCTTCTTGAATGCATCTTGCCATCAATTCCTCAAATCCAGGAATTACATTATTGTTGAGAAGAGTAGTCCTGAATATATACCATTCAGGTGGCAGTCCTCCAAGAGTTGTGAGTGTCATTTCCCTGTCAGGAACTACTTCCCCAATAGATAGGAGATCATTCTTGATCTCGGTGATCCTTAAGAAATATGCTTGCATACTCTCATCTTTGCCCTTCTTAATTTCCTTCAGCTTATTTCTAAGGAACAAAACTTGATTTGCATCATTAACTTTAAATAAACTCACCAGTCTATCGTAGATTTCCTTGGAGGTGGTCAGCTCGGAAACATAGGCCACCAGGCGCTTGTCGATAGAGTCCCGAATGATCTTCCTTGCTTTGACTTCTCCCTTGGTCCACTTGTTCTTTGCAGCAGCGGATGCATTTGATGGAGGCTCAACAATTCTGCCTCTCACATGGTCCAACACTTCCTGCTCTTCTAATGTTAGATCGAGAAACATCTTCCATCCATGATAGTCAGACTTCTCATGGAGTTTGTCTTCAGCAGGGAAGTGTGCTGAGGACCCCATGACTTCTTTAAGATTGCTTCAACAGCCTTCGGTGATTGCTCTTGCTCTTGCTCTTGCTTGGGCTTTGTCTTCACCTCAGCTCCGATACCATGTTAAATTATGGTATGTTCTATGCTTAGAGCAATTTACTTCTTTTCTTCTTATTAGCCATTGTTTAGCAATCACAAAAACATAAAGTAAAACGCAGATAGAACATTAAAAAATCGACAGAAAACAAGCCAAGACAAGAGACACCAGATGTGGCGGCTAGCCAGGGACAAACCCCAATGCAGGGAAACCCTTTGATCAATTCTTCTTTAATCTTCAATAGTTCAGCAGAAAGAGAAATAGTCCAATATATCAGATCTGTAATTTTATGACAGCAGAAAGAGATGCCCTAACCAGCACTTGCAAAGTGAATCAAATGATTCACAAAAAGGCTAGGATCAACCTTAGACAACCCAACCTTCAACGGAGATGAAGGACAGCCCGAAACAGCTCAAGAAACATGGTCAAATCTGGTCAACGTTCAAGCAACCCTGCAGTCAGCCCTAACCAGATTTGCGCTGGTCACTTCGTGGTCAGTTCAGCCCTCCAAACAGTGGATCTGAATTGCGACTTGCTTGAGGGAGACTCCCCACACAAGGCCACAGTCAAAGGAGGCTTCACGCTGGTCAGCACTGCCCTGGCTGCACCCTAAACAGACTTGAGTCCCTTGCTTTTGTTGCGTCCTCCTCTTATGGTCGCGTCCTTCTTCCTTCCCTAGCTGCTCCTTTGTTAACCCAAACAAGAAAGGAGAGTGAGAGAGAAGAAGAGATGATGAGATGAGATGAGATAATGACTCAACCTCTCCTCTATTTATATGCAATGCTGGGCATGTGTGCCACACACTTAACTGCTGGCCGACCTTGACAATTTGTCAAGTAATTAGAAATAAATTCATATCTCCATAAATACTTGTCAGAATCGGATGATCTTTAGATCAATCCTACACCTCTCGACAAGAGGAATCTAGGAAAAATATCAGCTGCCATAAATGAGGTGACCCACATGGAGTTTGGCCCTAGTTGCCAATCTAAACAAAACTCCAAGGTGTTCATTTATTGGCCAAAATTCCAAATGGAGATGTCTTTTTGGTCACAAACCTTTGGTCAATTGGAAGAAATACTTAGAGGCCTCTCGTGGTCCAAGTTTGGAAGTGACTATTCGTTTCCTTTAGTAACCTAGAGGGTTTGCACTCTTGCTAAACAAGGAACCAGGTTGGGTCATATTAGCCAAATGGAGATGTCTTTTTGGTCACAAACATTTGGTCAATTGGAAGAAATACTTAGAAGGTCCAAATTTGGAAGTGACTATTTATTTCCTTTAGTAACCTAGAGGGTTTATACTCTTGCTAAACAAGGAGCTTGGTTGGGTCTTATTGATATCAAACTCCAAAGTGTCGTTCTATTGGCCAAATGGAAATGTCTTTTTGGTCACAAATCTTTGGTCAATTTGAAGAAATACTTGGGGGCTTCTCGTGGTCCAAGTTTGGAAGCGACTATCCATTTCCTTTGGTAAACTAGAGGGTTTGTACTCCTGCTAAACAAGGACCCAGATTGGGTCTTATTAATATCAAACTCCAAGGTGTTGTTCTAATGGCTAAATGGAGATTTCTTTTTGGTCACAAACATTTGGTCAATTGGAAGAAATACTTAAAAGCTTCTTGTGGTCCAAGCTTGGAAGTGACTATTCGTTTCCTTTAGTAACCTGGAGGATTTGTACTCTTGCTAAACAAGGAGCCAGGTTGGGCCTTATTGATATCAAACTCCAAGGTGTTGATCTATTGGCCAAATGGAGATGTCCTTTTGATCACAAACCTTGGAAATAGTTGCTTAGACACAAGAACACCACCTAAACAAGATCAGAAGCCAATTTTTCTGGGAAGATTACACATTCTTTGAGGTTACATTCCCCTCGGTCAAGTCATAACTACTCTGCAGGATTTTAGAAGTGATGGCTCACCTGCGTTACAAAGTATCTACAAAGGGTGGAAGAAGTTGCTATTATACACTCTTGGCATTGGTGTGGCCTTAGGAGAGGATTTAGCTCGTCATTTGATTTGGACAAAACAACATTTTACTCTTGCTCATGTGGAAAAATCCCTCCCTCCTTAAAAGACTATCCAAGAAAGGGGTTTCACCTTGAGAGACCTTTGAGATGAGACCATTGGATTGTGAAAAACTTAGAATAGTAACGAGAATTCACATTAATTCCATCAGAACATCCTATTATTCAAGGTATTTCAACAGTTGATTCCATCTGTTGACGTATACAAGCCCAATATGTTCACTCTGGGGCCTTCTTGGCAGGATTTGATGCGGAAATATGATAAACCCACATGGATCTACAGACCTATATGGATATATCAGTACCTCAATAATTGCATCTCTCTTCAAGAGAAGCTCAACAAATGTTGGAGTCCCTCAAATGCGGAAGCACAATATGTGAATCATCTCCGTGCAGTGCAACCATTCAAACTCTCCTGCAGGGTGCAAGGCTTTGTGTGGCAGCTAGTCTTTCAGGCATTACCCTAAAAGGAATGCCTAACACAGTCAAGGTTCACAAATGACACATATCTGCATTCTGGCTAGGTTGAGACACTTCACCATCTATTCTGGAAAGAGATACATTTTCTTGAGCAAGATCAACTGGAAATCTGCCCTCTTAAGTTGCAATGATTCCATTGGTCCTTTCCACTAGAAAGGGGTTTAACATTGTAATGAGTGGTTACTCTTTGTACAGAAAATGTAGTGTGAAGTAGCAATTAATTGTAGTTGATTGTCTGTTTTTTGTTTTAGAGAGCATCTGCATAAGGATATGTTTATGCATTTTAGAGTTCAAAGTGCTCTCCTTCTTAGAGATGCGCATGGTTGCTTCATTAAGGTACAATGTTGAAAATAGTAGCGAGAAAGGCCCTTCTTTAACTTGTGCCTTAGTAAAAGAGACCAAGAAGTAGTTTTTCCTTAGCATGCACGAGTTCCTATAAGTTAGGACGAGTTCCTAAAAATTAGGGCGAGTTCCTATAAGTTAGGACAGTTCATGAAGCAGTTTGACTTATGCGTGGAAATAGAAGGCTCAGTTTGTTGTCCTCTAGTGCAAGTTATTTTTGGGAAAAGACAAACGAGTGAGTCAAAACTTCTAATTTGAGGCAGGACGAGTTGCATGAGTTAGTAGTTAACTCATCAATCACTAGTTTTAAGGCGAGTTCCTATAAGTTAGGACAGTTCATGAAGCAGTTTGACTTATGCGTGGAAATAGAAGGCTCAGTTTGTTGTCTTCTAGTGCGAGTTATTTTTGGGAAAAGACAAACGAGTGAGTCAAAACTTCTAATTTGAGGCAGGACGAGTTGCATGAGTTAGTTAACTCATCATTCACTAGTTTGATTTCCAAAAATAGAACTTGCCAGAATTAGCTAATTCGAAGTGCTTATAAGGAGATCGAAAGGCACAATTGTATTCATTGTTTTGTGGGCACGAGTTGGTGAGACAAAGCAATAGAGAGCACAGGTTTGTGTGTGAGAGCTTGTGAGAGGATCAGCGTACCAAGAGAGGCTTGTGCGCCGATTTATAGGAGAATTTTCTTGGGATTTGCACAAGGAAATATGGAAGCAGGGATCAGAGTCTTGCAGGTGTTTCAGCTTAGTACAAGCAGAGAAAACCAGATTGGTTTCTATTGAAACAAGATTGTTTTGTAAGAGATCTATTGCTCACTCTTCTATCAATAAAATTCTCAATCAAATAGAGGATTTTCCCAGTTGGGTTCCCTAGAAAAACAAGTGTGTCTATATCTGTGTAATTGTGTTTTTAATTCTGTTCTATTCCCCTGCAAATTAGTGGAGAAACTATGTGTCTTGTGAATAGAAATTAGTTTTTCATAATTGTTCATTAAGCAGTTGCAGAATTTTGTGGAATTTCTACATGGTATCAGAGCAGTGAACAGAATCTAGACCAGCACACGGAGAATGCAGTTGGAAGAAGACTGTCCTGAAGTTTTTTTTTGGGCAGCAGTTTTGCAAAGCCAAGCCAAGAAGAAGATAAGGACGAGTTTTCTAGTTCTGTTTTTGTCTTATGTTCTGGAAGATTGACTCTAGGAGACATGTGCGAAGATGTTATGGACATAGTTGTCTGAAGTGTGACAGTTTTGTGATCAGGCCGCGGAGTTTTTTGCATGAGAGAAAAGAAGGTTGTCACCTTTGTTCTGGGCTATAAGTAGAGGCTAAGAAAGGGTCGAAGTTCTCTCCGTGACAAAGCAAAGATTACAGGCTAGTTGAGGAGTTAGCACACAGGTTGGGTGATTGTTTATCCACAGATTTGGAGGTGGCCACAGGCCTGAACCTTCCTCATGTCTGAACTGTAACTTGGATGTGGATTACAGTCATGTATGCTCAGAACTGTGGTTATATCAGCTGAGGACAGTGAGATAAGTAAAGTGCCTTTTTATGTTAATTGAATGCTAGATGATGAGGGTTGTTTGATGAGTATGAACAGTAGTGACAATAGCCCTAGTTCAGTGGATAAGTAGCAGATTTATCACTGATAAGAGGGTTGTGTATGTGAGCCCAAAGTTTAGTCACTTTACAGTGGGTTAAAGGATTGATGGAGGGTTGATTGGATGCCCTAAGGATTGGCTTTTAAGCAGTCAAAAAATCAGTAAAGAGGGCTAGTGTAACAAGCCCTAGTACAGTGAGCAAGTAAGCAGACTTGTTGCTATTAGTGGGAAGATTCTGTTGTGCCCTAAGAAGCATTCTTTCAGAAAGGTTGAAAGGGTGTTTAGAGGGCTGATTGTGTAAGCCCTGAATACAGCATCTTGGTGCCGCAAGAGGTCTGTAAGTGAGCAAAGTTAGACAATAAATAAATAAATAAACCTCATGTACAGTGCTCATTGGAGGAGCTAATGGGCTATTCGGAAGCAAATTCGTGTGCCCTAGTTCAGTGGGTTGCAAGAGGGCAAACCAGTGATAAGAGGGCAGTTTGACAAAGACCCTAAGAATGTGATCCTTTGGAGCAGCAGAGGACATTGTTAGTGGGCAGCTTGGAAGTCCCTAAGAGCTGACGATCTTGAAGGAGCAAGAGAGCAGATAGTGGGCAGTTTGAGTAGCCTATGTTCAGTCTTCTTGGAGCAACCAAGAGAGATTGATAGTGGCAGATTTGACGGTTGGAGATGCAAGCATTCTGAAGTAGCAGAAGTTGCAGTTACCAGCAGTAGAGGAGGCAAAGTACCTGCCAGATTTGTTCAAAGAGCATCCTTCCACATGACCGGGAACAAGAAGAATTTCAGCCACCTAAAGGAGAAGGTCATGCAGTTTCAGATTGAGCTAGGAGATGATGGTCAGTGTACAGCTAGAGGAGTTGGTATTGTCAGTTTTTAGAGGGAATCAGGAAATCCTCTTCATCTTAGAGATGTCCTCTATTTTCCAATATTAAAGCAGAATCTTGTTTCGGTAGCTACCTTTGAGGAAAAGGGTTACGATGTCATCTTCAATAGAGGTAAGGCTTACCTCCAGCACTTAGCTTCTGGATGTAAAAAGCAGATAGGTGTAAGGGAGAAGAATCTCTACGGGTTCCATGTAGAAACAGGTGTAGCCTTGAGCAGCAACGCAAGGAGAGCTCAGAGTAGAGAAGTGGTGGTTGAACGAGAGCAGGATAGAGCTCTCAAGATGGAGCCTCAACCAATATCTCAGTTTCAGTCTAAACTAGTTGGGGGATCAATTTGTCCAACTAGGGCCAAATTCCACTTTGGACAGATCATTTGCAGAAGATAATTATTGGATTGAATTCCTCTTTTCGAGAGGACCAATATCAACCTAAGGATCACTAAATTTGGATAAGGAGAAATATGTTTTTGAAGACAGACACACACATGTGCATTTGGTCAAGGTCGACTTGGGGTCAAGTTGGACAAATTGATCCCCCTCCAACGCATATAAATAGAAGAGACCTTCATCCTCATTTGACACATTCATCACACAACATATTCTTCTCTCTCCTTCATCAATTGGATTGTACAAGTCTGAGACAGCCTGTTCTTCCTTCACACGTGAATTTTTGGAGCTGATTTGACCTGCATTGACTTTCTGTTTTGGGGAGACTTTGACCAGCGTTGACCGAGGCATTTTAGGGACTGTTTGACTGCGTTTTGACCAGGAATAGGTCTGTCCAAGCAGGCCGCATTATCTGGAACAGAAACCGAGGCAAAAGGAGTTGTTTGACCAGGGTTGACCGCAGAGTTGCAGGACTGTTTTGACCACAGGTTGACTACATGATTTGACTGGGTTTGACTGCTGATTTGTTGATTGTTTTTGCTGTTGTTTGACAACCAAGGAAGACCGAGTTTGACTAAGGTTGATCAAGCTCAATAGGGACAAGTTTTACTGTTGCATTGACCACTGTTGATTTCTGGTTAGGGTTGTTTGACTGCTGTTGCCTTTTCAGATTTGCAGACCTCCATCAAGCAGATCAAATTTGAAAGTGGTATTGGATCATCTAATTGGAAAATCAAGTCACATTGACTTTAACTTCATCATCATTGTACATTATTGTACTCTCTCTCTCTGTTAAACATTTGATATTAGATAATAAGAAGAATTGATCAAGGGTTTCCCCATCTTGGGGTTTTTCCCTGGCTTGAGCCAAATTCTTGTGTCCTCTTGTCTTGGCTTGTCTTCTGCATTTATTGTTTATGTTCTATCTATAATCACTGTCAATGTGATTAATGGTTAATGTGATTGCTATTAGAAAATAAGTGGAAATTATCATTGGGCTAATAAAAAGACATTGAAGTAATTGTTGCAAGCATGGATCATACCATAGTTATCTAAAATTAACAACTGACCAGCAGGATGATGAGGAGCATAGCCTAGGGCGAGTGGAGGCAGCCACTCAATCAGAGACTCCTAGTATAGGGAGAGTTCGAGCCAAGTGGGCAAAGGATTTGGTTAAGGGAGATCAGAAGAGAGTTGAATCTTCCAGTATCACTTCCAGCCAGAGGAAGTAGCCACAAAGGTACACAGGGTACATGGCACTTATGACTGAAGTGATGGACTTGCAAAGCATGGTGGGAAAGAACAGGTCTTCAGATTAGGTTCTACAAAAGAAAGCAGGGAAGTCTTCTAGTTTAGAGGGATTCGCTGCAGCGGCAAAGAACTTGGTAGTGTTGGAGACAAATCCGGGTGGACGAGGTTCTTCTAGAAGCACCTTCCTCACTAAGAGGGAGTGTTGAAAATAGTAGCAAGAAAGGTCCTTCTTTGACTTGCGCCTCAATCAAAGAGACCAAGACGGAGTTTTTCCTTAGCATGCACGAGTTCCTAAAAGTTAGGACAGTTTCCTAAAATTTAGGACAATTTCCTAAAAATTAGGCGAGGTCCTATAAGTTAGGACAGTCCGTGAAGCAGTTTGACTTATGCATGGAAATAGAAGGCTCAGTTTGTTGTCTTCTAGTGCAAGTTATTTTTGGGAAAAGACAAACAAGTGAATCAAAACTTCTAATTTGAGTCGGGACGAGTTGCATGAGTTAGTTAACTCATCAATCACTAGTTTGAGTTCCAAAATTAGAACTTGCCAGAATTAGCTAATTCGAAATGCTTATAAGGAGATCAAAAGGCACAATTGTATTCATTGTTTTGTGAGCACGAATTGGGGAGACGAAGCAATACAAAGCACAAGTTTGTGTGTGTGAACTTGTGAGAGGATCAGCATACCAAGAGAGGCTTGTGCGCAAATTTATAGGAGAATTTCCTTGGGATTTGCGAAAGGAAATAGGGAAGCAAGGATCAGAGTCTTGCAGGTGTTTCAGCTTAGTACAACCAGAGAAAACCAGATTGGTTTCTATTCAAACAAGATTGTTTTGTAGGAGATCTATTGCCCATTCTTCTATCAATAAAATTCTCAATCAAGCAGAGGGTTTTCCAGTTGGGTTCCCTAGAAAAACAAGTGTGTTTATATTTGTGTAATTGCGTTTTTAATTATGTTCTATTCTGCTGCTAATTAGTGGAGAAATTTTGTCTCGTGAATAGAAATTAGTTTTTCAGAATTGTTCATTAAGCAGTTGCAGAATTTTGTGGAATTTCTGCATACAATATGACCTGAAGGCCTTTAGTTTTTCCCTTTTGCACATTTGTTATATCATATTTTATGTTTGTATAAGTAGTTTTTTTTTGTCAATTGGGTCTCGCCTGGACATTGAAATTTGAGAGGTGAAGAGTTATCCTCCCCGGCCAGATTCAATTCCCACAAGTGACATGTTGAGCTCTTAATGAGTATATTGTTTTAAGATCCTTGAGCCCTGTGTTGACAGAGACTCAAGCTTCTGCAAAATCTGATTAATCTTGGGTACCATTCTTGGAATGAGGGGAAGTGTCAAGCAGATGCCCACAAGATATGCATTTTATGGAAAGAGAGAAGATAGAAAAAGAACACAAATAAGGTAGCATTTTTCAAAAATAATAACCAATAATCATATGACCATTCTATTACTATTCTCTTATAACTTTTGTGCTACAATGTTCCATGCTTTCACCTCAGTCATTCGCTAATGCTATTCAACCACCCGTTTCACTCTTATGATTCCACATCATTAGTTGTTTTTAGAATCAAGTTAACTGATACATCGTTGACCTTATCTGTAATTGTCAATACAACTCCACGCCAGAAGACCGAACTGGGTCTTCTATAAGGCACTTGAATTCAATCAAATAAGTATGCATCACCCATTAAATAAGCTTGCATCCCCCATTGGGGATTGCGCTTGCAATCACTAGGAAACAAGTTCATTTTCTCCTTCCCTTCAGCTAACGAGGATAGATGCAATTGGACCAAATTCAATTCTGAATAGAACAACAATTAGGCAGTGGAAGCATACCTAAGGGGTGGATTGTCACAGACCAAGGCAGGCAACAAACATCATTCCATTCGTTGAGCAGTAAACTTCCCTCTTCTACTAAACCAAGCTATCAAATTCCACAAAGACCACCGAACAATTGACAATTTATCAGGAACGACATAATCATCGAACCTATCGCGACGCCAGACATCTGCTGAACCCTTGTGCAAGTCCTCCGGAACACCTCAATCCTTCACAGTCAATTGTCCTATGATAGCCTTTCCACGTTGATTGTGCCCTCTTATCACTCTCTAAATTATATCATAATTAGCTCCACATCTATATTTCTACAGAATATTTACGACTGGGTTTTGTAAACAGAAAGCAAATATTGTTAGAATAATGTTATAATTTAGCAACACAGATAAGGCCATACATTAAACTTCGATCGACACAAGGCACTGTATATGTTAGAACCTTGTTTGAAACGGAGAATTATATACAATATACCTCAATTGGTTAAGTTCTCAATGACTACTATCAAACTAACAGGGTTCATATGAAACTTTTGGGTATAAATCTAGATACGACTACCAGCTAGTAAAACCTATACAAACATATTTTAGTTCTGCGGGAAAATAATTTAAGGATTTTTACAGTAATTTTTCGTCTGTCAAGGAACGCAATGAAAAATTAACCTATTAATTGGAAAAATGAAATAGGAAAGCTCACCGGTTATGGAATTGAAGGCTGACCTGTTGTGGAATTGAAATGCAGCACAGTGAGAGCCGAAAGCAGAGCGCGATATGAAAATCAATGGCAGCAATCTCTGTCTGAGACGTATTTTCCTACGATTTGACGTCGCTCCGTATAAATACGTCAATTGCGCGATGATTCATTGCCGGTGTTATTCCACCCATAGATATTTGTTTTTAAAAATAAGTTTAATCCATTTCCCGGCGGGGATAAGCAACCCGTTTTCTTGGCTGGGAAATACTTCTGCGTTTAGTTCTATTTTCCTCAGTTTTGTTAGTTGAAATTGCATATTGCGAAGTATTTGTTCTTTTCTTGGAAAAGGTACGAGAACATTTATTCTGTTGTAAGAAAACATTTAGTATGTTGGTAGGGTTAACTATTTTCTTTAACTTACCTTAAAAATAGAAGTTCCTTTAAAGAACGATATTAGTGAAATGGGCTATCTAATGTCTCATTCTATACCTTTAATGACTCTCCAATAATACAACAAGCTTGGCAACATCATTATAGCAAGAAGACATCGTTACATGATTTTTTTTAATGGTTACACAATTTTTTAAATAGCAAAATTATATTTACAAAAAGTTCTTTTAATTGTTGTTATTACTAACAATCTCTATTTTGATAACAATTTTCCTAATCTCTTGCACATGCCCATTCATCATCTTTTCTACAAGCCAATAGAAGTCAAACATCACCGCAACTTCTCTACCAATATTGGTTCATGAACATGTTTGCACAATTCTCATGCGTGTGGACCTTCTTGAGAGCTACTTTGTTGCCATCAATTACACGTCTTACAAAATGATATCTTACATAAATATGTTTAGTCTTGTTGTGATAAGCCAGATTAGTAGCCAAATTAATAACACTTTGACTTTCACACAATACATTCACTTTCTCCTGCATCCCTCCAAGCTCATCAAGTAGGCCTTTCAAACAGATTGCCTCTTTACAAGCATCTGAAGCCGCTATATACTCTGCCTCAGTAGTGGACAAAGCAATTGTTTCTTGAAGGTTTGACATCCAACTAATCGCTTCACTTGCAAGAGTAAATACATATCTTGTAGTAGATCTCCTCTTGTCCAAGTCACCAGCATAGTCAACATCAACATATCCGCATATTGAACCTCCACAACCATTAAAGATGATACAATGGTCACTTGTGCCTCTCAAATATTGAAGCACCCATTTCACTGCTTTCCAATGTTCTTCTCCTAGATTTGCAGTGAATCTACTGACAACTCCAACTCCATGTGAAATGTTAGGCCTTGTAGACAACATTGCATATATTAAGTTGTTTATTGCATTTGTTTATGGTACACGAGACTTATACTTCTTTTCTTCATCAGTTCTAGGACTCAAACCCAAAGAAAGCTTAAAATGGGAAGCTAAAGGAACATTAACATGTTTCACATTGTTCATATAGAACTTTACAAGTATTTTCTCCACATACTTCTATTGTGAGAACCAAAGCTTTCCATTTTTTCTATCTCTATGTATCTCCATGGCCAAGATCTATTTTGTAGCTCTAAGATCTTTTATATCAAACGTCATAGAAAGTTGAGATTTTATCATGTTGATCTCTTCCATGAAGGCTTCACTGGGGGAGTAATATCATACCACGTGCATTCATATTGGGGATATATATTGAGGGAAAAATGACATAATATATTGGGGGATATATAGGGGGTAAAAGGTTTTTATATTGGCACGCATAAAAACCGGAACTCAAAGTTAATGAAAAAATATAAAGGGGCATAAAAAATGTTAATGAAAAAATGGATGCCCACAATCTAGTGAAAGTCGTGATTTTTTAAATTGAGAAGGATTGGGTTCGTATTGGTAGGGGGTTAAATGATGTGAATTTTAGAGGTATTTTCCAATATGTAGTCAAATTAAAGGTATTGTTTAATATGCCATGAATGCACATGATGTGTAATAGGTTCATTGAGTGAAGCCCCTGTGATCTCTTCCAAGCTTTTGCTTGCAATAAGCATATCGTCAACATACAAAACCAAGATAATGAATATACCATTGAAACCTTTAAAATACGCACAATGATCATATTCACTTCTAGTAAAGTTTTGGCTCTCCATGAAGGAGTAAAACTTCTTGTATCATTGTCTGGGTGATTGTCTTAGGCCATACAATGATTTCCTAAGCTTGCAAACTAAACTCTTGTTACGATCTTATATAAAACCTTTTGGTTGTTCCATATAGATCTCCTCATCCAAATCTCCATGACAAAAAATTATTTTAACATCTAATTGTTCTAACTCAAGGATAAGTAATGCACTTAGTGCTAACATTATACGAATAGAAATAAGTGTTACAATTGGTGAAAAAATCTCATGAAATTCAATACCTTAAAACTAAGAGTACCCTTTTTCTACCCATCTCACCTTATATCTTTCAATACTTTCATCAACGTTTCTCTTCAATTTGAAGACCCATTTACATCCAACAAGACTTCTCCCTCTAGGAAGTGCTACAAGATCTTGGGTTTTGTTCTTGGCTATGGAATCCATTTCATCATCCATAACCTTCTTCCATTTTTTACTATTTGCATCATCCATTGCTTCTTGATAATACGAAGGTTCCCCATCCTTAGTAATCAACATAATAGATTCTTCATACCTCTTGGGTGTTTTTCTTTCCCTTGTAGACATTCTAAGAGTGACTGGTTGTTGAACTTCTACAGTTTCCTTTATATCTTCTTCACCTTTTTCTTCAAACATTTCTTCTTCCTTCCAACTTTCTGAAAAAGGTTGCGCCTACGACTGAATTTGTGCCTAGTTTAAATATAGCTAAATCAAAGTAAAATATTATGAAGATTTGGCAAAATGGAAGCTTATATAAATGCATGCAAGAATGTGAAACCAACACTAAAAAAAAAAGAGGTAAAATTGGAAAACAAGAGATTAAAAAAAAAAGAGGGATAAGTCATGGTCAATGAAAAAAGACGTTTGATGACCAAAATAAGTCATGAAGGGAAATTTCACGATCAAATTCCACCCTTCATGGACATATTAATTTGACATCCGAAAGGGACTCATACAGTTAAAGAATTTTATGTTCAATTTGAACTCTTTTTTATGAATGGCTCTGGAACAAGTTATGCAATTTGTAAAGTTTAAAGATTTTGATAACAAATTATTACTTATTTTCATTTTATAGATATACCCCATTTTATGAATTTTCTTTTAAATACAAATTTTGGTTTTTTCCATAAAATTTAAATTACCTAACATAAAAAGCTTACATAGTGCTTAGTTTGTTATTATCTTAAACGTACATAGTGCTTAGTTTATTATTATCTTAAAATTTTATATTACTAGGTTCCACATGGATGAAGTAGTTTATAAATGAGTTTTATTGTAAAAGTCCATTTCTATCTATGTTATTCTTTACACATGGTGCTTGCAACTTTTATTTTAATATCAATTTAATTTTTTTAAATTTGGGATTGTGATTATTGTTCAACATACTCATAATTTTTTCATATATATTTATTTATTTTAACAACTTGATGAATTGAAAATTTAATATATTAATAAAAATAAAATAAAAAATCTTTTATAATTCTTCATTTGCCTATGACTTTTACTTTTATTCACAAACTTTCATCGGACTAATGGTCCACTTTGGCCCATGAGTGCTTGAATTCTCTACTCACATACACACATTATTAATGTTTAATTATTGCTTAGAGAATGTTTTTATACATAAGCAGACCAGATTTGTTAGAAAAGTGTAAAATAAAATATGCACAACATAACAACTTACAATCTAATAAATAAAAAAAATTAGGGAATCAGAATCGTGAGATTACTAAGTACACTAATACATAGGTCGCAGGCAATTGAAAATTTGAAATAGTTGTCAATAGTCAATAATGAACAACCCTTCGTTTTCACACATTAAGAGGTGGAAAACCACAGTCCCATTTTACATTAAATGTTAACTAATCCATCTTTTATTAAATAATCAAAATAATGTGAAACTAATAATATTTGAGATAAATAAATTTAAATGATCTTTTAAATTTTTATAAATTAAATAAAAAAAATAGATTAGACATTAAATTAATAGATAGATTTTCTTCAAAAAAAAAGTATTACGCTTTATGCCTATCCTACTTCTTTTGAACTTAAATTAAAAAAACAACTACAACATGCAAGATAATTATAATTTAGGTGTATTTTTAATGTAACATTACCTCTAGATATTACTTACATGTCATTATCCTATTTCAACCTCACGAAAACAAAAAACACCCCATTTCACTTTCACAAAAGCAGAGAAGTATGAACAATTAGATGGACGTGGGTAGTCGGTGAAAGAAAGAAAGAAAGAAAGAAATTATTTTAACGTCCATGAGGCTAAAGATAGCCTATGGGACAGATTGCTTCTTCATCTGCTTGATGTATTCAACCCTTTTTCTGTGAACCTTCATAAGAAATGCTCCTAGCTTCTCGACAAACCCCTCGCTAAATAGATTATCCCAAGAGCTAGCTGCCAGCATACCTGCATAACTTTCCCTGTTGTCTTTGAAGGCCTCACATTCTAAAATGAAATGTTTTTCTGTTTCCACTTTTTCGGAAGAACAAAATATGCATACCCTTTCCTCCCACACTTCCTTTGGCCTTTTCCAACACCTTGTTTCACAACGGAGTTGATCAGAATTAGTCCTTAACTGAGCAATAAGAATTTTGGCTCTCGAAGAGATATTGGCCTCTATGTATGCTTTTGGTTGATGACTATGAGTGGGATTAAACACTTCAATATAGTAATTTTTCTTTCTTCCTAGCTCCTTATCCCAAGTACGTTTGTGGAACTTTTCCATAACAAAAGCTTTTATCTCTTTGCTGTTTATGGGACACGCGTTCAAGCAAATACCCCATTTACTAAACCATTTGTTATTTTGTTGCATCCAAGTTTTTTTGCTCTTGCACAATGTATCATTAAAGACAACCTTAGGCCATCTACCCTCTTCCATTTGCTCAATTTGTTGGAAATAATACTGAGAGGGGGGTGAATCAGTATTATGAAGTCAATTATTTCCTTTGCAAATCCAGATCATATACGCTACTTCAGTTAGAGAAAACCGCATATATACGCAACTACGTATAAGGAAACCCGCGTATACCATGCAAACTTATGATTTACTTTATCTTACAGATGTTGATCATTAAACTGTGTATCAGAATCAAATAAACAGTAACCAGAAACAGTGAAACAGAGCAGAAGACAATCACACACAAGAACATAAGATATAAGGTGGAAACCCAATGTGGGTGATAAGCACCTGCTGCAATTCGTCTCTATCTTCTTTTTAATTAGAAACTTCTTTTTACAATGATTCTGTACTGGTGCAGTCCTTTACCAGTACGCAGGTTGCAACCTACAGAGAGCTACAACCCTCTCTTGTTCTCCAGCTTCTCCTGGAAGGGAGCTACAACCCCCTTAGCTCTTGCACTAGTCAAGATACTAGTACGTAGGTGCTGGCCTACAGAAGGCTACAACCTTCTCTTTCTTTCAGGGACCGTGTTTCATAAATTTTCAGACTGGATCCATCAATCAATCATCAAGAATTTTTCTGTATCAAACAATCTCCTTTTCACCAATTAGAACTGAATCAAGTAGACACTTCTCTGATAGCTGTACCCAGAACACAGTAACAATAGCCACACACCAAATCCTGAACCCAGAACACTGCAGCAATAAACAGAAACAGCTAGAACACAACCCAAGAGATGTACGCTACTTCAATAACCTGAAACCTGCGTGCATACGCTTCTGTGTTTAGACCAACCCGCGTATACGCTGTTTTTATTCACTGAACCAGCGTGTATACGCGCCTTCGCTTCACTGAACCTGCATACAGATCTATAAAGGATAATTCACTCTTTCAAATATTCAGACATTAATTAACCCAGATTACCAAATTTATAGATCAAGCATGCGCCACATATAACAGATCAAAATCATACAAAGATACTATTATTCAAGCCTTAAGATTATGACCCATCAATAGAACTTATCCTTCTCTTTGCGCTTAGGTTCCTCCTTCATTCAGATCCAGATCTGCACCATAACCCAATCACCAATATTTCAGATCTAGCACTTTATCAGATATTCAATAATTCAGATCATGCTTTGCCAAATGATCTCCTTCCTCTTTTATAGTCTTAGGCCTTTCACAATACCACGGTCCAAAACCATAACAAAATAATACCATGGACCCAATACTTGGGATCAACACTTCTGACGAGATACCATGGCCCAAAACCATAGGTTCAATTACCAAGGACTAAATACCACGGACCAAAAGTAAGTTCTCCAACATGTACGCGCTTTTCCTTGCGTGAAAGTGCGTGTATACGCATACGCGCCTTTGAAACGTCTAACCTGCGTATATACGCGTCTTCGTCTAGATGAACCTGCATATATATCTTTTCCTTCATTTTGAGAGCCTGAACTGAGATCTGTCACCAGAGTGAGTTGCCATCAAGGACAACACCTGTGCCATAGCTCCAAACTTATGCCATAAGGCCAACACAATTTTTTTAAATACCTTATGACACACCATAGCAATTGCTTCAATAAGAGCCGTCCCTATTTCACTTAACAAGATATCATAATAAACTTCACTTTTAATCTTAAATTTGTTTGTAATCAAACGCTTCTGAATTTTCTCAATTTGTCTCCACTGCATGTCGAAGGTACTACTAGCCCACAGTTCACAACCATAGAGAATCACCGAAATCACTAGAAGCCCAAAAAGAGTTTGAGTGGTCTTCCAGTCCCATAACTCTGCCTCTATACACCTATTTTGAAAAGCATAAAATGCTTTCCAACCCCCCAAAGTTCTTTTCTTTCTACAACCATTCCAGCTTAGATTTTTGTTGAAGTCAATTCCGAGGTATTTGTAATCCACAACTTCTTCTAGAATGTTGCCTTCAAAGTAGAACTTATGTTGGTTATGTTTTCTTTTCTTAGAGAATACCACTGCTTTCGTTTTGCTGATATTGACTTGCATCCCCACACTTCTACAAAAATGCTCAAGGGATAGTAAGTGCTCTTGCAAACCAAGAGTCGATTTAGCAATCAGAATAAGGTCATTTGCATACAAAAGAAGCCTTATAACAAACTTGCACAAATAGATACCATCACCCCCTTGCGAATTTAACCACTCCTCAAGCTTGTCGATATATAAACCAAAAAGGGTAGGAGATAATGGGCAACCTTGCTTGACCCCGATATCGCTTCTAAAACTTTCAGAAATTCCTGCTAAAGTTCTAATTTTGACTTTCACCTCTTCATACAGCCTATGCAGAGCTGCTCTCAAATGTTTAGGAACCCCAAGTTCCTCCATTCTCTACCAAAGTTTATCCCTAGGAACCGAGTCAAACGCTTTTCTGAAATCAACAAAGCAACAAAAGACTTCTTCCTTTTTCTCCCAAACTTTTTCAATGATGTGCCTTAAAGTTATGGAATGATCAACTGTGGAATGTTTAGGTCTAAAACATGCTTACCCATTAGCACGCTTATCTCTTTCTTCTGCCCACTTGCTAATTTTGTTTTCTAGCATGCTTCCAAATAGCTTTGCAAACAAAGGGTTTATCATGATGGTCCTATAATTGGAGGGATTATTATCGTCACCGCTCTTGAAAAGAGGTGAATGAAAATCTAAGTTGTCCTCTTTAAATGCAACTCAGCATAATGATATGCTTGATCTGGTTTGACGTCTTCTTATCCAATCCAGCTGGGATGCAGACTAAAACTGGGTTAGCTTTTCTGCTTTTCACGTGTTGGGCGACCAATAAATCACTAGTGTTTGGATTATTGGGAAGGACGACACTCAAACATTCAATGAATTCCATGGGAGCCTGAATGTGAAAATCTTATCCTCTTAAATATTCATATATTCATATTATGTAATTCTCTCATCTTGGAATTTGAAACAGAATTTATAGCAAAATTGTACAATAGTAATTAATTTGAAATATAATTTATAGTAAGATTGTACAGTAGTAATTAATATGCAATACTTTGAAGTCAGTTCTGTCATCATTACATAATAAGACATAACATATTTGAACCAATAATATTTGAGATAAATGAATTTAATTTTTATTTAAAATTAATAAAGTTTATTTCATAATGTTAAACTTTAAATTTTTTTAGTTAAAAGGAAACTAATAGCAAGTCAATGAAAAACTGAATATGTTATATCCTGAGAGCAACAAGTATAATAATAAGACATTATTACATAACTTTCTATTGTTACACAACTTTCTAAATGGCAAAATTACATTTACAAAAAGTTCTTTTAATTGTTGTCATTACTAACTATCTCCACCTTGACAACAATTTTCCTAATCTCTTGCCCATGCCCATCCATCATCTTTCCTACAAGCCAGTAGAAGTCAAACACCACCGCAGCTTCTCTACCAATATTGGTTTCATGAACATGTTTGCACAATTATCCTGCGTGTGGACCTTCTTGAGAGCTACTTTGTTGCCATTAATTACACGTATTACAAAATGATATCTTGCATAAATATGTTTAGTTTTATTGTGATAAGCTAGATTAGTATCCAAATGAATAGCACTTTGACTTTCACAAAATACATATCCAAATGAATAGCACTTTGACTTTCACCAAATACATTCACTTTCTCCTGCATCCCTCTAAGCTCATCAAGTAGACCTTTCAACCAGATTGCCTCTTTACAAGCATCTAAAGCCGCTCTATACTCTGCCTCAGTAGTGGACAAAGCAATTGTTTCTTGAAGCTTTAACATCCAACTAATCGCTTCACTTGCAAGAGTAAATACATATCTTGTAATAGATCTCCTCTTGTCCAAGTCACCAGCATAGGCAACATCAACATATCCGCATATTGAACCTCCACAACCATTAAAGATGATACAATGGTGACTCGTGCCTCTCAAATATTGAAGCACCCATTTCACTACTTGCCAAGGTTCTTCTCCTAGATTTTCATGAATCTACTGACAAATCCAATTGCATGCGAAATGTTAGGTCTTGTAGACACCATTGCATACATTAAGTTGTTTACTACATTTTCTTATGGTACATGAGACATATACTTCTTTTCTTCGTCGATTCCAGGACTCAAACCCGGAGAAAGCTTAAAATGGGAAGCTAAAGGAACATTAACATGTTTCACATTGTTCATACCGAACTTTACAAGTATTTTATCCACATACTTCTATTGTGGGAACCAAAGCTTTCCATTTTTTCTATTTCTATGTATCTCCATGGCCAAGATCAGTTTTGCGGCTCCAAGATCTTTTATATCAAACGTCCTAGAAAGTTGAGCCTTTATCTTGTTGATCTCTTCCATGAGGGCTTCACTGGGGGGCAATACCATACCACATGTGTTCATATTGGGGGATATATATTGAGGAAAAAAATGACATAATGTATTGGGGGATATATAGGGGTAAAAGGTTTTTATATTGGCAGGCATAGAAAATGGAACTCAAAGTTCATGAAAAAATATAAAGAGGCATAAAAAAAGTTAATGAAAAAATGGATACCCACAATATCTAGTGAAATTCGCGATTTTTTAAATTGAGAAGGATTAGGTTCGTATGGGTAGGGGGTTAAATAATGTGAATTTTAGAGGTATTTTCCAATATGTAGTCAAATTAAGGGTATTGCTTAATATGCCATGAATGCACATATATGTAAGAGGTTCATTGAGTGAAGCCTGTGTGATCTCTTCCATGCTTTTGCTTGCAATAATCATATCGTCAACATACAAAACCAAGATAATGAATATACCATTGAAACCTTTAAAATACGCACAATGATCATATCCACTTTTGGTGAAGTTTTGGCTCACCATGAAGGAGTCAAACATCTTGTACCATTGTAGTGGTGATTGTCTTAGGCCATACAATGATTTCCTAAGCTTGCAAACTAAACTCTTGTTGCGATCTTGTACAAAACCTTTTGGTCGTTCCTGATAGATCTCCTCATTCAAATCTCCATGAAAAAAATTTATTTTAACATCTAACTATTCTAACTCAAGGTCAAGTAATGTAGTTAGTGCTAACACTATACGAATAGAAATAAATTTTACAATTGGTGAAAAAATGTCATGAAATTCAAACCTTAGATCTGAGAGTACCCTTTTGCTACGAGTCTCACCTTATATCTTTCAATACTTTCATCAACATTTCTCTTCAATTTGAAGACCCATTTACATCCAACAAGACTTCTCCCTTTAGGAAGTTCTACAAGATCCTGGGTTTTGTTCTTGGCTATGGAATCCATTTCATCATCCATAACCTTCTTCCATTTTTCACTATTTGCATCATCCATTGCTTCTTGATAACAAGAAGGTTCCCTATCCTTAGTAATCAACGCAATAGATGAAGCAAAATCTTCATACCTCTTGGGTGTTTTTCTTTCCCTTGTAGACATCCTAAGAGTGACTGGTTGTTGAACTTCTACAGGTTCCTTTAGATCTTCTTCACCTTTTTCTTCATACGTTTCTTCTTCCTTCCAACTTTTCGAAAAACCTTGCATCTGCGACTGAATTTGTTGATTCGACTATACTTGTTCTTGTTCAACTTTTTCAACATCTAATTTTAAAAGAGAAGATCCATCAAACATTGTGTCCCTACTAATGATGGTCTTATGTGTAGAAGGATCCCACAACCTGTATCCTTTCATAACATCGTCATACCCAACAAAGACATAACATTTTTCTTTTGGGTCTAACTTAGAACGTTGATTCTTTGGAATAAGAGCATAGGAATTACAACCAAAAAATCTTAAATATGAATAATCACAAGACTAACCTGACCAAACTTCTTTAGGAATTTTACAATTAATAGAAACTGAAGGTGATCTATTTACCAAATAACAAGTAGTGGATATTGCTTTTTCCCACAACTCCTTCTGTAGATTAGCATTGTTGATCATGCTCCTGGCTCTTTCCATAAGAGTCTTGTTCATACGTTCAGCAACGCCATTTTGCTAAGGAGTATAGACAACATTTTTGTGTGTAACAATCCCTTCATCCTTGCAATATTGCTCAAATTCTAAAGATGTAAATTCATTGTCATTGTTAGTTCTTAAATATTTAATTGTATTGCCAGTTTTCTTTTCCACCATAGCTTTAAATTGTTTAAAAGCATTAAATACATTAGCCTTTCCTTTTAACATATAAACCCAAACTTTCTTTGAGTAATCAAAAATAAGCATTACAAAATAGGATGCACCTACATAGGACATTGTAGGAGATAGTCCCTAGAGATCGTAATGAATATAATCCAAAGCTCCTTTAGTATTATGACTTCCATCTTTAAATGTGTGTCTACATTGTTTTCCATATACACAATGTTTGCAAAAATCTAAACTCAACGATTTAAAATTAGGAAGTAATTTGTGATTTATCAGTACCTAAGGCCCTTCTCGCTCATGTGACCCAACTGCTGATGCCATAGGCAAGTATCTTCTCTTGCCTCCTCAGATACAGTCGTTGCCTCATTGACCTCAATACTTCCTTTAAGTTTCCAAAGGTTTATGATCTTCTCTGCCTTCATAACAACTAGAGCACCCTTTGGAACTCTCAACGTTCCAACTTGACTTGTAAATTTATAACCTTTTGAGTCCAATACTCCCAAAGAAATCAATTCCTTTTTCAACTCAAGTACATGTCTAACATCAGTCAATGTTCTAATCATACCATAATTCTGACATTTCCCACCGCAAAAGTTTGACAAGATACATTATTACCCATAAACACAAGGCTACCATTCACAACTTGATACGAATAGAACCAGTTTTTGTGTGAACTCATGTGATGAGAAGCACCAAAATATAACAACCAATAGTCAAAGTGTCGAGAAACATTGCAATGAGACAAAGTTTCATCTATCATACCTAACTTAACAGACAAAACCATATCAATCATCCCTGATTCGACTTGATTTTATTCCTTCTTTGGGTTTTCGCTGGACTCTTTTCTTTTCCAACAGTCCTTCCTGAAATGCCCTATTTTGTTGTAGAACCAACATTTGGTTTTGTTGACACCTAATCTTTGGGATTTAGGTAAGTCCATGTAAATATTGTAAATAGTAAAATAAATGGAATTGGGAGATGAAGAGACATTGGGAAATGAAACCCAATAGTCTCCCTCTCCATGTATATATCCATGTTCTATATTAATGCAAAATCAATAAGATACATGAATTTACTCCTAGCCTGACATGGTATCAGAGCCAGCTCCAAAATTTAGATTTATGCTTCTTGTAACTCCTCTCTCCCTTGACAAAAAAATTGTTTTTGATTCCATGCTTTGTGCATTGAATGCTCTGTTGATTCTCTGTCTCAAACCATATGCTGTTTCATCTCTTCACAATTGATTTCCTTGGGTCCTCCTTGCTCGCTCTCCCTTTGAATGTTGGACTAAACGCTGCCAAGAGAAGGATTAAGCGTTGCCTACTTGAATCACATATGTTGTGGATTTTATTGAAGTTCGTGCAATATTTTCATTAAGGTTATGAGCATTGGTATGGTGGTATTGTCGTGTTGTAGAGCTAATACTGTGAATGGTTGTGCGATGTTTAAATTTGGAGAGACCAGACAACATTCGATTGTGCCACGTTTGAAGGCGTTGAATGGCTTGAGGCCTGTTCTGAAAGCGTAAGAGCCAGCGATGTTGATGCAGTGGATACAATGTGGAATGTTAATTCTAGTCAAAATGCAGAGAGGAACGTAGAGAGAAGACCTTTTCATACCCACCTCCAGTCAGAGATCTGACTTAGCAGTGTGTTGTATTTGGAAGGTATGTTGACCGGTTTTGAAAACCATGTATGCAAACCAAAACTGTGACATGTGGGTTGAGTTTTTTTTTGTGTGGTGAAATTATTTAAGGCTATGGTCGTATGGTATTTTTTAATGGTGAACAATGATACATATGAACGGTCATCGTGCATGTGGTGTGTTTTATTTTTTATTTTTTATATATAAAATGTATATGAAGTGAAGTTTATTTTATATATGTGTTGAGTTTTTCAAAGGAGGCCTTGAGATTATATTATGAGCGGTTGGCATATAAAGGTTGTATACACTTATGAAGATGGTAACCATTTATGAAGGCATATTTGGTACACATGAAATATGAAAGTGGGTTATATGGTATAATGATCATATACTATACATAATTCTTTTATGTTAAAACAATACGTTGAGTTCTCCCATTATTAAGCACATATGTATGTTGTAAATATATTATGGAGATGTTTAATATATGGTGTGAGTAGTAGTGAGAGTTGGACCATACTTTTTTAAATTTGAGTTGAGTTTTTTTTTGGGTACATATTCCACTCCTTAATCTCTATTGCGGGAGTAGTTCTCACTGGCAAAGAGAAATATCATGAGTGGTTGAGGAAGATGAAGCACACGTTAATTTTTAATGAGATGTGGAAAGGAATTTGTGAAGGAGGAGACAATGCACCTGAAAAACCCACTTCAGACAAGAATCTGTCCATCTGGGAAAATAAGAACAACAAGGCCTATGAGTCGTCATATTTCACCATTTTCAAATGCTTTTGAAGCCTTAAATAAGTTGAAGAAATTGTATGGCTCACACTCTGAACTTGAAGTTGTTCAAATGATGATCAATTTGTTCAATATTGAGTTGAAAAATGATGACCCTCTTGCCTTAGCATCAGAAGTAAGATCCATTATGCATGACATAAAATCCATTGGTGTTGAAATAGATATTCCTCTCATAGCTTATGTCAAGGCACTATATCCCACCTATTCACATTATCTTGAGTCATTGCAAGCAAGTGGCAACCTTAAGGAGATTACCTTTGACTCCCTTGAGAAGAAGTTTGTTGAAAGAGAGAAGGATTTTGGGAAGAATACAACTCCTCAGTCTTATGAAGAAGTTGTGTGCCTTGCAGAAAAAGAGAAGAATCATGCATAAGATTCTTTTAGAGGAAGAGGTGGCCAAAGAGGAAGAGGAAGAAAGAATTTTAGAGGCAGGGGGGAAAACATTTCCAAGGAGAAAGGTCTGATATTCATTGCATACGATGCAATAGAGATGGACATGATGCTTCCACATGTAAGCTGCCTTGGGACAAAATCGAGCAGGAAAGAAATGAAGAAAAGGGTAAAACACTTGGTAAAGGGAAAGGAAAAGCACCCGAGTCCGCTCATTATGTTGTGGCACATTGAAACATTGGAGTAACTGAAGACGTATTCAATGCTTCACTTGCTTCATGGAAAGATGCCTGGTTGTTGTTTTCATGAGCAACTTGCCACATGACTTTCGGGAGATATTTCTTTGAAGAATTCACTGAAAATGTCGACGGAGCAGTATACTTTGCAGGCAAGTCAAAAATCAAGCCATTAGGGCTTGGCATCATCAGGGTCAAACTGCCTAGTCTTCTAGACTTTCTTCTACATGATGTTCTATACCTCGCGAAGTTGAGGAGAAACTTGTTGTATGTGGTCCACATACACCAGCAAGGACACTCCATTCACATATTTGATGGCAAAGTTGAGGTCTTAAAAGCATCAAATCACTCACTTGTCATGATTGGGATAGAGGAAGAAGACTTCTAAAGTTGAAAGGAACCTCTGCTCGTGCACATAACTTTCCATACAATTCTCACTATGATGAAGGTACATTTCCATCAACTATTTTATGGCATGCTAGATTTGGACACTTGAACTATGACAACCTCTATTTGTTAAATAAAAATGGTGTTACTGGTTTGCCTACACTTCCTAGGAAACTTAAACAATGTGATGTTTGTATTATAGGAAAGCACAACAAACAATATTTGCATGATTCTCATTCTGGAGCACATAGAAAACTTGAATTCTTTCATTCTAATTTATGTGTTCCAATGCATGTTCCTTTTGCAAATGGTAATAAATATATGATGACATTTATTGAATACTACACTAGAATGTGTTGGGTTTATTTATTGAAGAACAAATATGAAGCTTTTGAAACATTCAAGAAATTCCACGCATGTATTGAAAATGATGCACAATCTCATATGGGATCTATTCATACTGGTAATGGAAAAGAATACACATCAAATGAATTTTAAAACTATCTTCACCAACATGGGATCAAACATCAAACAACCATGCCTTATAATCCCCAACAGAATGGAGTAGCTAAAAGAATAAACAGGACAATCTTAAATATGGTACGTTCCATGATGTTTTTCAAGAATGTTAAACTGATGTTTTGGGTTGATGCAGTTCTATGTGTTGTGTATATAAAGAATAGGTGTCCACCTAATGTTATAAAAAAAAAGAATCCCTATGAAAAGCGGTATGGCCACATTCCTTCAGTGAGGCATCTTATGGTTTTTGGTTCTACCTGTTATTCCTTAATACCCAAGGAACAGAGAAACAAACTCGGTGCAAGGAGTCGCAAATGTACCTTCTTGGGGTACTCAAATACCTCTAAAGCATATTCTCTCTATGATGAAGTAAATAAGAATTTTATAATATCTAGAGATGTGGTCTTTCTTGAATCTTCCAAGAATGACAATCTTTTAGAATTTATACTCGGATATTCCACAGTTTCCATTTTTGCTTTGTCGACGTTTCGAGTCTAGACCCAGACTCATTATCAGGACTTGATTTACAAAGGATAGAGACAGAATAGATAAATAGGGTTCAACTGTCAAGTATGTGAGCCGACAGCCTACTAATTTGAATTAACTAGTTTTATAATATTTTTATAATTTTTTATATGAATAAACTAGTTTTATAATATTTATTTTTTTATTATTATTATTATTTTTTAATTTTTAATTTTTAATTTTTAATTTTAATTTTAATTTATTTTTTTATTATTTTTTTTAATTAATAATTTTTTATGTTTTAGTTTAATTATTTATTTACTAGGGAGATTTATGTAGTATAAAAGTTATTTATAGTTAGGATAATACTCATGTTTTAATATTCCATAATTTTTATTTTATATTTATTATTAATTTATTTTATTTATTTAGTTTTTTAGTTAAATTGTTTATGCATTAAGTTTTATATTGTATTATATTTAATAAAATAATTATTTATTCCTAATGATTTTGATTTAACTGATTGTATTTTTAAGGTGATTATGTTTATCTTATTTTTTATTTTATTTATTTATTATTTTTTTTAATTAATAATTTTGTTTATGTTTTAGTTTAATTTTTTTATTTGCTAGGGAGGTTTATGTAGTATAAAAGTTTTTTTATAGTTAGGATAATATTCATGTTTTAATATTCCATAATTTTTATTTTATATTTATTATTATTTTATTTTATTTATTTATTTTTTTGAGTTAAATTGTTTATGCATTAAGTTTTATATTGTATTATATTTAATAAAATAATTATTTATTCCTAATGATTTTGATTTAACTGATTGTATTTTTAAGGTGATTATGTTTATCTTATTTTTTATTTTATTTATTTATTATTTTTTTTAATTAATAATTTTGTTTATGTTTTAGTTTAATTTTTTTATTTGCTAGGGAGGTTTATGTAGTATAAAAGTTTTTTTATAGTTAGGATAATATTCATGTTTTAATATTCCATAATTTTTATTTTATATTTATTATTATTTTATTTTATTTATTTATTTTTTTGAGTTAAATTGTTTATGCATTAAGTTTTATATTGTATTATATTTAATAAAATAATTATTTATTCCTAATGATTTTGATTTAACTGATTGTATTTTTAAGGTGATTATGTTTATCTTATTTTTTATCTTTTATTTATTTATTTTTATTATTTATTTATTTATTTATTATTTTTTTTAATTAATAATTTTGTTTATGTTTTAGTTTAATTGCGTGGTTCTGTTCTTTCATTTTTGTCTATTCGCAATCCCTCCAGCGTCTACAGTTTGGCTTTATGTTTTGTTTGGGCTGTTTGCCTTTCCTTGTCAGCTTAAGCGACAATTTGATCACTTGGATAGATTCAGACATACAAAGTATTTTCAAGGGTTTGATAATGAGATCCCACATCTTGAAGGGGGGATCCCTATACTAGATCAATATGTGGAATCTTCTTCTAAAGCACTCTCTCCCCTGTATTAAGCCCCAACCACTGATGACACTTTGAGTGATGTGATTGACAGAATTGGGAGACTAAATCTTGATTCAACCCCAACTCAATCAACTGAGCAGACTGGTCCATCTCAGAAAGGTCATCCAAAATAACTGACAAAGACACTTGAAAATGCTCTTCCTGATGAGGTTGGAAAGACAGGAACAAGAAGCTCAACCAGACATAGTGGAGGTGATGTAGACAATCCTAATTCATTGGTTGATATGGATGTTTCTTATGATTGTGAACTAAATTTGTCTACATATTTTGAACCAACTTCCTTCAAAGAAGTCGCTTCTCATGATTAATAGAAAGAAACGATGCAAAAAGAATATGACACTTTGATAAAGAATGGCACCTAAAAGCTGGTTAATCCTCCATTAGGAACCAAACCAATAGGCTACAAGTGGGTCTTCAAGAACAAGTATAAAGTAGATGGCTCACTAGACAAACACAAATCCAGACTTGTGGCAAAAGGTTTTGCACAAAATGAAGGGGTCGATTATGAGGATACTTTTCCCCCACAACAAAATGGGCTACCATCCGGGCGTTCTTTGCCTTGGCAGCTCATAACGGTTGGAAATTCCATCAAATGGATGTAAAAATTGCTTTCTTGAATGGAAATATGAAAGAGAATGTTTTTATGTCCCAACCAGAAGGATTTGTTGTGAAGGGTCAGGAAAACAAAGCATGCAAGCTTATAAAATCCTTGTATGTCCTCAAGCAAGCACTGTGAGTCTAGTACGAGAAATTGACTAAGCGTCTTCTGAAACTCAATTTCAAACATTATGATCTTGATGATGCAACTTTGTTTATCAAGAAAGTTAGAAAAATAGTTGTATATCTTATGGTGTATGTAGATGATCTTATGATGACAAGGAATAATGAGAGCTACATTGCATCCATAAAGAAAGAACTGATGAAATGTTTTGAAATGACAGATTTAGGTTATGTTCACTACTATCTTGGTATTGAAGTAACCCAACATCCAAAGTTTATATTCCTCTCTTAGAAGAGGTACAATGGAGATATGTTGAACAAGTTTGGCATGGATGAGTGCAATCCTTTGACTACTCCAATGGAGCAAAACTTAAAGCTCACATCCACTGAAGAAAAAGAATTTGAGGATGCAACAAAGTACAAAAAACTTGTAGGAAGTCTCAACTACCTAACTACTACAAGACCAGACATTCCATTTGTTTTCGGAATCCTCTCCAGGTTTATGCAAAAGCCTTGTGAGGGTCATTGATCTATTGCAAAAAGAGTTCTAAGGTACTTGAAGGGAACTCAAGACTTTGGAATCAAGTACACACAGGTGGGTGACTTCAGCTTGATTGGATACTTTGATTCAAATTTCGATGGAGATAAAGAAACTAGGGTATCTACTTTAGGTTATGCTATGAGTATTAGATCAGAAGTTGTTCTCACATGTTGGCTCACAGGCTGAAGGAACAGGTAACAGGAGCTCGGTAGCCGCCCAAAGGCCAGCAAGCAGAAATCTACATGTCTGCATACATCTTGGATGCAATCTGTGCCCGTCAGAAGTTCCCGGGTTTGAAGTGGGCATGGACATTAATGGAAACCTCTGTAAACACTTATTACAAATTGTTTTCTGAATGCAGCTTCCGTGGAGTCATCACATAGTTTTCAAACCATTTTGTCACCCCAGTGTACAAGATGATATTTGAGTAGGATCCACCTTGCATGTCGAAGGCAACAAAGAAGGTACTTATCTACATAGCGATTGGTATAACTCACCTTTTGGCACCTTCATACAGATGTACAATGCGGAGAAGCCTCTGCATGTGTTTACCAAAGTTTTCCAAGTACAAGCTCATCATGCAAGAAGTGTCGTACCAAATCTCGGTAGGACTATTAGCTAGACTGCATCAGAAGAAGAATGCACCCTGGCCCACTCTTCCGTTACAGATCGGGTTATACGAGATAGAAAATCTCAAGCATGCGGATGTCGAGACATAAGAGTTCAAAATATTTACTTTCAGCACCAGAAGCTTCAATCTGTACGACCCGCATTGTTTTGTAAAGGATCACTACGTGAGAGTGGAATTCCCTTGGATCCACGGGGCGTGTCATTGGGCTGAGGAAGACCCATGGAGATACTGCCACAACTTCTCCAAGCCCAATTTTGTGGAATGGTTAGCAAAGTAGCATGAAGCAGCATCTAGGAGAGCACCAACTATAGCAACAATAGAGGGCAACATACCTGCACGTGACGAAGGAAAGAGAAAGATTGTTGACATCGTAGAGGCAGAACAAAGCTGCAAGTTCAGAGCAGACCCACTTGTGGAGAAAGTAGCTTTAGAGATAGAGGTGAAGAGCCGATAACACGACAAGATGACCGCGCAAAGGCAAAGAGATAATTAGAGGATAGAGGAAACAATGAAGGAGTTGCAAGAGTTGAAGGAGCAACTCCGGAAAGAACATGAGTTGCGCAGATAGGAGAAGTAAGTGTAGCAGGGACAGACACAACAAGGGGGGCAACATGCACAGACTGATGAAACTGCGCCCATACAGGTAGTAGACTCATCCAAGCAGCTGGAACAAAGCAGACAGGGTAAGCAGTTGTAGGAGCAGAACTTCGCTCAAGAGATTGAACTAGTACTTGAGCAGATGGATACAGAGATGGGGAAACCAGAGTTAGAGCTAATGTTGTATTCCAGATTTGGTACCATGCATAAGGGAGTTGTCCATATCAACAGTTAGCAGTAGCGTTGTTCTAGGAGAGCACGTATCTTGTCAAACTTGCATACTGTTGTTGATCGCATGCAAACATGGACAAGGAGATACAAGGGAGCCCCGTTACACTTGCCCAAGATGATGAAGCCCATTTTGGTTGAGTTGAAGGCACGCACCCAGAGTCAGATCTGGAACTATGAGGAACTCCCGCAACTCATCACTAGTTTGTAGGCTTCCCATGCATGGGTGTTCAGAAGCATGGATGTTGTTGTGCGCGCGCATGCGATCCCATCTATTGGGACACTCACCGAGGCAAAGACAAAGAATCAAGTATGATTAGAGCTGGACACGTATTGTGATGAGTTGATGAGCATAGTCACCAGTGTAGACTTGGCTATCAGTGCAGACACTACGCATCAGTATGTCGTTGGTTCGCCCGCTCTCAAGACAATGATGCGCATGTTATCAAACGAGTTGGAAAGAGGAGCCAAATCAATGTACCCGGATGCAACGGAGGCGAGAGTTCATCTCCAAAAAGATGTCACCACAAAGTACACGAACACCATCATAGATGATTTGAAAATGGGGCTCTCAGGCTTCTTGTCTAACTTACAAGAACCTCTCCCACTTCCAAAGCTTGAATATTCCCAAGTCTATTTGATTAACCAATTGGGAATTAAGAAATGCTTGAAAATATAGGTGCATTCTTACATTTGTTTCAACTGATTATTTGCTTTAAAATATTTTGTCTGTGTTGTAAGTTGATGTGCTAAAATTGATGTATGACTACATGTAACAGAAAATAAAGTAGCGATAAACAATCACACAGAGACAACAATTTAATTAGGAGTTCACCCAAAACTCTTAGGCTACGTCTCCGTGAGCTCTAGTCAGCTTGACTAGGCTCTCTGGGATTATGGTGTAAGTCTTTTTTACAAGCTCATGGCTTAACTCCTGCTGTTCTACACAAAAACAGTGGGTTCATACACCATTTTATCCCTTGGTTCTTGAAGCTCTGGCTCTTGACTCTGGCTCTTTGACTCTTGGTTATGGCTCTTGGCGCTGACTCTGGCTCTTTGGCTCTGGTTCTGGCTTTTGGCTCTGACTCTGGTTCTTGGCTCTTCGCTCTTCACTCTGGCTTCTTTGGCCCTCTGGCTATTTACAACTCTCTTTGGGCTTTTCACTTAAACTCCAAGTGACTCCTTTGGCTTCTGCGTTGTCCCTTTGGCTTCTCTGCTACCTCCTTTGCCTTGGTTTCCTGCCTTGGCTTCACTTTCAACAACAAAAACCCCCAACAATCAACAATAGCAACTAACCTCCGTCCTCTATCAGTATGCACTTTTTAAGCCAAATCGGCGCTGTTGGTTCATCTTCCCTCTCGGGCTCTCTGTCTTCTAACCACAATCCGCTCAAATCCCTTCTCTGAGTGTTAGCAATCATTGCTATACGACCTTAGGGATAGATGCCAACTATTCCACAATGGAAGGAACTATCGGCGCTTTAAATTCTTCGGAAACAGTCGTTTTCTGTTAACACAGGAAAACGCTGCAAAACACGGGAGAATCCGCAGAAAACATTGTTCCTGGACTTCAAATTTTCATAATCCTGCTTCATAGCACTATCGGGTTCGCCCTTAGTCGCTGTCGCAAGTCGCAGTTGGCCTGTTCCCTGGTTTCCCTTTGTATTTCAAAAATACGTTAAAACAATGACACAAAGAGAAAATGGCTCCCTCCGGACTTGAGACAATATACATTTCCATTCATGAACCCTTTCGGGTCTGGTTTATTACATCAACGTTTTATCCTTCGCATTTCATTTAATAAATGAAACATGCGAAAATGCATTAAAAATGCCCTTTGGCGGATCTCAAACCTCATGGAATAACGTTTATTGTCCCATCGAGTCCATAATATCGCATTGAGCATATATATGTATATGTATATGTATATGTATGTATGTATGTATGTATGTATGTATGTCGGCCTCGCTCCTCTGTAATGTGCCAAAGCGATACTGTGATCAGATTGCACAAGCCTGAAGTCTTTCCCATATAGTATGGTGTATGCCAGTGCCGATTGCGATTCGCCGATATCGGTGATCGCGATATTGCATCGGCCTGGTCCCATCGCACGTTATGCCTTCGACTGCCTCTGCCTGTCACGGCCGATTGTGATTGCCGATCAGATCTGGACCATTAATCAGCCAGATCTGACGGCCCCAGTTCGCTATTGACTTAAGCCTCTGATTGGCTTGATTTCATGGTTTTCTTCATGTTTTTTGCCTCTTTCCCAAGGAACAAAAGGGGAACCTCTTTTTATGATATCTCCTTCATCTGAAGTCTGTTTTCGCCCATTCAAGTTACGTTGGATTCAGAATGAGGAGATCTCTGCAATGAGACTATTTCTGAGAGCAGCTTGTGATTTTCATTTTCCTCTGATTTACAGAGGATTTGTGCCATTTGGCACCTTTTACCTCTTATATGAAGTCTTTTAGACTTAGAGGTTTATCTAGGATCCAATTTTGGATCACACCTTCCCACTAAAAGAACTTTTGGTCTCGAAAAGATTGATGTACTGATCTGAACAGTAAATGGGAGTGACTCACCCTCTTCTTTCAGCCTCCCTACACTTGCCTTTGCATAGTGCCTCTGAACCAAAGTTTCTGACCACTTCCCTTCTTGGATAGGCTGGTCTTCCTGGGAAGAACTATCTTCCTCCTTGCCTTCCTGCAAAAATTCTACTGAAATGGTCACAGAAGGTAGTTGGGGCTTCTTTTCCTTGATCATAGATCCAAGGTGGCTCAAACAAATGTGAAGTACATCTGCTCCACAAACTTTCATTTGTACATGTTTGACAAGTTGCCAACAACAACTGTTAACAACAATAGGCATACGAACAACAACTAGATGGACCAAACTCCTGCTTCAACAAAAGAAATAGATTTCACATTTTGTGAACACCTCCATGTCTTATATCTGCATACAAATGATGGACTAGATAACAAGCCCACAAAACATGCCTTTAACAAATGACCCTTCAAGTCAAGCATGTAGAAAAAGACCATTAGGACTCTTTTTCAAAAGATGAAACTTTCATCATTATCTCCATTTGGAAACCAAGTTACTTCTTCCAAGTCAACATGGCATCACATGCATGTCAAAGCAATCAACCCTGCAAGTTAATTACACATACATGTTCAAAAACAAGCAAAATCATCAACATCCCCGTGTTCATGCATCTCAAGCTCATGCATGCATTTCATCCTTCAACTTCCACTTAAGCATATTGTACTTTCGAAGCTGAAATGAAATATAATGTAGATGCATCAATAGACATGCAATCTCAATCAGATAAGAACTCTAACCGTTCCTTACCAATCCCTTTCAAAGGTACTACCTTTGTCTGCACATCAGCATCATCATGTGAATCATTCTGAGACACATCATTCATGGAATCTTCACTTCCATTTCTACCATCTTCTCCTTCCACTTTCTTCAGCTTTGGTGGAAGCATTATTGGATTTAGAGTCCAACATTTTACAGCAAGATGTCCTCGCTTATGGCAATAAATGCACTGCATGTGCATCCTCTTGACAACATGATTTGCCTTGTCCAATGGACCTTTGGCTTCTTGCTTCTTTTCCTTCTTCTGCTTCCTGTATGTGGCCATTCTCTTCCAACATCTAGAAACATTATGGTTATCCAAACCACAAAAGGAACAAGCAATTCTTTCCCCATCTCTATGTGGAAATTTATCACGCTTTGTAAAATCAAAGGGAAAATGTTTGGAACCAGATTTATACCTTTCTCTTTCACCTTTATTGCCTTCATGAGGAGGTGAAGCAAATGAAGAAGTGGCTCCCTTTGGAACACCATCAATCTCTTCAAGGCTGTTGGAGTCTCCCCAACTCTCTGGTTCAAGTGTGTGCTTCTGAACACCTGCATCTTGCAATTGATGTTTCAAGCTATTGTATTCCTCTTGAATACAACCTTCACACTTATGAGGTAGAGGACATGAACTGAAACTCCTTCTTGGGACTGTTTCAATGGCCTTCATGGCAGCTTTGGAACTATCTCCATAATATTGTCCATAGCAGAGACCCAGATATTTAGGGCTTTCCTCAACCATTATTGGTTCAACAATACCTTGTGCATGCTTACCCAAGCATTTTCCTTCATAGCCCATCTTGGACATTAGCTTGGAACCTATGCCTCTTGTATGTTTTTCAAAAGAACCAATATAAGCATTCTCATAAGAATTTGAAGACAAACTGGAATGGTTTACCTCTTCTTCAAGCTGATACTTGACTAAGGGTTCTTGGGCAACAAAGAGCTGTGTCTCCAACTCATGCACCTTTTCCAGCTTCAGATTTGCAGTATGAAGCTGGCTTTCCACTTCCTGCAATTTGTTAGAAAGCAACTGCTTCTCTTCCTTCATGGAATTCAGTTGTTCTCTAAGTATGATGCTCTTCCTTCCATCCTCATACATTTCTCTCACCATATCCATCATGGTGGACAACTCTTGCTTCATGTCTTCATCAAAGAATCTTGTGAAGAGAGCAGAATTTGAGGACCCACTTGTAGAAGTTGTCATTATGCCAATGAACAAAAAAAACTTCAACAAGATAAATAAAGAGCTTATTTAAGCAACCTTTTGCAACAAACCTCTTGTGCTTTAAGGATTGCCTTGAGGTCCTTGGGATAGAAGAATGCCTTCAACTCTTCTTCCTTCTTGTCCTTCCTAGACTAAGTTATCAACAACCTTCCCTTTACCTTTACAAACTCAGAAAATAGTCAGTCTACAAAACAAGCATACAATCAACCTCTTGCTGTTCAAACACCTTTCAGACAAGCAGTGTTTGCTTTGTCAATCAAGCATTCTGATATAACCTTCCTTGAAGGTGGGGTTAACCAAACTTAGGCTCTGATACCACCTGATCTGAAAATGGGGCTCTTAGGCTTCTTGTCTAACTTACAAGAACCTCTCCCACTTCCAAAGCTTGAATATTCCCAAGCCTATTTGATTAACCAATGCAGAATTAAGAAATGCTTGAAAATATAGGTGTATGCTTGCATTTGTTTCAACTGATTATTTGCTTTAAAATCTATTGTTTGTGTTGTAAGTTGATGTGTTGAAACTGATGTATGAATACATGTAACAGAAAATAAGGTAGCAATAAACAATCACACAGATACAATAATTTAATTAGGAGTTCACCCAAAACTCTTGGGCTACGTCTCCGTGAGCTCTAGTCAACTTGACTAGGCTCTCTGGGATTATGGTGTAAGTCTTTTTTACAAGCTCTTGGCTTAACTCCTACTGTTATACACAAAAACAGTGGGTTCAGACACCATTTTATCCCTTGGCTCTTGAAGCTCTGGCTCTTGACTCTGGTTCTTGGCTCTGGCTCTTTGCTCTGACTCTGGCTCTTTGGCTCTAGTTCTGGCTCTTGGCTCTGACTCTGGCTCTTGGCTCTTGGCTCTTTGCTCTGGCTTATTTGGCCCTCTGGCTGTTTACAGCTCTCTTTGGGCTTTTCACTTGAACTCCAAGTGATTCCCTTAGCTTCTGCGTTGTCCCTTTGGCTTCTGTGTTGCCTCCTTCACCTTGGCTTCACTTTCAGCAACAAAAACCGCCAACAATAAAAAACAGCAACCAACCTCCGTCCTTTGTCAGTCTGCGGCTTTTTAAGCCAAATCGGCGCTGTTGGTTCATCTTCCCTCTCGGGCTCTCTGTCTTCCAGCCACAGTCCACTCAAATCCCTTCTCTGAGCATTAGCAATCATTGCTAAATGCCCTAAGGGATAGATGCCACCTATTCCACAACGGAAGGAACTATCAGTGCTTTAAATTCTTCAGAAACAGTAATTTTTTTGTTAACACAGGAAAACGTTGCAAAACATGGGAGAATCCGCAGAAAACACAGTTCTCGGACTTCAAATTTTCATAATTCCGCTTCATAGTACTATCGGGTCCGCCCTTAGTCACTGTCGCAAGTCACAATTGGCCTGTTCCCTGGTTTCCCATCGTATTTCAAAAATACGTTAAAACATTGACACAAAGTGAAAATGGCTCCCTCCGGACTTGAGACAATATACATTTCCATTCACGAACCCTTTCGGGTCCGATTTATCGCATCGGCACTTTGTCCTTCGCATTTCGTTTAATAAACAAAACATGCAAAAATGCATTAAAAATTCCCTTTGGCGGATCTCAAATCTCATGCAATAACGTTTATTATCCCATCAGGTTCGTAATATCACATCGGGCATATATATATATTTATATATATATCGGCCCCGCTCCTTTGTAATGTGCTGACGCAATACTGCGAAGCAATAAGTCGCAATCAAAAATCGCACAAGCCCGAGGTCTTTCCCATATAGTATGGTGTATGCCCACGTCGATTGCGATCTATCGATATTGGCGATCGCGGTATCGCATCGGCCTAGTCCCATCGCACGTTATGCCTCCCACTGCCTCCGCCTATCATCGCCGATTGCGATTGCTGATTGGATCTGGACCGTTGATCGGTCAGATCCGACGAACCCTGTTCGCTGTTGACTTAAGCCTCCGATTGGCTCGATTTCATGGTTTTCTTCATGTTTTTTGCCTCTTTCCCAAGGAAAAAAAGGGGAACCTCTTTTTATGATAACTCCTTCATCTGAAGTCCATTTTCGCCCATTCAAGTTGCGTTGGATTCAGAATGAGGATATCTCTGCAATGAGACTATTTCCGAGAGAAGCGTGTGATTTTAATTTTCCTCTGATTTATAGAGGATTTGTGCCATTTGGCACCTTTTACCTCTTATATGAAGTCTTTTAGACTTAGAGGTTTATCCATGATCCAATTTTGGATTAATAGACTACCAAGCTTGGCATCAATTCGTCGCCATCGACCATCATGAGGATGTCGAAGAGTTGGTCTTCGCATAGTTGTGTGAGTCTTAGTGATGTTTTGCATCGTTTGCTCAAGCCTATTTTGTGTCACATGGGTACATGTGTAGATTGTATGTAACATCTTGTAAAGTGGGAGTTCAAGTGTCGATAGTTGAATGTAACAGTCATAGAGTAGTTGATGAGTCATGAGGCTAGGTGAACATTCACAAAGGGGAATGTCAAGGGTCACCACACCCTTTGCTATTTATAGTTCCTCATAACTCATTGTATATGCTTTTGGTCAACCAAGCTTCTGATAGGAGTATCTTAGGGAAAGCTTGGAGAGTATTGTAATGAGCCTTGGCTTCTCCACAGTGCAGAGCTAGTACATCTCTTTGGAGGAGTAGGCGGTAGTGACTGTAATGTTTTGTTATCGGGACTAGTGGTCGGTCATGGTTGTACTGTATGATTGGAACTTTCACTTCTTAATATAACAGAGCCAACACGTTTCATGCATATGTTGTTATTGTATTTCAATTAACTTGTTTACTCTAATGATATATGTATTTGTTTGCTTACGCATGTATGTATAGACTCTTTCTGTATATGTATGTATGAATCTTACTGAGATGTGTTGTTGGTTTAACCATCACTTTGGATTGTTGGTTCACCTTCCTTCCAATTTGTGGTGTAGCTTCGCTCGTGTGTTCCCTTCCAATCTGCATGTTTACACAGGTTCCCAAGGGGCACACTCATTCCGCCTTCCGTGTGTTAGAACCATTCATGCACCTTCCTTGGATTGTTGCGCATGTCACACCCTTTCTACCAACAAGGACATCTTACTTACCTCTACGCACAACCGCGGTCAAGGCAATACCGTACGACCCACTGCTAGGACTCCTACACCAAATAGTCTGAGGTCTAGTTGGGACTTCTTACAGGGGAGATCTCCTGACATGTTGGCGGGTCCAACACCATCAACATTTCTGGTGCTAGAAGGAGGGCCAAATGACAAGCTATGTTCTCTCATCCTGTTTTGAATCTCCGTACATCTATCATGGATATTGTCACACTCATCCCTCTGCGACGTTTCTCGCATGCCGAACCTCTCGACATCATGAGGGTGTTTTCTGATCTCTTATCTGATTTCACGTATGATGGTGAAGGCAAAGTGGCTTGGCGTGCATAACTTCTATGCATTTCTTGATAATGCAGATGAATGCTCCGATGAAGAGGCCAGCCTGTTGCTTGCATACACACTTCGTGAATCCCCACAATGGTGGTGCTAGAGTTTGCCACTCGACAGTGTGCACTTACTTGAGCATTTCTATGATATCATTGGATCTACTTTCCATCATTTTGATCCATAACCTCTTGACCAAAAACTGTTACAACAAAGGAAGACCCCACAAGAATAGCCTATGGATTTTTGGGACCGCTTCCATGTGTTACAATTTCAAGCTCCGAAAAGTCAGATGAAATTCCAATATCTCATGGATAGATTTGAATATTGTCTTACCAAATCTGTCAATCCTAAGAAGAAGTTCAAGCCCAAGCCTCGCTCAGCATACTTCATTGATGGAGTTGTGCAATCACAGATGGACACATTCGCTGTCACAAGTGATTATCTGTCGTCCCCTCATCAAACACCTCCACCACTGCAGAGTGATGTGGGAGAACATTCGCACACATCCGTTCAACTGTCACATCCTCCCAACATCATTTCTCTCAATTTTCGTGCATGGGCTGTCACATGCATGTCTTACCTCAACCCCCGTCTTCGTGTTCTACTGATCCTCCGGATTGCATTGTGTTTTGTTCTTCCATTTCAGACTCTACACCTGTTGTGAATGAGGATCAAGCTATCTACGGAATCGTTGTTGCACAACCAACCTACGCTATCATTCATGAAGAGTATGACTGAGAGCCTGAGCATCAACCCACTGCGAAGGATGATCCTCTTCTGTGTGCGCCTCCTTCATTTTTCTCTGACATATTTGGTGATTCTTCCATCCATGATTTCACATGTGTATCTCTGTCTACGAATGCACCCATTGTTGATCATTTGTAGAACACACCGGATGTCATTCCATTATCTTACAACAGAGAGGACAAATTATTATTTGAAAATCCACTTGATTTTTCATCTACCTTTTCTAGAAATGCAGAGAGTGAATTTTTTCACTTCTCATTTACCCCTCTGTTTGATTCATCAGATCATGAGGATGCCGATGAAATAATTGATTTTGCTGATCATTGCTATCATGATCTATTTACCCCCATATTTGATCAAAATGATGATTTTATCGTTGTTGATTTTTCAAAGCCACCTGTTTATGATGATCTATCTGTCGACGAAGTCAAAACCCCACAGATTGTTGAGGCACTTCAGCCCGAGTTGATGGTTATGTCAGGCCCTCGCTGTTGTGAGGTTGGTTTCACTTTCAATTAGGAAATTGTTGAAACACCCAAGGCTCCTAATCACTCATCTGTATGCATTGAAGATAAATCTCACACACAGATTATACTTTCTCCACTTGAACTACACGATCCCATCACTAATGCATTGGAGGAATCTTACATAGTAGGCACACGTGCACGATGCGAGTTGTCTTTGTTTCTTTCATTTTCTTGCATGTCATAGTAAAGAGTATGCGTATGCTTAACAGCTGCACACATTGTCGCACAACACCATGGTAATTCCATGGATTGCATGGCATGCACTTGCACTCACTTATGTTTTGTGGACGTGTTTAAACTTGGAGTGTGTTTGTCTTCATTATTATATCTTTCTTGTTTGTTGGTTCGCACAATTGTATTGTTTGCAAACCATATTTTCACCAACATGGGTCGACAATGTGCCGGTGACTGCATTGGAAGTATCACTTCACGTGAGTAGACCCAGGCGCCATTAGCTTAGGAGTAGGAGTAGTGTTTGTTTTTCGTTTGTTTGCTTGCATGCATGTTTGCTTCTCACTTTGCATGATTGTTTGTTTTCTTGCTTGTTTGCCTAGTCGCTTTGCTTACACATTTACTTCTGCTTTTGATTTGTTTTGTTGTTTGCCTGTTTACGTGCGAAGGATAGTTTCACATGAAACCATGTGTGAATCTTGAAACAAGGCAGGTAAAGTACAAGAGGACTTGTGCAGTTATCTGTCGTCTTGCCCTTGTATGAAGAACTTGTTGTCTTTAGTCCATGATACATCAATGGAAAATACGTGTTGTTCGAAGTGAACCTTGGTGAAAACACAAGGCTTGCACGCTAACTAGTATCACCTACTCTAGTTGGTTGTTTTATCCTTGTCAGCTCAGTCAAGTAGAGAAAGGTGAGGGGGAAAACCTTAACAAGCGCGTCAGAGGTGTATACAAACTACTTCTCTGAAGGAACAACCTCTTCTACTCTTAATAAGTCAGGATCCCTCTTCCGCCTCTGAAATGAATAAGTGCTATGCACAGTTACAAAAAATGAAAAATGAAAAAAAAATGTGAAATTTTTCAAAAAATAAAAAATAAATAAGGCGAAAGAAGAGAAAGGCTTCCTGCGCAGAGAGGTGATGCAAGTAACTTCGTCGGGGTACTGACCAGGCTTGTTGGCAGTGGAGCGATGCTCGTGTTCCTACGTGACTCCACCGGGGTACTGTCCAGGCCTACTGGAAACAAACCAACACTAGAGATGAAACTAAAACTCGGACGACCATATGTCATGTGCACCAATATACCCATCATCCCCAATTGAAAGAACTATGTTGAATTGGCTTGGAATGTGTGTCGACCGACCACGAGCTTGGTAGATGCTACATCTTACAATTAAGCAAGTTGGGAAACCAAGACGAATAAAGAACTGAACAATACTTCCGAAGGTGTTAGACTTGCTTTTCACTAACAAGGTATGTTCATAGAGGTGGAGTTCTACCAGTGAGTCGCCAAGTGTTGTAGCGGCTATAAACACACTCCATAATTTTGCCTTAGCTTCGTTTTGGCACCTCCCTACCAACCATCATTAGCAGCATGTCTTGCATTGTCAAGTACGTAGGCTTCATTGGTTTCTCTGTAGCTTTCTAGCTTGTGCATGTCAGTTTGCTTCACTCCCTTCACAGGCTGCCATTCTAGACTTAAGCTACTTGTTGGCTAAGCATCTCCCTCAAAAAATTGTGCAATTCTGGAGGGGAAGTAGCCTTCCCTCCAGAAATTTCACAAATCTGATGGGGTCAGAAATTGCGCAATGCAGTCAGATAGGCTTCCTTGAGAAAACTGCACAATCTGGCCCAACACTGCAGCTCAGCCCATAAATTGCGCAATTCTGGGCAGCAGTCACCTGCTGACCCCAGAAATTGCTCAATCCCTCTGAGAAACCCATCCCAGCTCAACTCAGAAATTGCGCAAATCCCTCTCTTAGTTTTGCAGGCTCTTGCATGTGCCTTCAGGTTGACCTGTTCCACCCGGGACCCAGCAAACTTGATTTGCATGCATGGCTTGATTTTCCTGAAATAGCAAAAAGCAACATTCAGAAAGCATCCCAATATTTTAGGGATCTATTTTTAACAACAAGAGGTTACATGCAAAGATCGTTTTAGAAACTTTCTTCCAAGTGTCAGTTTTTCCTAGATTTGTGGCATGCGCGTCATGAGCCTCAAACTTATTTATTCGACGATTCAGAGCTCATTCTTCACATCGATCTTGGAGCTCTGACATCCCACAACACATCTAGGAGTCTTCGGCACATCCAACTCATCTATTTCCAGGTAAGTCTACTTCACCTGTCTTTTGAAGCATTTCTATCGCTTTTTGTGTTTTGGCTTGTGTGAGTGTTGTCTGCTTGATTTCTATGAACGCTTGCTGCCGTTTGCATGCATGTTAGCCAGTACAAGCACGGTTTCAATTTTCGTTTGCATCTCACTGCTGTCGCATGCATGACACTGTTTTGCATGGACAATCGTCAATTTGGCGACTCGTTTCACACACATGCATGTTTTCCATTTTTTGGATCTTGCATTCCCTGTTTGCATGCATGATCATTCACTCTTGCCTACACTCAGTTTCGCCATGCATTTAGATCTTCATATGTTTTCAGTCACTTGTCAACGGGTCTAGGCAAACTTGGCCCAGGCCCTGCGTTGCCTGGAAAACATTGCGAATTTCTCATAGGGAAGGCTCTGCCTTCCTCCCAGAAAATGCACAAATCTGGACAGGCACTCTCCTCCAGGCTTGCTTTGTGCAATTCTGAGAGGTAGTTTCTGTTGGCCCATAAAATTGTGTAATACATTCCTTAAGGCTACATGCTTTGCTGACTGAAGTTGCGCATTGTGCAATCTCAACACCTAGTAGGACAGTGTGGATTGCGCATTCCGCAATTCCAGCAGTCAACCAACCTCTCTATAGTCTGGACTACTTTTTGTGCAGTTCCGACATTCAGTCTCCCGGCCTCCCAGTGAAAATTACGCAATCCTTGCTGGCAGTCTCCCCGGTATGTTACATGTCAGTCCTCAAGTTTTCTTTGTTTTGAACTGACAGATTTCTTTCCATGCATGTCGCCATGTCTCTAGGTATAGTAGGTGTTCGTCAGTCTCTCAGTAGTTTAGGTTCAATGGCTTCCAAGAGAGTAGGGTCAAAGGACACCGATGAAAGCGCAATTGGAGAAGTAGTTGAGCAAGTGTCTATGAGTTTTCCGATTAACAAAGACACCAAATTGATCGTAGACAAAGACATCAAGCTGAAATGACAAGACATCAATGATGCATTCTTAGACACATTTGAGGAAGATCTTGAAGACTACAGGGCCTATGTGAACATTCACAAGTCCGACTTGTACTAGATTGCATGGAGGTACCTCGTGTTTCCATGCGCGGACATGATACATTGGATCGTCTTGCACACTGATCTCGAGACGATGGTGTTAAGCAGTTTCAGCGGGACAAAGATTGCTACCTTCAGGGCACAGGACTATCAACAGATGTACCACTTGCCAAAGCCAGGGATCACAATGGAGACACCCTTGAGCATACCCAGTAGTTGTGCAAACTCCAGGTATACCGTGAAGATATGGTGAAGGAGCCAACCAAGTTCAGGATGACACCCAACCAGATTTGCAAGACGAAGATATTGCGGAAGGCATATCAATACTTGGTCATTTTTGCATGCCGCTTGTACGACCAAGAGAGCACGAAGACCTTCCCGCAGTGTTGGGTGATTGCGTTGGACCAACTGGCCAGTGAAGGCAAAGCATGCAACTGGTCCAACATGTTGGCTCACAGGCTGAAGGAATAGGTAACAGGAGCTCGACAGCCACGCAAAGGTCAATAAGCAGAAATCTACATGTTTGCATACATCTTGGATGTAATTTGTGCCCGACAAAAGTTCCCAGGTTTGAAGTGGGCTTGGACATCAGCAGAAACCTTTGTAAACACTTATTGCAAACTATTTTCCTAATGCAACTTCCGCGGATTCATCACACAGTTGTCAGACCATTTTGTCACCCTGGTGTACAAGATGATATTTGAGCAGGATCCATCTTGCATGTCGAAGGTAATAATGGATGCATTGATGGACATAACGGATTGGTATGCCTAACCTTTTGGCACCTTCATACATATGTACAGTGTGGAGAATCTTCCGCATGTTTTACCGAAGTTTGCCATGGACAAGCTCATCATGCAAGAAGTGTCGTACCACATCTTGGCAGGACTGTCCGCTAGATTGCATCAGAAGAAGAAGGCACCCTGGCCCACTCTTCCATTGCGGATTGTGTTGTATGAGGTATGAAATCTCAAGCATGCTGATGTTGAGACAGAAGAGTTCAAAAGATTTACTTTCAACACTAGAAACTTCAATCCATACGACCTGCATTGTTTTGTAAAGGATCACTACGCGAGAGTGAAATTCCCTTGGATCCACGGGGCATGTCATTGGGCTAAGGAAGACCCATGGAGATATTGTCATAGCTTCTCCAGGCCCAATGAAGCGGTCGACATCGTTATGGAGTGGTTAGCGAAGCAGCGTAAATCAACATCTAGGAGAGCAGCAGTAGCAAAGGGTAACATACCTATGTGTGACAAAGGAAAGAGAAAGATTGTTGACAGTGCGGAGGCAAAACAAAGCTGGAAATTTAGAGTATACCCACTTGTGGAGAAAGAAACTTTGGAGATAGAGGAAAAGAGGTGACAGTGCAACAAGAGGACCCCGCAAAGACAGAGAGATAAACAGAGGATGGAGGAAACAGTTGAGGAGTTGCAATAGTTGAAGAAGCAACTTCGGAAAGATCAGGAGTCGCGCAAATAGGAGAAGGAAGTGCAACAGGTACAGACATAGCATGGGGGCACAACATGCACATACTGATGAAACTGCGCCCATACAGGTAGTAGACTCATCCGAGCAACTAGAACAAAGCAGACAGGGTGAGCAGTCGCAGGAGCAGGACTTCGCTCAAGAGATTGAACGAGTACTTGAGCATATGGATACAAAGATGGAGTAGCCAGAGTTAGAGCAAGACATTGACCTCATTCCTTACCACCAAGAGGTCGACCCACCGACTTCACTAGATCCGGAAGCAGAGCAAGTCTTGAGCAACCAAGGAGATACTGATATCCTTGGAGACAATCCGGAAAGAGAGATGCACAACATATCATTCGATGAGTCACAACATAGGGTTGTGCAATCGTGCAGAGTGTCTACTCCGGATATCCACACATCTCCTGCACCGTTTGAAGAATGAGTGATCATATTTGATGTGCGCAAGCATCCACTAGCATTGGAAAATGCTACTAGAGCATATGTCGAAGCCACTAGCTCAAGCTTCTTGATAAAGGAGAATAAGCGAAAGGTAAGGAGTTACAGACAGCCAAGTAGGGAGGAGAATAGGTTACAACATCTGTCGAAGCAGAGTTGAAGAAGGCGATATTGGATGAAGTATCATCTCTTGAGAAATTCATGCAGATGTTGTATTCCAAATTTGGTACCATGCATAAGGTAGTTGCCCATCTCAACGGTTGGCAACAGTGCTGTACTAGGAGAGCACGTATCTTGTCAAACTTGCATACTGCTGTTGATTGCATGAAAGCATGGATAATGAGATACAAGGAGCCTCGTTACACTTTCCCAAGATGATGAATCCCATGGCAGTGGAGTTGAAGGCATGCATCTGGAGTCAGATCCAAAACTATGAGGAACTCCTGCAGCTCATCACTAGTTTGCAGGCTTCCCATTTGCGAGTGTTCAGAAGCATGGATGTTGTTGTGTGCATGCATGCGATCCCATCGATTGGGACACTCACCGAGGCAAAGACAAAGAATCAAGTCCAACTAGAGTTGGACAATTAATTTGATGAGTTGATGCACATAGTCACCATCGCAGACTTGGCGATCAGCACAGACACTATGCATCAGTATGTCGCTGGTCTGGCCGCACTCAAGACAATGATGCGCATGTTATTAGATGAGTTGGAAAGAGGAGCCAAATTAGTGTACCTGAATGCAACGGATGCAAGTGTTCGTTTCCAAAAAGATGTCACCACAGAGTACACGGAAACCATCGCGGACTACCAAGCCTGGCATCAGTTCGCCACCATCAACCATCGTGAGGATGTCGAAGAGTTGGTCTTCCCACAGTTTTCTGACTCTTAGTGATATATTGGATGGCTTGCTCAAGCCTATTTTGTCTCACATGGGTACATGTGCAGATTGTAAGTAACATCTTGTAAAGTGGAAGTTCAAGTGTCGATAGTTGAATGTAACAGTTATAGAGTAGTTGAAGAGTCATGAGGATAGGTGAACAATCACAAAGGGGAATGTCAAGGGTCACCACAACCTTTTCTATTTATAGTACCTCATAAATCATTATATAGGCTTTTGGTCAACCAAGATTCCGATAGGAGTATCTTAGAGAAAACTTGGAGAGTATTGTAACAAGCCTTGGCTTCTTCACAGTGCAAAGCTAGTACATCTCTTTGGAGGAGCAGACGATAGTGACAGTAATGTTCTGTTATCGGGACTAGTGGTTGGTCATGGTTGTAATGTATGATTGGAACTTTCACTTCTTAATATAACAGAGACAACACGTTTCATGCATATGTTTTTATTGTAGTTTAGTTAACTTGTTTACTTTAATGATATATGTATATGTTTGCTTACGCATGTATGTATAGAATCTTTATGTATATGTATGTATAAATATTACTGAGATGTGTTGTTGGTTTAACCATCACTTTGGATTGTTGGTTCACCTTCCTTCTAGTTTGTGATGCATCTTCGCTCGTGTGTGCCCTTCCAAGCTGCAGGTTTACACAAGTTTCCAAGGGGTGAACTCATTCCACCTTCCGCGTGTTAGAACCATTCATGCACCTTCCTTGGCTTGCTGCACATGTCACACCCTTGCTACCAACAAGGACATCTTACTTAACTCTACGCACAACCATGGTCAAGGTGATACCATACGACCCACTGCTGGGACTCCTACACCAAATGGTCTGAGGTCTACTTGGGACTTCTTACCGGGGAGATCCCCTGACATGTTGGCGAGTCCAGCACCATCAACAGTTGTATATCCACCAAATGCAATTATCCTAGAAGTGTGGATATTGAATTTTATATAACTGTAATAATGAATCTCACCAAATGTCTGATTGATTTCAACTTTGGACAAAGTATCTTCCATGTCATTCAATTCCCTATGTATGTGAAAAAAAGTCACTAGCTGAAATAAATCAATCAACTGCTAAATCCTCTAAAGCCAATTAGTCAACAACTGAGGATTGAAACTAGTTCTCTTAGTAATCCACTCAATTGTAACAACCACACCCAACTTACCCCATGGGTGTGGCTGCTACTGCTAATCTGACTCATCTTATGTCTATAAGGGGAATGAGATTATATGATATTATTTTTTCTTCTTCTTTTCCTTACACTCACACACTCAAGATCCAAAACCGACATGATCCAAAGCTAACCTACGCCCATCCAAATCTAACGGCCACGATGAGTGAAGGTCGATTGACAATCGTCATCCTATGTGCTCCAAATCTAGGGATTACGTTGCGTTAACTTGCCTGAGCATTAATTTGGCAAAGGGGTGTCACAATTAGATTTTTGACCCATGGTTTCGAGGCCCGCATTGGACGGTCCACAACAATTGCACCACATCTAACAACCCACAATGATTGTGCCACCCCTTCCTCCTCCTTGCTGACATCACGGGGTGGGGGTGTGACAAACAATATCCATCATTCGATTTATGGTGATCTCCACCATTCATTGACATGATGGCCCCGCCATGTCATCCCAAATTTTTCCTCCCATTACTTCCCTTTGCTGCTCCTCTTACACCTTTTGGGTGGGGACCATCAGGACATGTCATCCTTGTTGCTTCACCCCGACATTCTTATAGCTAGCACATTTTTGTATCATTGGTATGAGACCTTTGGGTCTACGTGGACTAGTGTGCCTCACCTATGCACATCCCTAGCTCCTGGTTGGTCTGCAGGTTGCAGCGTGTCGTCATATGACGCCAAGTCACCCCAATGCTCTCCCACTGCGTCTCGCATCCATCCTTCAGGAAATTCTTATGAGCTAATTTGTCTCGTGGCCCACCCCGCATCAATCCTATTGCAGTCAGGGCTACGTGGAGGCTACCTTGTTCCGACTCCACGGCATCCCATTCTTTGCTGCAAACTTCCCTTTTTTTGACTTACGGGGTTTTGGCCTAAAGGCTGAGCTATCATATGGGTTCCACTACGACCAATAGGAAGGATTCCCACCTTCGAGATGTGACCCAAGTGGGATTGATGCCTCGAAAGCCCTGCCATTACTTTTTTGGAGTGAAAAGAAACCTTCAGGAAAATTCCTCTAGGCCACATCATCTTCATCTTCCTTCGTCCAATGGTGTTAAGGAAAATCTGAGTGCTCCAATCAGGGGCTTCCACCACTAGGTTTTCCTAAGATTTGAGGATAAGGTTTATTCAATTAAATTGTAAGTTAAACCTTCGCTTGGATTTGCCGCAATGCTACTCTAAGAAAACTCTGCCCTCAAAGCATGGTTTTTCTTATGGCTCAGCCACATTGGCTTTGCAATGGTTTGGATCTACGCCAACGATTCACCAAGACCACTACGGTTTGCTAAGGAACCTACTAGTGCTATCCTCTTGAGATTTTGACAAAGTGACTCCAATGAGTTCCCAACCTTCAGATATTCGCTGTATAGGGACAGGGAATTCCAAGCATGTCCGTGCTGGTATTCTTTTGGACTCCCCCTGCCAAGGACTTGCAATGAACTATGGAATGGCCTCCACCTCTCCTGCCACACACCAGGAGCTCCATGCTTCAAAGCAAGTCTGCATACAACTCCATGGATACACTAATTTGTTTCAAGGGAATTTGGCTATTAGCACAAGTGTGTTTCCATCAACACCAATGCCCTTAGGGCAAGGGTGCATACTACCGAAAATGCAAGGGTAGGGAAGTATTCATGTAAATATCACCGGTTATCAGGGTTGAGGAGGAAATAATCCTCGACAACAATATATTACCCTAACATATTGTAATAAGGGCTTAATGCCATCACCTTTAGTTCATTATCCACAGACCCTGTCAAGCAGGTTGTCTCCAATGTAATCATTTTACATAAAATGAAAGGATTCATATATGGACTAATATCATGGTTGAATCTAGTTCCTGTGAACCATTTCGATGCCTTTAAGCATTATACATTTGGTTTTCCATTAGGTATATCAATAACATAGTCTTGTATTTCATAAGTCATACCAATACAAACTAGAAATGCATTATACTCATGTTCATCACATTTATAGGCACCATCCCAAGTCCAGAAATGAAAACACATGCTCATTACAGTTATAAGCACCATTCTAGCCCATAAATGCAAACACATACATGCATTATCAATTAAGCAAATGCAAAGAGAGCATTTATCTTCTAATTTTTAGGGAAATTGAGTCTAGGACAAGAACTCTCCACCCAACCATAGACAACTACAGCCAATCTCACTTTCAACTGTCACCCCCAAGACAAATTCCAAAGACAGAGGTGCTTGCTTAGAGATTGAAACACTAATTGTCAGCTAAAACAGGGAATCCAGAGGACGTCTGTAACAACCTTGGTTAAAAATACATGTAAATATATATAAGGCCACAGTTGATGGGACACGTATTCCAAGTTGAATGTTGTGGAAGACATCCTAGTGTGGTTGTTCGTCGATTTATTATGGCTAAGGAAATTGGCAAATGATTTGGAAAGGCATACTAGATTTATTTGGAATTTATTTACGAAAATAAAGGAAATTAGAAGAAAAGGAAGGTGAAAGGTCACAGGTTGCATGTGAGGAGGAAAATGAAGGAAAATAATGGAAATTGAAGAAAATAGAGGCCTCATTAATAAAAAGGCTTTTGAGGATCAGTTGGAAAGCTTTTGCTCAGAATTGGATCAAGAAAGACAAAGAAGGCAAAGAGGAAGCAAAAGACCAAGGAAGAACAAGATGAAGAAGCTACAACAATATTCTCTGTAGGTATCGATTTGCATGTGTATTTTCCTTGCTAGATTTGGCATGCATGGTATTGCATGTGGTTCTTTTGTTGTCACGGCATGGATTTTTTGAGGTGTGACAACATTTTTAGCCTAGCCTTGTCATTTCCGAATAACCATGGTGTGATGGGGTTCTCATATTTAGGTTGAGCTAGATTATCAGATGGATTTGAAACTAAGTGAGGTGGATCTCCAAATGATAGAGAACATTTCCTAGTGATCCCTGAACCAGACTATGGATCACGGTAAAGACACTGGCCTAGTGACCCCTGAGCCAGAATGTGGGTTGCGGTAAAGCCAAGATTGTGTTGCCTCGGTGGGCCTAGGAATCTGTGGCGGTGAATGGCAGGATATACGGTAAAGCTAAGAGGTGGTATGCTCGCCATAGGGCCTAGTAATCCAGGATTTGGGATATGTAGTAAAGCCTAGAGAGTGGGTCTCAGTTTAGGGCCTAGTGATCCGGGTTTGGATTGAGGTAAAGCTTGAGAGACTAGGAGACAGGAAAATTCGTCATGGTGTAGTTGGATAAATTCGGTGGCATCCATGCTTGTTTGGCCTAGTGATCAGGTGGAGAAAATGGTAAAGCTTATTATGACATATTTATTGTGTTGGCCTAGTGGTCCTAGATGGCTCAAGGTAAAGCCTCGTTTCTATTGATGAGGGCGAGGTGATTTAGCCTCGAGATGCCCTGGTTGGTTCTTTTTGTTTGAGTCCTACATTCATGCTTGGAATATGGCATGTGGGTGAATGGCTGAAGAGAGATTTGGCTCAGCCATTCTATGGTCAGGTGGAATGTGGTAGTCCCATCCTGGGTTTGGATTTTGCATTAGTAATGAAAGATTATTTCTCCTTGTATTTCTATGAGTATTACATTGATTTATATGTGGATCATATGGCTGTGATTTCATTGGTATTTCTGATCCTATTATGATGGTTATGTATTTGTTTTATGACAATGGCTATGTATGGCTCTCATCATGTTTTTACTTGTAAATGAATGGACAATGTATCTATGACCTAATAGATGATAATGCAACAAATGGTATGAGTGAAAAATGGTTCTTAGCGATTCTAAGATAAGTATGAGATACCTATGCTTAAATTTGTTATTTACACTTGTAGATTACATATTTGTGATATGTTTGATGAAATGTCTATCATGGCTAGTAGGGGTCTGGTTAAGGGCTTGTTCAATTATTTGCTTTTGCATCATTGTTTCCCTGTTATCTTACTATTTTGAAGGTGTCATTCAATTATGGGCAGTGACCTGGGCTCTGGGCCTAAAAAAGTGGCTCAAATCTTGGGGATGCTGGCACAACACTGAGTAAAATTGTCCTTGGACGCTAACATGTCTTGTCATGAGAGTGTCCAGAGCCTCTTGGACATTGGCAGGCCTATAGCATGGAAGCATCTGGGGGTCAAGTGGTCCAAAATCTCAGCGGGACCTAGGGGATGGTTAGCGGAAAGGTTGGGATGGTTCCTAGGGGTCCTATTGTTGATGTTGAAGGTATGTATGATGTGTTTCCATTAGTTCCACTTCCTTAATGTGACTTAGGAGGTCGAGTCATATCATAGTGACTTATCATCACATGTTTACCCCAGTTGGCTGGTTACTTTGGTAGATGTGGGAGGAGGGTGTTATAGAGTGGTATTAGAGCATGGTTCACCCCTCGGACTAAATGGGAGGTGTGTAGGCCATGCATTCATGTCGGTTGCATATGTGTTCCTTATGATTGCATTCCACGTGCTTGTTGCATTTACACGATGTTAATCATGATGGTAGTGATGTCTCCATGTAAAGGTTGATGGTGTTGTCGTCATGAGTGTATGGTTGTATATGCATGTGTTATGCATGACGGTGTCTATATATGGTTATGCATGCATTTTCATGGTTATGGTTATGCATGTATGGTAGGTCAGGCATGCATTGTGAGGTCATTGTATGCAATTAGGTCATCATGATGCTATTGGTATGTTATGATGTTAATGTGTTGAATGAGGTAAAGCAGGAGATGCATGTCATTAAAGTGAAGTTGTAACATTAGACCTCGAGGCAAGAGCATGTTGTCATACAGGTTTATATGTTGGGATTGCAAGTATGTAGGTTAAGGATCATTATATGCACTAGGGTTATGTGTATGCCTTTCATTTGTGTTATGGTTACATACATGATAGACGCTAGTTGATTATTGTAGTCATATGCACATGTGTCGGATAACCAAGAATGATAGTAACCTGTGGTTGTATGCATTGCTATTGTTGTTTTATGTTAGATAACTTGATGATTATGTTATACGTCATTGATGAGTATGTTATAGGTTAACCTGTTGTGGTTATATGTTAGTAACTTGATGATTAGGGTTATTACGTTAAGGTATTGATGTTATATATATCATATTAAGTTGGAATGGTCTATGCGAATGGTTAGGGTTATGACATTCATGTATGGGTTAATATGTTGTGATATTATGTCATACTAATCTAGACTGACTATGCAGATGTGATTATTATATATGAATGATAAATGTTTATGAGCTTATGATGTGGACATGTTAGCTAGTGACTATTATGGATATCATGACCTTATTTATGGGTGAGTTGATATGTTGTGAAGTTATATCATGCTAATCTGGATTGATTGCACAGACAAGATTGCCTCCCCTAAGATACATTAAGGTATGAACTTGCTTATGTCATCTAGTTGATTTATTTAACATGGTATGTTTGCAAGTTGGTTGAATGTTTGGTGAATTGCATAATATGAATATGTGTTCAAATGATATTGTTTTAAGATGATTGTACTAACACATATGTGTTGAGACAGATGATATGTACTTGAGTGTAGTAGGTGACAATTGTAGCATTATTTTTAATGACTATGAGTTGACTATGGATTGTGACATGATTGTTAGTCTTGGTAAAGGTTTATTTCAAATTGATAGTTATGATTCTCTTAATATTTGGAACATGTGGTTGACATGTGTAAACAGACATAAGAACATGCTTGGTGTTAGCGTGACAAGGTAACAATTGATATGTTTATATAACTAACAGTTGGGTGATGTGATAATACATAGTAAGCCTTGATTGCAACAATGTAAAAAGGTAAAAGAAAGGAATTGGGAAAAATTCCTTGGCTATGTTTGGAAACCCTAATTCCAAACGAATGAGTGCTTTGCATTTAGTAAGTCTTAACCTTAATCTTTTCTGACATTATGTGGATATGTGCTAGTTTCATGAACATGTATTTGACAAGTATATTAGCTAGTTTCTAGCTACATGTGGATCTGTTAAGGGAATTGGAGTCCCTTAAGAGATGGCGTGGATGTTTTCAGTTGCAAGCAATGTGCTTGGCACAACAAGGTAAGGTAACTAATGTGTTGTTATGTTTATTTATGCACTTATAGTTATGTGTTGATGGCAATATGATGCAGGGGATTGCATGGAAAAGGAGATTTCCATGAAATCTTAAAGAAGGTTCAGGTTGAGCTTTCCCTTGGAAGCACTGGGAACCATGGGGATTGAGTCATCATGTCTGTTGTTAGTCTTGTGCTTTTGGTCTTTTGGTGATTTTTGATCCTGATTGCGGTTTTTTTATGTTTGGTGCAAGGCCTAAACACTTTGTTGTGGTGTCATGTTGTTATTGGTTTTCATGGTCTTCTTCTTGTTTGTTTCTTAGTATTGCCTCTTTGAGTCTTGGGAATTGGTTAGGAATGAGAAATTTAATGGAGCTTGGGTAGAGCTACGTGGTACTCGACAGGTAAGGTAAGACCTGGATGAAGCTCGATGCATGTATAAGGGCAATTGAAGGCAAGATTATTACAACTAGTTGGGCCCATTGATGTAAATGGACAATGGTGGGAAAATCATGAGAAAAATAATCAGGAAAGGTAAAGGAAATGGATTTGAGGTGTCATATGCCTTGGATATGTTGGGAATTGTTGTTCTCAGGGTTGCGCATGTGTGCACAGATAAAGGAAGTTCTCTTAACCTTGACCTTATGATACCTAGTAATTATGTTGTGATCATGATTATGTTGATGTCTATATGTGTATATATGTATGTCATGTCTGACAGGGTCATCATGGACCATGATTATATTATGCTAATGTTTATATGTACATATGTATGTATGTATGTCATTGACTGACTAGATTACTATTATTTTATGTTGATGTATATGTCTATGTATGCATATCATTGTCTGACATGATCATGATTGTTTATGCTAATGTTTGTGTATATGTACGTATCTATGTCACTGTCTGATAGGGTCATCAGGGATCATTCTTGTGGGAGAATGATTGCTTATATAGGCAAATGGCATGACGAGGTTCTTGGTCTTATGGGAATCAAGTGGGAAGAGTAGTCATGAAAAATATAAGAGGTCAATATCATCTTGATATGAATTAATATTGTATGCTTGTATTGTGCCTATGTTTATGATATGGATAGGTTAACGCTGAGAGATACATCAACGGAATGAAAACAATGTGTTTTGCGACATGCTAGGATAAGCATGGATGGCGAAGAGACACTGGAAGCAAGGTTGCTTGGTAGAGATAGTGTGGTTTGGATGTGTGGTACTACTATTGTGCATATGTTGTACATGTTGCATCTGTGATGTTGTGCGCATGCAGTGTTGTGTATATGTAGTGTGTGTACATGTTGTTTATGTAATGTTATGTATAGGGTGGTACAGATAGTGTTGTGAAAATGTTACATATGCAGTGTTGGGTATAAATGGTGTTGTGTGCATGTTGGATATGCAATGTTGTGTACATAGGGTGTTATGTACATGTTGTATATGCAGTGCTATGTACATATGGTGTTGTGTGCATGTGGTGTCGTGTACATGTTGTACATGTGGTGTTGTGTACATGTCGTGCAAGTGATGATGCGTACATGTGGTGTCATGTACATGTCATGTATGTGGTATTGTGTACACATTGTATAGGTGGTATGATGTACATGTGGCGTTGTGTATGCGTTGCAGTTGGTGTCGTGTACATGTTGTACATGTGGTACTAGTGTACATGTGGTACTATGTATGTGCATTGTGTAGTTGTGGTATCTTGACATGTGTACTCATTGTGTTGTACTTTGTTTACTACATGTATTGTGTGGTGTTGTACATTGGGTATAGATGTATTGTGTTGTGTTGTGCACCAGATGCATGAGTATGTATTGTGTGGTGTTGTACATTGGGTATAGATGTATTGTGTTGTGTTGTGCACCAGATGCATGAGTATGTATTGTGTTATGTTGTACACTGGGTTTAGGTGTATGTGTTGTATGTCAGGTGTAGGTACATGTATTGCATCGTGTTGTATACCATGTGTGGTTGTATGTGTGTGATGCACACAATGTGTATGTGCACATGGTTGAGGAGAAGGCACTGGGTGTTTTTCGGGTGCGACAACCAATTCGGTGTGCATATGGAATAAAAAAATGTTAGAAGCTAAGGATTGATTAAAGGATAAGTATCAATATTTTATTTCAGTTTAATTATGCATGTTATTTATGATTCTGGTCTATAATGATTACATGTGTTCTATGATTCTAGTTTGTGATGTTTACATGTGATTTATGGTTTTGATATATGATGGTTGTGTTTTGAGCTAACCTGATGTGATATTTTTATACATGTTGATTTGGTCAAAGATGCTAGTTTGACTTGTTGTGACACAAAGTGATTAGGATTGAAAGTGTACCTTATTGACGAGCTACCAATGAGGTATGATGTGAATTTGTTTTAATTAATTTTAAATCTAATGGAAGTTATGTGCTTGGTACAGGAAGCATGGAAAATACCTTGTTGGACGGTTTAAACCGACTGCAAGAATTAGCAACAACAACAAAAGGAATTGGAACATGCAACAATATGTTGGTAAAGTACTTTAGGAGCAGGGCCATTGTGGGACACTGGTACCCAATAGTGTCCATTGATTTCCATGAGCATTCTATGACCAATATGATGGTTTTGAGGCAGGTATATGCCTTGGTTGTTTGATCTTTCGATGCGAGGAAGCCTTGCCAAGGGATGGATCGCCCGGGATAGGGGATGTCAGGGAACTTGGAAGGTGAGTGACTACACGGAAGGGGGTGACCATATTTCCCGAGGGACTGTGTATTAGAGAAGGAAAGGTCGGAGATGGATTTGTTTTGGTCATCAACATTTCCAGATGGAATCAGATGCACATTAGGAGTGCGCCCTAGAACAATGAGCCAGTAACTGTTCACTGAGAGGACAAGTGGCATTGGATTATAATGTTGGACACTAGATACAGATTTGACTTTGACAGTGGATTATGGAATTCATAGGAAGGAGGTGAATCCTAGTATTACTTTGAGGGTGGAGGTGTGAGCCTCTGGATTCCCTTGTTGTAGATGCAGGCATTGTATCCTTTTATTTGCCGGTTGAGCAAATATGCATATGTGTGTATGTGTATATTATTGTAGATACTATATCGAGCTAGATTTATAAAGCTCCATAGACAATATGATTATTTGTTGGGTGAAGCAAATGTGTATGTGAGTATATGTGGCTATTATTGTAAATACCATAATGAGTTGTGTTATAAAGCTTTAGTAAACGGTATGTTTGTCATGATTTAGCAGATGGTCATGATAAATACTGCAACGAGCGGCGTTATAAAGCTCCATGGGCAGTATGTTTTGTTTTCAACAGTCTTTCTCATTATAGGTGTCAGTGAACACCGCGGACGATGTTCCCCCAAGGGGGAGGGTTCTGTAACAACCCTGGTTAAAAATTCATGTAAATATATATAAGGCCATGGTTGATGGGACACGTATTCCAAGTTGAATGTTGGGCAAGACATCGTAGAGTGGGTTTTCATCGATTTATTATGGCTAAGGAAATTGGTAAAGGCAATGGAAAAGGCTTTGGAAAGGCATGAGGCATTTATTTATGAAAATAAATAAAATTAGGAGAAAAGCAAGGTGAAAGGTCATAGGTTGCATGTGAGGAGGAAAATGAAGGAAAATAATGGAAATTGAAGAAAATAGAGGCCTCATTGATAAAAAGGCTTCTGAGGATCAGTTGGAAAGCTTTTGCTCAGAATTGGATCAAGAAAGTCAAAGAAGGCAAAGAGGAAGAAAAATACCAAGGAAGAGCAAGATCAAGCAACTAAAACAAGATTCTTTGTAGGTATCGATTTGCATGTGCATTTTCCTTGCTAGATTTGGCATGCATGATATTTCATGTGGTTCTTTTGTTGTTATGGCATGGGTTTTTCCAAGTGTGACAATGTTTTTAGCCTAGCCTTGCCATTTTCCGAATAACCATGGTGTGACGGGGTTCTCATATTTTGGTTGATCTAGATTACCGAATGGATTCGAAACTGAGTGAGGTGGATCTCCGAATGATAGAGAACATTGCCTAGTGGTCCCTAAACCAGACTATGGATCACGGTAAAGACACTGGCCTAGTGACCAATGAGCCAGACTGTGGGTTGCGATAAAGCCAAGATTGTGTTGCCTTGGTGGGCCTAGGAATATGTGTCAGTGAATGGTAGGATATACAGTAAAGATAAGAGGTGGTATGCTCTCTGTAGGGCCTAGTAATCCCGAGTTTGGGATATGTGGTAAAGCCTAGAGGGTGGGTCTCAGTTTAGGGCCTAGTGATTCGGGTTTGGATTGCGGTAAAGCTTAAGAGACTAGCAGACATGAAAATTCCTCACAATGTAGGTGGAGAAATCCAGTGGAATCCATGCTTTTTTGGCCTAGTGATTGGGTGGAGATCATGATAAAGCCTGTTATGACATGTTTAATGTGTTTGCCCAGTGGTCTGGGATGGATCACGGTAAATCCTGGTTTTTATTGATGAGGGTGAGGTGGTTTAGCCTCGGGCTGTCCTGGTTGGTTCTTTTGGTTTGAGTCCCACATTCATGCTTAGAATATGGCATGGGGGTGAATGGATGAAGAGAGATTTGGCTTAGCCATTCTATGGTCGGGTGGGACGTGGTAGTCCCATCCTGAGTTTGGATTTTGTATTATTAATGAAATGTTATTTCTCCTTGTTTTTCTATGAGGATTATACTAATTTATACGTGGATCATATGGCTATGATTTAATTGGTATTTATACTGCTATTATGTTGGTTATGCATGTGTTTTATGACAGTGGCTATGTATGGCTCTCATCGCGTTTTTACTTGTAAATGAATGGAAAATGTATCTTTGACTAAATAGATGATAATGCAGAAAATGATATAAGGGATCAATGGTTCTTAGCGATTCTCAGATAAGTATGAGATCCCTATGCTTAAATTTGTTATTCACACCTGTAGATTACATATTCGTGATATTTTTGATGAAATTTCTGTCATGGCTAGTAGGGGTCTAGTTAAGGGCTTGTTCAACTATTTGTTTTTGCATCATTGTTTCCCTGTTATCTTACTATTATGAAGGTGTCATTCAATTCTGGGCAGTGACCTGGGCTCTGGGGCTGAAAAAGTGGCTCAATTCCCAGGGAGGTTGGCACAACATTGAGTAAAATAGTCCTTAGATGTTGGCACGCCTTGTCATGAGAGCGTCTAGAGCCTCCTGGACGTTGGCAGGCCTATAGCATAGGAGCGTACGGGGGTCAAGTGGTCCAAAATCTCAGTGGGACCCAGGGGATGTTTAGCAGAAAGGTTGGGATGGTTCTCAGGGGTCCTATTACTGATGTTGAAGGTATGTATGGCATTTTTCCATCGGTTCCACTTCCTTAACGTGAATTAGGAGGTCGAATCATATCATAGTATCTTCTCATCACATGTTTACCTTGGTTGGCCGGTTACTTGGGTAGATGTGGGAGGGGGGTGTTACAACGTCCTTCCTCCACCCACCAGCCACTCAACAATCCAATAATCGACAGGGAATCTAGAGGCCAACTGCCTCCACTGTTGAGCTACCTAATGGAAACTAATCAACACATACAGGGAATCAAGAGGATTTCTGCCTACACCCAAACACACTGGGAATCCAAGGTCTTCTTCTCCACCCAAACACACATAGGGAATATAGAGGCCAACTGCCTACACCCCAAGAGTGTCAAGGGAATCCAAAGAAGCAAGTCTTCACCCTAAACATAGTGGTTCCACCCACTCTAGGAAATCCAAAACCCACTGTAAAATCATAGCAAGAATGGATTCATAGGTCCTCCATCTAGGAATCCAAGGACACAATCCTCCACCCACGCTGTCAAGGGAATCTAGAGAAAACCATCTCCACCCTATGGCTTTACAGGGACTTGAGAGGCATTATTCCTCACCAAGGAGAGACCATCTTCATGCCAGTCACGCCAACCGAACTGTTGTCACTATCTTCTTTTCTCTTCAATAATCCTTGTTTTTCTCTTCTCTTCTCTTTTGCGTGGTTCCCTGCTGAATGCTGCTAAGATGGATAATTTCCTTGTATGAATGAATGAGGGAATGATGTCCTCCTCAAGGTTGAACCCCTCGTTTTCCTTTGTAGTCTACTTTTCTGCTCTGGCATTTACTTTCATGTCCTTGCTATCTTGCAATGTCTTCCAAGACAACATGGTTCTCCTACTTCTCTTTGAAACCCATTTTAATTTAGGAAACAGTTTATTAAAATCACACCAACCATCCCTTAATGGCTATCCAAGCAGTCCAAATTTCCTGCATCAGGAAACCTTACATATCCCAAGAAAGCCACATCCTCAGCTCTATAATCCATGTCCCTATTGACTCATCCATTTTTAATATATTTTGTAAAATATTTACATTGCATTTTCTTGAGGAAACCCGAGTTGGGGCTGTCATAGACCCCTCCCCCATAGGGAACAATGCCCTCAGTGTTCTTTTACTCATATGAAACATAGGGAACAAAATAAAAACACATACTGCATTATGGAGCTTTATATGCATAACTCTATATAGTATTTACAAATATACACACGTTGCCTCATCCAACAAATAAAAATGGATATGTTTCTCTCATGGAGTCAGTTATTTCCCAAGTTTCTTCATCTAGCCCAAAGTGTCTCCACTGCACTTTGACTTTCTCTATAGCTCGATTCCATAGCATGACACTCCTTTGGTCTAGAATGCACAATGGCTCTAGTTGGAACTCTCCCTCTGGTTCTACCTGTAGCACAGACCAATCAATCACATGATTACAATCTCGCACATATCTTTTAGGCAAAGAAACATGGAAAACATCATGAACTTTGACTGATGGAGGAAATGCTAGCCGATAGGCCACTGGTCCTATCCTCCCAAGGATCTCAAAAGGCCCACAATACCATGGTTCCAACTTCGCACATGACCCGATCCTCAAGGAAATCCTCTTGGGTTTGATTCTCAAATAAACATGTTCTCTAACTTGGGACTCTTTATGCACCCTATGCTAGTCTGCATAGATTTTCTACCTATCCCGTGCCACTTTCAAATTTTCCTTGATGGTTTGAATTTGCTGCTCAATTTCCTTGATCATATCAGGTCCAATGAGGACCCTATTTGTTGGATCATTCCAGTTAATAAGAGTATTACAACTCCTCCTATATAATGCCTCAAATGGACTTGTCCTTATTGATTCTTAGTAACCATTGTTGTAAGCAAACTCTACAAGTGGATGGTACTCCTCCCACTTCTTGGGCTATTGCATGGCATACATCCTCAACATATCCTAAGGGATCCTATTTTTCCTATCTATCTTCCCATTTGTTTGTGGATGATAAGTTGTACTAAATGCCAACTCGATCCCCAAGCCTACAAACAGTGCCTTTCAAAATGTTGAAGTGAAATTAGCATCTCAATCTAAAATAATTTTCTTGGGGATACCATGTAGTCTCACCATGTCCTTTATGAATATTTGGGCCACCTAACTAGCATAATTAATGGATTTGACTACCAAAAAATGAACCACCTTTCTCAGTATGACTATCACCACCATGATTGCATCATGCTGCCTAGAGGTTCTAAGCAAACATGTAATGAAATCCACATAAATTACATCCAACTTCCATTCTGGAATAGGAATGGGCTGCAATATCCTTGTTGGAGGCTTGCATTCAACCTTCACTTGCTAACATTTTATGAATTCAGCCACAAAATTAACCACTTATTTCTTCAAGTTTAGCCAATAATAGAACTTTTTGATAGCCCTGAGGGTCTTTTGGTACTCTAGATGGCGCGAATAAGGCTTGACGTGGAACTCTTTGATTATGAGTTTCTTTAATTCATCATAGTTTGGCACATAAATTCTATTTTTGAACCTAATTAGATCATCATCAGTGAGATGATATTCCTCATCCTCACCGCCTTTGTAACCACCCTTCCCACATTTACCCAAATTCACCGGACTGTCAGGGTAAACATGAGTTGAGGGCTAGTATGACATGACCTGACCTCCATGCTTCACTTATGGAAGTGGGGCCAAAAACTAAACATATCAACCAAAAACTAACATCCTACAAGACTTATAAGACACTCAAAGGCTAATCAACCACCCCCAATGCCCAAATCTTGAGCTGAATAGTTATTTTAATGACTGAGACTACCAACCGTAAGCATAACACTGCTTCTGTAACACCCCATCCTCCCAGATCCACCCAAGGAACCAATTAACCGGGGAAAACATCTGATGAGAGAGGTCATTATAAGGGATTCAATCTCCTTGTAACCTTAAGGAAATGGAATCGACGAAACACATCAAACAACCCATCCACATCAGCAACAACACCCCTGGGGACATGTCAGCCAGTTAGACATCCTACCCCTGGGTTCCACTGATGTTTTAAGACTTTTAACTCAAAGTCACTCTCATGCTATAGGCAAGACAATGACCAACAACCCAAATTCACTCTCATAGGCCTGTGTCCTAGTGGCTGTGGAATTTTCTCAGCAGACCTATGCTAGATACCTCGAGATTTAAACCACTTTTCTAGCCCAAAATCTCGGCCTCTGACCATAACTTGCTACAACCTTTAGAATCCATCAAAGACATGATAACGATTTTGATAAATAAAAAATCGACCTCAGGACTAGGCTTGAGCATCCCCAATCGGTACCGACATTCTGTCCAACACTTGGCATCAATGCAACCTACAGGCCTAGGGTACAAGAAAAAGATAAATGATTGAAAGAACTTATAAAAAATAACCAGAAGGATCACCCCCTTCTCCATTGAACTATTATATCATGAATTAGGTCTTGCATCCATCCGTTTAACGATTACAAGTAATACATGAAATAACCATGATGTGAACCAGTCATTTAACCATGCTTATAACCAAGATATAACGATATAAATATCAGAGATATGACAACCATTAAATCCACATATAAACTAGTGCAAAAGTAAGAGAACTTAGCTTTTATTAATCATAGGCAAATCTGACGAAGTTTGGGACTTCCACATACCACCCGACCATAGACATGGCTGAACCAAATCTCTCTTTTAGCCAGTCACCCTCGTGCCATTTTCCAAGCATGAATGTGGGATCTCATAGAACACCAATCCAAGAACAACCAAGGGAATCCAGAGGTTAAACGACCTCCACCCTCATCAAACTGTGATCACACCAAAATCGGTGCTCTGATCACAATGGAACTGAACTTGGAATGCCATCTGGAATCCATCATTATCCTTGATGAATTTTTCATCTCCTTGTCTCCCAGGCTTTACCACAATCCAACCCCAGATGACTAGGCCCTAAACTGAGACTAGTCTCTTAAGCTTTACTGCAATCCAAACCTGCATCACTAGGCCCTAAACCGAGACTTCTTCCTCAGGATTTACCATGTATCCCACTAGAATCGATCAAGGGATTCCTAGGCCTTTGGGAATGGAACTTGAGACCACCTCCACCCCGGATTTTGAAATCCATCCAGCAAACCAAAGCTCAAAACCAAGATAAACATCCCAACATACCATGGCATCTAAAAAAGGGAAAGGCTAGGCTGAAAACCACTGTCATAACCCAAAAAAACCATGCCACCAACAACAAGAGAACCATACACCAACATGCAAAGCCATGCATGTCCAAACCAGCTAGGAAATCACACATGCAGAAAGGTTACCTACAAGTATTGATGCTGAAGTTGCTTGATCCTGCTCTTCTTCCTTGATCCTTGTTTTCCTTCCTTTCCCTTTGCTTTCTTTTTCCTTCCTTGATCCAAAGCTAGAGTGCTCTAAGAAAACTCTAAGTGACCAAGAGTGAGAAGGAGAGAAAATAATGAGAGAGCTCCAAACTTGAACTAACAAAAGGTTACCAACTGATCCTCATAATCCTTTTTATGAATGAGGCCTATATTTCTTCATTTTCCATTATTTTCCTTCTTTTTCCTCCTCACATGCAGCCTATGACCTTTCACCTGACTTTTCTCCTAGTTTCTTTTATTTTCATAAATAAATGTGCCAAAAATTTCATTTTTGCCTTTTAATGCCTTTGCCTTAGCCTTTGCCAATTTTCCTTAGCCAAAACACACATCGAGTGATGCCCACTAGGATATATTTGCCCAACATTCATTGTGGAATAAGTGTCCCTTAACCGTGGTCTTATTTTTCCTTTATTAACTTTTATTACATGATCTTTTCACCACGTTTATTACAGAACCCTCCCCCTTGCGGAACACCATCCTCGGTGTTAAACCACACCAAGACATTAGTAAAACCGCTGAAAAGCAAACATACTGCACATGGAGCTTTATAATTTAGCTCATTGCAGTATTATGATGAAAGACCAGCTCAAAAGCAAAACATCATGAAAACATGACAATATAACAACCATAATAATATGACACCCATACCACTTTTTGGAGCTTTATAACTTAGCTCATGGCGGTATTTACATTTGTATACATATACACACATATACCATAACATCAGTAAAAAATATGCCACCATCAAACCAAAACTGCCTTGCGTCAACCGACAAACAATGACGGATACAGGGCCTGCATTTGATCCGCCATCTCCCATGCAGCTTCTTCAAGCCCAAAGTGCTTCCACTGCACTTTAACTTGCTTTATGACTTTGTTCCTGAGAATGAGATGTTTCTGCTGAAATATGCACTGAGGCTTCGACTGGAACTCTCCTTCTCTCTCCACCTGTAATACAGACCAATCATTAACATGATCAACATTATTTATATACTTCTTAAACAATGAAATATGGAAAACATCATGGACTTTCACTATTGAAGGTAGTGCAAGTCGATATGCCATTGGTCTGATCCTCTCAAATATCTCTAAAGACCCGTAATACCGTGGTGCCAACTTGGCACATGAACCAATCCTCAACGATCTTTTCTTGGGCTTGATGCGCAAATACACATGCTCCCCAACCTAGAACTCCTTAAACACCCTATGTTGATCTACATAACTCTTTTGTCTATCCTGTGCTACCTTTAGATTCTTCTTTATAACCTGCATTTCTTGCTCCATGTCTGAAAACATTTCCGGTCCAATAAGTACCCAGTTCACTAGACCACTCCAACTGATGGGAGTGTTACAACTATGCCCATACAATGCCTTGAAAGGACTCATCCTCAATGACTCCTAATAACCATTGTTGTATGCGAACTCAACCAAAGGAAGATACTCCACCCATTTCTTCTACTGGTGCATCATGTACATCCTCAACATATCCTCCAAGATCGTGTTGACCCTCTCTGTCTATCCATCTGTCTGTGGATGATAATTTGTACTGAAGGCCAACTTTGTACCCAAAACTACAAATAGCTCCCTCCAAAACTTGGAAGTAAACTTCACATCCCTATCTGACACAATCTTCTTTGGAACACCGTGCAGTCTCACTATCTCTATGATGAACACTTGTGCTACCTCATTGGCTAAATATGTAGTCTTCATTGGAATGAAGTGAGGTGCCTTGCTCAACCTATCAACCACGACCATAATATAATCATGTTTGTTTACTGTCCTCGGAATACCTGTGATGAAATCCATGGAAAAGACCTCCCATTTCCATTCCAAAATCACTATAGGCTATAGTAAAACACTTGGATGCTTACATTCCGCCTTGACCCGCTGACAGTCTAAACATCTAACCACGAACTCTGCCACTTCCTTCTTCAGATTTGACCAATAGTAGAACTTATTTACCGTCGTCAATGTCTTATGATATCCTGGATGACCCGAGTATGGCTTGGCGTGAAACTCACTCAAGATAAGCTTCTTGAGCTCACTGCAATTTTGCACATAGGTCATGTCTCTAAATCTCACCAAACCATCTGTAGTGAGGCGATAGTCTGCATCCCGATCAACTGTACTGTACCGACACCTATACCTGTACATGTACATATGCTCTGCTATAATTCGTGCATAATCTCCATGTATTTTTCATCCCGCTGCCTTGCCTGCAAGATCCTATCCTGTAACTTTATCCCATAAGAGCTCATAGCTGCTATATGATTTACCCATACCTTCCTTTTAAGAGCATCTGCAACCTGATTCTCCTTCCCTTTGATGTATCTGATCTCGAAGTTGAACTCACTAAGGGTAGCCAACCATCTAGCTTTCTTGGAATTTAGATTCGGCTGATCAAAAAAATATCTCAACCCACTATGATCACTCATCAATGTAAACCTCCTGCCAAGAAGATAGTGCCTCCACATCTTCAATGCATGTATAATCACTGCTAGCTCAAGATCATGCGTTGGATAGTTCTACTCATGCTCATTCAGTTTCCGTGACTCATAGAACACTACCTGTCCTTCTTGCATGAGAACTCCTCCAAGTCCTCTCTTGCAAGCATCTATACACACTACAAACTCCTTGTCCGGATCCACAATCTTTAGCACTGGTGCATGTGTCAACAACTACTTAAGCTGCTCAAAACTAGCCTCACATTCTTCTATCCATTCAAACTTCTTACCTTTCCGCTACAATGATGTGATAGGATATGCAATGCGTGAGAAGTTCTTGATGAACCTCCTGTAGTAACCTGCCAATCCCATAAATGATCTCACCTCATCCACATTCTTAGGAGTTGCCCACTCCATGATGGCCCTTATATTTTTTGGATCCACTGTTATGCCATCCTTGGAGACAACATGCCCCAAGTAGTCTACCTCTGTCTAAAAGAAGCTGCATTTCCTAAGTTTAGCATACAACTGATGCTCTTTTAGCAATCTCAACACTGCTACTAAATGCTCACATGTTCTTCCTCATTCTTAGAATATACCAGTATGCCATCAATGAATACAATAACAAACTTGTCTAGATACGACGCAACACACTATTCATCAAACACATAAATGTAGCTAAAGCATTAGTCAAACTGAATGGAACAACAACAAAATCACAATGCCCATACTTGGTCTCGAACATAGCCTTGAAGATATCCTCTTCATTGATGTGTACATGATGGTATCCCGGTCTACATTTGATCTTAGAGAACACTGCTGCTCCCTTCAAATGATAAAAAAAATCATCAATCCTCGGCAAAGGGTACCTGTTATTGATCGTTACCTTGTTTAGCTGCCTGTAGTCAATGCACAATCTGAGAGTACTATATTTCTTCTTCACGAACAACACTGGTGTGCCCCAAGGTGATACACTTGGCCTAATGCACCCCTTGTCCAACATTTCCTTTAGCTGCAATTTTAACTCAACCAACTCAGGTGTGCTCATCCTGTAAGGTGCTTTTGATGCTGGGGCCGCCCCTGGCGCCAAATTGATAGAAAAGTCTACCTCCATGTGAGGTGGCAACTTTGTAATGTCCTCAAGAAATACATCTTGAAACTGCTGCAAAACTGGGTACCTTCTCAACACTTTTGCATCCTCAACCTCTTTACCCTTATCACTAGAAATGTGTACTGCAAACATCACACAACCCTTCGGAAACTATGCTTAGCCTGCATAGTGGTAACCATCCTCACTGATGTAGGCTTCTTCTTCCCCTACAAAGTCCTTTTATCCCCACTATTATCCACACACTCAATGGCCTTGTCGAAGCAATCCACTCTGGTCTTGTGAAGGTATAGCCAATCCATACCTAAAATCACACTATATGAACCCAATGGCAATACATTCAAATGTGTTACTGTAGGCATGCCATTTAACCCAAATGCACAAGCTCTTACCCAATGATGAACTCGCTTCTTTGTACCTGTAGCCAACTGTACCAACCAATATTCTACATGCACTTCTTTTCTCAAACCACACTTATCCACTAGGTTAGGATTAATATAACGATATTTAGATCCAGGATCAATCAAAATAGAAACAACTTGATCACAAAGCTTACCGTCCATCTCAATGATCGATCCCTAATGATCTGCCTGCCTGTTGTCCACATCTGCATAGATCCGAGGAATGCTATGACCAACATTACCAACTATATGCTCCTACTGAGCACTGTAGATATGGGGTCTAAACCACTCTGATATTGTGGAAAATCCCTCTTACGATGATCCTCACCACATATCTAACACTACAATGGTTCCCTACCACCACCTCTAACTTGCTACTCTCCACATCGCTTCTCAGATGTATTGAATCTCTTGTAAGGAACTGCATTTTCATTCTTACTTGCATCTTGAGGTCTTACTCTCTTTGGTGGCCATTTTCCTTTAGCTTTCTCATGTCTTTTCGAGTGATGCTTAGGCTCAACTTTGCGCTTCGACTGCTCATAACAATGCTTCAACTTTCGGATGGCCTCCTCCAACGATCTAGGCTCATCGAACTCAATCCGGTCTTTGATGCAATTTATAGTCCATTGATGAATCTCTGATTCTTGGCCTTCTCCTCCCTGAGTTAAGGCACATATCTCAACAACTCCAAAAATATGCTAGTATACTCATCATCTGTCATAGAACCCATCCGCAACTCATAAAACTCCTCAACTCTATTATCATAGTACCTCTCAGACAAGTACTTCTTCCTGAAGAGCCTTTCAAATGGATGCCAAGTCAAATCCTCCTCACATATACCTTTGACATTCTTCACGTCTTCCCACCAAATATTTGCTTTACCTTTGAGACTGAAAGTGGTTCTCTTTGCTTTCATGTTTTTCGAATAATCATGCAATCGAAAGAATTTCTTCATACTAAGCAGCCATGGCTCTGCATCCCGCGACTTCTTCATCTCTCCATCAAAGGTAGGTGGCTTCGCTTTCTTAAACTCAACCGAAAATTATCCCTTATCACTCCTCCTGTAAGGATGATGATGATGACAATCACGATGCCAGTCAGAACCAAAGTTGGAATAGTACCTATGTCTATCACCTCTCCTATCTAGAGTGTCCAACAACCTGCCACCTCTGACCGTGTCAGATCTATTTGACCTGTGTCTACTAGGAGATCTACTACCATATGCCCCATTAGTTCTGTCCTCATGTCCATTGCTGATCCGAAGTGGTCCCTGTCATTGCAAATCTGACAAAATTTGAAGTAGTATCATATTCCCCTCTGTTTGTTTCTCTTATGCCCGCATGATTTTGTCATTGTCTACTTTGCAACTCCTTATTTCTTCCTTTAGGCTTCTTAATGTGTCTACCAAGTGAGAAGAGTGCCCCACACCACGCTGTCCATATGATGCATAGGGAGAATTTATGAGTCCACCACCTTGATAGCCATCTAATCTCTTTCCTGCAAGGCATACTATGTTAGCTAAATGAAATCACAATAAAGAAACGTACCTTAGCATTATTGGGGGAGGATACCTTGTCTGCAAGATCATCAAATCAATGTGATACATGTATAACATAATCATAACAACATATAAACATATATCAAATAAGTGTATCAACGCATAAACATAATTCTAGTTAGGGTCTAGTCATCAATGCAAGGCCATATCAACAATGCATGCTATGACCTCATGCATGACAACAACCATTACTCCATTGCACACATTTCCACATGCAACTATCAACATGCATAAGCAATGCCTAATCAACTACACATACGTATGAACGCATGTAGTCAAGCATAAGCGATCAATTCTTGTAATCAACCTACAAGACTGATACATGTAATCAAAACATTCAAGAATGCACCTGACCTACAAGGATGTAGTCAAGCAACATATAATCAACATGTAAGCGACACATAACCATATGCAACCAATCATATACTTCCAACGGTGCATCCCACAAAATCACATCAAGTTCCTCATGACAACCTTACTACAATCATGATCAACATGATGCAATGCAACAAGCACATGGAATGCAAGTGTAAGAGACACACATGCAACTGACATGCATGCATGACCAACAATTTCACCCAAGGAGAGCGCAACCACGCTCTGATACCACTCTGTATCAGCCCCTCCTCCCAGGTCCACCCAAGCAACCAATCAGTCGAGGAAAACATGTGATGAGAGAGTTTACTATAATGGATTCAATCTCCTTGGTAACCTTAAGGAAATGTTATGGACGGAACACATCAAACAACCCATCCACATTAGCAACAAGACCCCCAAGGGAAATGTCATCCACTAAGACATCCTTCCCCTGGGTCCCACTGATGTTTTAATCCTTTTAACTCAAAGTCACTCTCATGCTATAGGCAAGACAACGACTAACAACCCAAAGTTTCTCTCATAGGCATGTGTGCCAGCGATTGTGGACTTTTCTCAGCAGACCTATGCCAATGACCTCGAGATTTGAGCCACTTTTCTATCCCAGAATCCCAACCTCTACCCAGAACTTTCTACAACCTTTAGAATCCATCAAAGACATGATGACAATGTTGATAAATAAAAAATCAACCTCAGGACTAGGCCTGAGCATCCCCAACCGGGATCGACATTCTGTCAAACACTTGGAATCAATGCAACCTACAGGTCTAAGATACAAGACAAAGCATAAATAACTGAAGAACTTATGAAACATAACCAAAAGGATCACCCCCTTCTCCATTGAACTTAGTTCTTGTATCCATCCATTTAACAATTACAAGTAATTACATAAAATAGCCATGACATGAACTAATGATTTAACCATGCTTATAACCAATGTAAAACCATATAAATATCAGAGATATGACAACTATTAAATACACATATAAACCAGTGTAAAAGTGAGAGAACTTATCTTTTATTAATCATAGGCGAATTCGACCAGGTTCAGGACTTCCATGTACCACCCGACCATAGACATGGCTGAACCAAATCTCTCTTTTAGCCAGCTACCCTCGTGCCATATTCTAAGCATGATTGTGGGATCTCATAGAACAACCAATCCAAGAACAGCTAAGGGAATCCAGAGGTTAAACCACCTCCACCCTCATCAAATTGTGATCACACCAAAACTAGTGCACCGATCACAACCAAATCGAACTTGGAATTCCATCCAGAATCCATCACTATCCTTAAGGAATTGTCCATCTCCTTGTCTCTCAGGCTTTACCGCAATCCAACCCCGGATCACTAGGCCCTCAACTGAGACCACTCTCTCAGGCTTTACTGTAATCCAAACCCAAGTCACTAGGCCTTAAGCTGAGACTTCTCACTCAGGATTTACCATGTATCCCACTAAACTCGATCAAGGGATTCCTATGCCTTTGGGAATGAAGCTCGAGTCCACCTCTGCCCCAGATTCTGAAATCCATCTAGCAAACCAAATCTCAAAACCGAGATAAACATCCTAACATATTATGACATCTAGAAAAGGGCAAGGCTATTCTAAAAACCACTGTCATAACCCGACAAAACCATGCCACCGACAACTAGAGAACCATACACCAACAAGCAAAGCCATGCATGTCCAAACTAGCTAGGAAATCACGCATGTAAAAGGTTACCTGCAAGTATTCCTGCTGAAGCTGCTTGATCCTGCTCTTCTTCCTTGATCCTTCCTTTTCTTCCTTTCCCTTTGCTTGCTTTTTCCTTCATTGATCCAAAGCTAGAGTGCTCCAAGAAAACTATAAGTGACCAAGAGTGAGTGAGAGAGAGAATAATGAGAGAGCTCCAAACTTGAACTGATAAAAGGTTACTAACTGATCCTCATAAGCCTTTTTATGAATGAGGCCTCTATTTCTCCATTTTCCATTATTTTCCTTCAATTTCCTCCTCACATGCAACATGTGACCTTTCACCTTACTTTTCTCCTAACTTCCTTTATTTTCATAAATAAATGTGCCAAAAATGCCATTTTTGCCTTTTAATGTCTTTTCCTTAGACTTTGCCAATTTTCCTTAGCCAAAACACACATCGGTTGATGCCCACTAGGATATATTTGCCTAACTTTCAACTCAGAATAAGTGTCCCTTAACCGTGGTCTTATTTTGCCTTTATTAACTTTTATTACAGGAACTTTTCACGAGGGCTATTACAGTTTCCATGTGACTGTAGGCCTCTAGCTGCATGCATAACACTACCTCCATGTGACTGTAGTCCAAATTTCTTAGTTCTAAGTCTGCGACCCCAGAATCAGTGTCACCTTTTCAGGGCTTGTCTCTAGACCACTACGTAGAACTTATTGAAACTTTCCAAAATGATAAATAACATCAAGACAAAGCCATCCATACAAAACTTGATAAAGGACTTGATGTAACCAGGCCTAACTATGACATTCATTTCGTCAAACATGTTGAGAACATGTATTCTATAGGCCATGAATGCATATTTGAACATAGGGATCTAATACTTAACTGCAAAAATCATCAAGAAGGTCTAATGCCCTCTCAAAATATCCATAATAACATTTTTTAGTTCATGCATTCATTAACCATTCACTGTCTAATCAAAACATGTCAAGAGCTGTAATTAGAACCTGTTATGAAACCATGCTCATAATAACATATAACCAGAATGATAACCATGATAGAAAAAGCATTAAAGCCACACAATAACAAGTACAATTACTCATGAAATAAAAGAGGAAAAGAGCTCTTATTAACATATGCAAAAGCCAATCAAGCCAGGGACTTCCATGTACCACCCGACCATAGATTGAGCTGAACCAAATCTTTCTTTTAGCCAATCACCCCTGTGCCATAATCCAAGCATGAATGTGGGACTCAAGACAAAAAAAACCATCCCTTCCTAGAGATTAAACCACCTCCACCCTCAGGATTTACCACAATCCTGTTAAAACCGATCAAGGGATTCCTAGGCCCAAGTAAGTATATAAACAACAAGGCTTTACTGCAAGCTTGCCAAAACCAGTTAAGGGATCACTAGGCCCTAAAAAAGCTTGTATGCTTCAAAATCCTTCACTAATTCCTTAAGGAATTTTCCCGTCTCCACCCTAAGGATTAACTGCAATCCCACCAAAACCTATTGAGGGATTCCTAGGCCCTTGGGAATTTTCCTAAGACCACCTCACCCGGTTCCAAAACCATCTGACAATCCAAAGCTAAACCAAATGAAAGAACCCCATCACACCATGGCTATCCAGAAATGGAAAGGCAAGGTTGAAACCATTTTCACACCTGACAAAACCCATGCCAATGACAACAAAAGAACCAAATGCATACATGCATGTACCATGCATTCACCAACCAGCTAGGAAATCACACATGCAATCTGCTAGCTGCAAGTATTCTCGTTGAAGCTACTCGATCCAACTTTTACTTGCTTGTTACCATATTTTCTTTGCATTCTTTCCTCAATGCTAGAGTGCTCCAAGAATGCTCTAAGTGTGCAAGAGTATAAGAGAATAGAGAGAGTTCCAAAACTAAACCGATGAAAAGCTGTGAGTTGATTCTCAAAATCCTTTTTATTATTGAGGCCTCTATTTTTTTCAATTTTCCCCTCATGCAATTATGTGACCTTTCATCTCCCTTTTATGATATTTTCCTTTATTTTTCATAAGTAAAATACTAATTAATGCCTCTTTGCCAAGTTTTCAAAGCCTTTGCCAATGCCTTTGACAATTTCCCCTTAGCCATAATAACCAAAATGAACACCCACTAGGATTTTTTTCCCAACATTCAGCTTGGAATACGTATCCCTTGAACTTGGTCTTATTTTTTCCTTTACTAACTTTGTTACCTGAAATTTTAACCTGGGGCTGTTACAACCTTGTAGCAATTTTTCTTTCATTTGTTGATATTTTTCATCATATTGTGTTGCATTCTTGACCCTTTTTACCAAGTTTGTTTTATAAGATCTTATAGCTTCCAAGTGATTCACTTGAATCCTCCTACTAAGAGCATCAACAACTCTATTTTCCTTGCCTTTAATGTACTTGATTTTATAATCAAACTCACTGAGTATGGCCAACCATCTAGCTTGTCTCACGTTCAACTTGGGTTGCTCAAATAAATATTTGAGTTCACTATGGTCTGTCATAAGAGTAAGTTTTCTACCAAGAAGTTAATGCCTCCACATTTTCAAAGCATGAATGATGGAAACCAACTCCATATCACGAGTCACATAATTTACCTCATGCTCATTTAATTTCCTCGACTCATAGCACACTACCTGTCCTTCTTGCATCAAGACTCCATCGAGTCCTTCTTTGCAGGCATCTGTGCATACCACAAAATCCTTGTTAGGATCTGCAATCCTCAACACTAGTGCATTTGTGAGCAATTGTTTCAATTGCTCAAAGCTTGCTGCACACTGAGTTGTCCACTCAAATTTCTTTCCTTTTCTCTGCAAGGATGTGATAGGATGGCCTATCTTGGAGAAATTTTTGATAAATCTCCTGTAATAACATGTCAATCCCATGAATGATCTGACCTCATTTACATTCTTTGGCATTGGCCATTCCATTATAGCTTTGATATTTTTAGGATTGAATGATATCCCTTCTTTGGAAATAATATGCCCCAAATAATGTATTTGTGACTAGAAAAAGTCACACTTGTTGAGTTTTGCATAGAGCTTGTGCTCCCTCAACAACTGTAGCACTGCAGCCAAATTATTTTCATGCTCTTCTTCAGTCCTTGAGTACACTAATATGTCATCAACAAACACAATGACAAACTTATCCAAATAAGGATGCATCATATTGTTTGTTAAGCACATGAACGTGGTATGGGAATTAGTAAACCCGAAGGGTGCCACTACAAACTTATAGTTCCCATATCTTGTCTGGAAAGTAGTTTTACGAATGTCCTCCTCTTTGATCCTTACTTTATGATATAACAGCCTCAAGTCAATATTGGAGAACACTGTTGCTTTCCTAAATTGAGCAAAGAGATCATCAATCCTTGGCAATGGGTACCTTTTCCTTATGGTCCCCTTGATTAATTACCTGTAGTCAATTAATAATCTAAGGTTTCCATCCTTATTTACAAACAACACATGTTCTCCCCATGGAGACACACTCGACCTTATGTAACCCTTGTCCAACATCTCTTTTAGCTATAATTTCATCTTAACCAACTCCGGGGTACTCATCCTATATGGTGCCTTAGATGTTGGTGTTACTCCAGGTACTAGCTCAATAGAGAAATCTACCTTTCTGTGAGGAGGTAATCTAGGAATCTCCACTGGAAAAACACTTGCATGCTAATGTAGAACTGGATACTAGTTTCGCAGTTCACTTCCCTCATTATCGACATCGCTGCCAACCTTCCCATCACTTCAAGATTTTCACTATAAACAACAAGCATCCCTTTTTCCTGTTGCGCTTGGCCCACGTGGCCATGATCAACCTTACTGAAGTAGGATTTTTCCTGCCCTGCAAAACTCTGCTTTCTCCTTGCTCATCCAAGCATTCAATTTCCTTTTCATAACAATCCACTTTGGTTATGTGCGAATAAAACCAATCCATACCCAATAGTATATTTTATGAATCCAATGACAATCCATTCAAATGTGATTTTGTTGGTATGCCATTGAGCTCAAATGTACAAGATCTCTCCCAGTGATTAATCTTTCTTTTGGTTTCAATTTCCAATTGAACCAATCATGGTTCTTCATGTGACTCCTTGACCAATTTGCATTTTTCAACAATCTTTGGGCTAATATAGTTGTAATTAGAACCTAGATCAATTAGAATAGAAACAGATTGGTCATGAAACTTACCTTCCATCTCAATGATGAATTCCCGATGGTTTTCCTGGTGGTCATCTACAACTACAGAAATTCTGGGAATTTCTCTAGCCACATCACCCATTGTGTGAGCTTCTTGGGCACTGTAAATATTTGGTCCAACATTTTGCTGACGTGGACAATCTCTTTTCCTATGGTTTTCGCTACTTGTCCAACACTTTAATGGCTCTCAACGTTCAAGCTTAAAGTGCTTTGCTACTGGTTGCTACACATTCCTTTTAACAACAATATTAGTTTTATGGTGAAATTGCTTTGTATGAGTTGGGTGGTTACCTTCCCTATTTTCTAAACTTTTATTAGGCCAATTATTCTTAGTTTTAACATTGTTCTTTTCCTTCCAGTTACCTTTAATTTTTGGCCTGCATTTCGCTTGCTCATAGAAGTTCTTTAGCTTCTTAATAACTTCCTTCAGAGTCGATGGTTCCAACAACTCAATTTTATATCTAAAAGCCATAGGTAACCCACTAATAAATCTCTAGATCTTAGCTATCTCATCCTTGAGATATGGCACATACCTCAATAGTTCTAGGAACTTGGTGACATATTCATCATCCATTAATTGCCCCATCTTGAGTTCATAGAGCTCTTTTTCCTTGCCATCATAGCAACGCTTTGATAAGTATTGCTCTCTAATGAGATTTTAAAATTCTACCCAAGCCAATTCTTTCTCAATAATGCCTCTAACATTTTTCATGCCTTGCCATATTATGTTTGTTTTTTCTTTCAAGCTATAGGTGGAAATCCTGGCTTTCATATTTTTATAATAGTCATGAATTCTAAAAAATTTCATCATGCCAAACAACCAAGCTTCAGCCTCTTCTAATTTCTTCATTTCCCCATCAAATGTGGGTGGCTTGGCTTTCTTAAATTTATCTGGTACGTAATCATTTTCTTTTCTTTCCTAATGGTAATGGTGGTGATAATGAGAGTGATGGTGGTGCCTTCTGGTGGCAGAACTAGATGGCCTGCTAGAATGATGCACATGTGTGCTTCTTCTTCCTCTTGGGGTGCTCAAAGGTGCATTTACCAGCACAGTGTCTTCACTTTCATGCCTATGTCTCTTCCAGGATCTGCTACCATCTACCCCATTTGTATTCTCTTATGACTCCTAAGGTCTCCTCCTACCTCCATTACTGGCCCTTACCTGGTCTGGAAAGCTGTCTTGTAAATGTCCTCCTCTTTGATGCCTACCTAGTGGTATCTTGATCTCAAGTCGATCTTCGAGAACACTGCTAATCCCTTCAACTGATTGAACAAGTCATCAATCTTCAGTAATGGATACCTGTTCTTAATGGTCACTTTGTTCAATTTCTTGTAATCAATGCATAATTTGAGAGTACCATCTTTCTTCTTCACAAACAATACCGGTAAACCCCAAGGTGATACACTTGGCCTAATGTATCCCTTGTCCAACATTTCCTTCAATTACAAATTCAACTCTACCAACTCAGGTGTGCTCATTCTGTAAGGTGCCTTTGATGATGGAGTTGCCCCAGGTACCAACTCAATAGAAAAGTATACCTCCATGTGAGGTGGAAACTTTGAGATATCCTCAAGAATACATGTCGAAACTGCTGTAAGACTGGGTACCTGCTCAAAACATCTACATCCTCAACTTCCTTACCCTTTTCACTAGATATATGAACTGCAAATAGCGCACACCCTTTATTGCGACTGTGTTTGGCTTACATAGCTATCACCATCCTAACTGATGTGGCTTTCTTCTGCCCTTGTAAAACTCTTGGTTCCCCATTGTCATCCAAGCACTCAATAGCTTTGCCGTAACAATCCATCTTGGTTCGGTGAAGATATAGACAATCGATACCCAATAACATATTGTATGACCCCAATGGAAATATGTTCAAGTGCGCTGCAGTAGGCATACCACTCAACTCAAATGCACAAGATCTCACCCAATGGCGAACTCTTTTCTTTGTACCTGTATCCAACTGCACTAACCAAGATTCTGCATGCAATTCCTTATTCAAACCACACTTATCCACCAAGTCAGGACTAACATATCTATTATTAATCAGATCTAGGGTCAACCAAAATAGAAATAACTTGATCACAAAGCTTACCATCCATCTCAATGATAAATGTCTGGTGTTATGCCTACATGTTGTCCACAATTGCATAAATACGAGGAATGCTCTGCTCAACATCCCCAATAGTCTGCGCCTCCTCTGCACTGTATATATTAGTCATATCACCCTGATTCCGTGGACAATCTCTCCTAAGGTGTTCCTCACCGCATGTACAACACTCCAACCATCCCATGTTATTACCTCTATGTTGCTACTGTGATCCATGTCCCTGTCTAGCTACATTAAAATTCTTTTGAGGTGCCACATTTTCTTTCTCCTTTGCATTTTGAGGCCTTTCTCTCATAGGCTTCCATTTACCTTTACCCTTTTCCTTATCCTTCCCTTTCCATCCTTGTTGAGATTCATTCTTACGATTTAACTGTTCATAGCAATGCTTAATTTTCCCAATGACTTCCTCAAGTGACCGAGGCTCATCATACTCAATCCGATCTCTAAATGCTAATGGAAAACCATTGACAAATAACTGAACTTTAGCCTTCTCATCTTTAAGATACGGTAAATACCTCAATAGCTCGAGAAACTTGGTCGTGTACTCTTCATCTATAATTCACCCCATATTTAGTTCATAAAATTCTTTGGCCTTACTGTCATAGTACCTTTCTGACAATTATTTCTTCCTGAAAAGCCTCTTGAACTCATGCCAACTCAAGTCCTCTATCCCGATGTCTCTGACCCGCTTCACGTCTTCCCACCAAATGTATGCTTTACATTTCAGGTTGAAGATAATGATTATGGCCTTCATGTTATCTGTGTACTCATGCAACTCAAAGAATTTGTTCATCCCAAGTATCCAAGCCTCTACATCTTCTAGATTCTTCACATCTCCATCAAAAGTAGGTGGATTTTATTTCTTAAATTCATCTGGCAAGTATCCCCTATCACTCCTTCTGTACGGATGATAATAGTGATGATCATGACGTATATCCGAACTAGAACTAGAATAGTGCTTGTACTTATCACCCCTCCTATCCGGAGTGTCTAACAATTTGCCATCTTTCACTATGTTAGCTCTATCTGACCTGTGTCTACTAGGAGACCTACTGCCATATGCCCCATTAGTTTTGTCCTCCTACCCATGGTTGATCCAAAGTGGCCCTTGCCGCTACAATTTTGACAAACTTTGAAGAAGTATTGCATTAACCTCTGCTTGTTTCTCTTGTGCCTGTATGACCCTGTCATTATCTGCCTTACAACTCCTTATTTCTTCCTTCAAGCTTCTCAATGTGTCTTCCAAATCAAAACAATGCCCACAATGCTGCTCATTTGATTCATATGGAGATTCCTTGTAGTCTACCATCTTTATATTCATTTGATCTTTCTCCTGCAAGGCATAATATGTAAGCTAAACCAAATCATAATAAACCAACGTACCTTAGTATAATTTGGGGAGGATACCTCATCCGCAAGATCATCCAAATCAACGTGATACACGTATAAACATAATCATAACATCACATAAACATATAACAACTAAGTGTGCCAACACACAACATCATTCTAGCTAGAGTCCATTCATCACTGCATGACCATATCATTACACATACTACAACCTCATGCATGATGACATCAACCATACCAATGTATCTGGACAATACACAATCATAAACATAGACGATACACCAACATACACGCGAACAACACACCAACATAAACATGTACAACAAACATGCATAAACACATATAATCAAGCATAAACGAACAATACTTGTAACAACAGGTACTAACATGTAACCAATAATACAAGAACGATACATGTAAGCAACATATAACAACATGTAATGAATCATGCACTCATGATGACACACTTTCCAACAACAACATTCTCTTTCACATGGCGACATCACTACAACCCTAACCGACTCCATGCATGTGCAACAAGTACATAGACCACAGGGATGAAAACACATGCAAGTGACATGAATTCATGACCAACACACTGCCCATCCAGTCCAAGGGGTGAACCATGCTCTGATACCACTTTGTAACACCCTCCTCCCACATCTACCCAAGTAACCGACCAACCAAGGTAAACATGTGATGAGAGGCTACTATGATCGGATTCAACCTCCTAGGTGACCTGAAGGAAATGGAATTAATAGAAACACATCATACATACCTTCCACATCAGCTACAGGACCCCTAAGAACCATCCCAACATTTATGTTAACAAGCCCTTGGGTCCCACTGAGGTCTTAGACCACTCGACCTCTGGACGTGTTGCAGCCTCAGAATTCTATTGCCAAATCATGGGGGATAACCACCCGGTCCGGACCTTAAGACAACTCCTTTTCCATTTAATGTGTTGGCTCCGACTGGGGGTAATGGGACCAATTTCCCAGTGTAGGTTTTAAGATGAGAGTGGGTGGTTCATGAGTGTTTGCTATAGAATAATGATAATCTAAATGACTTATTCTATGATGCAATTCTCTAACTAACTTATTCTAATATAAAATCGGGTATTCTTGTGTGGTATGCGATCTACAAAGATATCTGCTTAACATGTGATAATAAAGATTGATCACAATTAAACAGAGATGATAATGTATAAAGATAATTTCTTTGACAAAATAGTTAGTCAAAGAAATTTACAAAATATATCACATATATGATGAGTTATATATGAAAATCACAATATCAGCTAGGCATCATGCAAAGGTGTAATTAATGTTTAACAAAAACGATAAATCTCACATACAATTCACAAAAGTAAAGTTTTGCCACTAATTAAATGTAAACAGAACCAATCATACAGGGTAATAGTACCGTATGTGTGAAGTATTGCTCATTTGACAAATGACATAGAAAAACTTCTTTCTTCAAATCAAATTGTCTCCCAAGAATACAATAGTGCATCAACAAAGGAAAGTAGTCTAATATCTAAAAGAAACGATCATGTTCCATAATTTCACCAAAGCATTCACAAAGTTACAATAGTGCATTCTTTGCAAATGTTTTTGATAAAATTTTGGACCCTTCTCTAAATGCATGAGAAGGGTATAAATACTATTCTAACTAATGTGCAAAAATAGATTATACAAAATTTGAGGAGGTTTCAAACAACCTTCCTCCTAACTAGGTAACTAACTCCAAAAATAAACAGTGGCTAAATGAACAGAACTAAGAGGATGACTTGCTGTCTGCTAGCTTGTCCTTTAAATCGCATATATTGGTCATCGGTTGAATTTGAGGAGGTGCCCCAAAATGTGTCCTGAGCTGTCCTGTGAAAATCGCATTGGTGAGAGGTGGCAGCATCCGCTGAGTCGTATGAAGGGAACAGTTGAGAGTCATAACCTGGCTGTGTGGCTTGACGAGATACTGCCAATACGACTCCCAGTTGGTCTTGGTCAATTTTGTAATTGCCTCCCTTTGAGTCTCCGCCTTTTCTTGCCAGCTTTTATACAGAGCATTTAAATCAGGCATTTCTTTTAGATTGCCTTCTTTAATCAGGTTGGTGGCAAACAGGGTGTGATTAACTGCCTTAATGATATTCTTTGATACCCTGGCTGCCCTTGCGACTGCTAGTTTGACATGTTTGATTCTCGCATCCCAATCTGTGAAGAGAATGTCTTTATGAGTTTCCTCAATCTCGAGTAGATTGGATTTCCTTTCATCTTCTGTTTCCTGCCATTCGATGAACTCAAAGATTCTGGTGTTTAAATCGTTAAACTCAGTTCTCTAGTCGATTGCCTTATCTGTTAGCTGGTCGCTAGTAGTCAGATAGGGGGTAATGTGTGACATCTTTTGACAGAAATACTCTTGTTGTTTCACCAGAAGGGAATTTAATTCCATTGCCTCTTTAATAAACACCTCAATACTGGGAACATCCTTGTATCTTTCCATGGCTTGCTGCATTTCTTGGAGTTGCATGTTTTTGGCCAATATATTGGCTTCATGGCTTATTTTCAGGACCTCCATTGTAACAAGTCTTCAAAATAGTTATCCTCATGATTGTATGGCTTGAGCTTTACTCCGATAGTGACATTATATGCCACTTTGTCTGGATCAAATTGCCTCTTAGGCAATGTATGAAGCTTGAGGGCTTCCATATGTGCTGACTCTTTAGTAGCATGAACAAAATTTGCTAAAGCAAAAGAACCGCACTTGATAGGGAAAGAGGGCCATAATGACTTCTTTTCATCTTTGAGAACTTTAGTCAGGCCTTTTCCCATGGTCTGGTAGGCAATATCTCTTACTAATAATTTATCAGAAACATATAAAGGAAGGACATGTGGTTTGGTTGTGCTACCAAAAACCCTAATGTAGGTGAACCATTCTTTAATGAAATATTTTCCGACAGTAAATAGGTCTGTTGTGGCTTCTTGGGAAAACCTGGGGGCTTTCTTATTGAAAATTATTTGATGTAGGGGCAACACAACAACATGAAATATCTTATAGAAGTGAGGTATATAATGCGATTCCCATATTTTTTTATGACTGAGATGGATTGGGTAGGGGTCCTGTAAGGTCCATTTCCAACCCATGGTTGGAAATGTCGTGCAAAAACAGATGGCATCCATAATGTAGGCACTAAAATAGAATGAAGGGAGGTTATTTGGACTGGAGGCTCTCTTCTGTCGATATTCTGTAATGGTGGTGGCTAGGTTATCAGATAGGATGGAGGGCCAATTCATGATGTGGGAATTAACACAGGCATCAATCAGAGGAATCCATTCTATGGAAAACTTAGTATTATTGGGTAACCCATATAATCTACATAACATAGTTGCTGCATAGTTGTAGGGGTTTGCCAAAGAGGCTATAGCATACATACCCAATTTGTCATATTTGAATTCCAATACTCTCCAACCCTGAATCAACTTGAAGGGGTCTGGGTTCTTCTTTGCGAAGTTGGCCACAAATGTGTTGTCATAGATATCCTGAGGGTCAGGTATGTGGTACATTTTCTTCAAGTCCTCTGCTCTGAACGACCCTATGAGCTCCATTCTTGAATTCTTGAATTGCCTATCTTCAATGATGAGGTTTTCGATCACCCACCTGATCATATCCATGTATGGGAGGATTTTAGCTCTTGCTCCTATCCTATGAAGGAAAGAACAGGAAGCATCTTTGAATTGAAGTCCTGAAGGCCTTGTTGAGTTAGTTGTTGCTCTCGTGATAATGATTTTAGGACATTCGTCCTCAAGCCTATTGTATATGACCTCCCAAGCTATTGCGCCTCTGGCAGCGTCGCAAACTATATCAGAGAAAATAGGATCCATCTCTGTAAACTCGGATTCAACAATGGTCTGCTTGCTCTGTTTTTGCATCACCTTCCTTAGTGACATGTCTTTTGTAGCTTGCCTGAAATAGACAAGATATATCAGTGCAGATGGTATCGGGTAATTAAGATTTAAAGCTTCTCTGAAATGACTTTGGATCGTGAGAAAAGTTTAATGAGATACTCGATGTTAACTATCCATAACTTGGAAAATGATTATCCTTCCAAGGGCCGCTAAATATTTATTAACCTGTCAATTCGTTCGTTTTGATATTTAAAATGTAATTATTTCACATGTTTTACCGCTCTTAATCACACATCACAATCTTTAAATGGATACAGTATAGCGCTACCAGATGCATAAAGCGAAATGCGATTGCGAATATCGCAACATTGCATTTCGTAAATCGCTAATGGACATTCTAATGACATAACTAAGTTTCTTGCGAAGTGCAATTGCGAAATGACAAGGTGCTATTTATCGGGTTATCGCAGCGGGAGATTTAATTGCAGATTGCAATTTTTTGAGGATATTTTAAGATAGTCACACGGAAAAGTGCGATTTGCGATGCGGATTTCATCCTTAGTTCGTTTTGCAAGGTTTTTCTAGGTATTTTCTTAGAGTTAGGTATTATTTTCCTAAGCCTAAAAATTTAAAAGGGTCCCCATTTATAACTCTAACCTTAGCTATTGTGCTTTATAAATGGGGGGGTTGTTTCGTAGTACAACAGGACACTCCCATGCTATGGGCTTGACAACATCCAGGAGGCTCTGGATGCTCTCATGACAAGGCTTGCCAACGTCCAGGGACTATTTTTCTCAGTGTTGTGCCAACATCCCTGGGATTTGAGCCACTTTTTTAGGCCTAGAGCGCAGGTCACTGCCCAAAATTGAATGACACCCTCAAAACATAAAGATAACAAGGAAACAATGATGCAAATGCAAATACTCGAACAAGCGCTTGACTGGACCCCTACTAGCTATGATAGGAATTTCGTCAAACATATCACAAATATGTAATATATAGGTGCAAATAGTAGATTTAAGCATAGGGGTCTCATACTTATCTGAGAATCATTATGAAGCATTGTTCCCTTATATCATTTTCTGCATTATCATCTATTATGTCATAGATACATTCTTTATTCGTTTACAAATAGAAACATGAGGAGAGCCATACATCATCACTGTCAGAATACATGTTCATAACCAACAACATAATAATAGAAATACCGTGAATACACCATCCATAGAATCCACATATAAACTAGTACATTTACACACGAAAAACCAAAGGAATGAATTTCTGATTAATGAATGTAGAAACCAACCGGGGATGGGACTACCACATTCCACCCAACCATAGATTAGCTGAGCCAAATCTCTCTTCAGCTAATCAACCCTGTGCCATATTCCAAACATGAATGTGGGACTCATAACCAATAAAAAAGAACCAAACAAACATGGATGCTACTAGAGTTCTCCACCTACATTGTGAGGAATTTTAGTGCCTCCTAGTCTATGAGGCTGTATCGTAATCCACAATCTGATCCAAGGATCACTATGCCCTACACCGAGAGCCACTCTCTAGGATTTACCATACATCCCATCCCGGGACTACCAGGCCCAATAGAGAGCAATCCACCTCTTGGCTTTACCTTATATCCCACCATTCATCGGCAAGGATTCGTAGGCCCACCGAGGCACACAATCCTGGATTTAAGGAAACCCACAATTTGGCTAAGGGGTTACTAGGTTAGTGGCTTTACTGTAATCCATAGTTTGGTTTAGGGACCACTAGACCATGTGTTTGTCATTTCAGAGGTCCACTTCACTCAACTTCGAATCCATCCGATAAAACAACTCAACCGATATATGAGAACCCATCTCATCAAGGCTATCCAGAAATGGCAAGGCTAGGCTGAAAACACTGTCACACCTGGCAAAACCCATGCCATGATAGAAAATAACCACATGAAATACCATGCATACCAAATCTAGCAAGGAAATCACACATGCAAATCAATACCTGCAAAGAATCCTGTTGTAGTTGCTTGATCCTGCTCTTCCTTGCTTGCTCCTTCCTTCCTCTTGCCTTCTTTTCCTTTCTTGATCCAATGCCAACGTGCTCCAAGAAAACTCTAAGTATCCAAAAGTGTGTGTGTGTGTGTGTGAGAGAGAGAGAGAGAGAGAGAGAATAATGAGAGAGCTGCAAAGCTGAACTGACAAAAGGTACCAACTGATCCTCAGAAGCCTTTTTATCAATTAGGCCTATATTTTCTTCATTTTCCATTATTTTACTTCAATTTCCTCCTCACATGCAACCTATGACCTTCCCCCTTCCTTTTCTCCTAGTTTCCATTATTTTCATAAATAAATGTGCCAAAAATGCCATTTTGCCTTTCCAAAGCCTTAGTCATGTCCTTTTCCAATTTCCTTAGCCATAATAAACCAAATGAACACCCACTAGGATGTTTTTCCCAACATTCAACTTGGAATAAGTGTCCCATCAACTCTGGTTATTATTATTTTTTAACTTTTATTACATGGAATTTTCACCAGGGTTGTTACACAGGGAATCCAAAGGGAAACTTCTTCCACCCTCTAGCTACCTAGTGATATTTCATCCACACATACATGGAATCTAGAGGCCAACTGCCTCCACCCTCCAGCTACCCAATGGCAGCTAATCAACACATACAGGTAATCCAGAGGCTTGTTGTCTCCAACCAAACACATAGGGATTATAGAGGCTTTTTCTCCACCCAAACACACATAAGGAATCCAAATTCCAACTTCCTCCACCCAAAGAGTGTCAAGGGAATCTAGAGAAGCAAGTATCCACCCTCAACACAATGGTTCCACCCACTCTGGGGAATCCAAAACCCACTGTAAAAGCATAACAAGAATGGCTTTAGAGGTCCTCCCTCCAGGAATCCAAGGACACAATCCTTCAGCCACACCATGAAGGGAATACAGATAAAACCATCTCCAGTCTTTGGATTTACAGGGACTCGAGGGGCATTATTCCTCACAAAGGAGAGACCATATTCATGCCAGTCATGCCAACCAAATTTTTGTCACTGTCTTCTTTTCTCTTCAACAATCCTTGCTCTTCTCTTCTCTTCTGATCTGTGTGATTCCTTGTTGAATGTTGCTTGAATGGATGAATTTGCTCAAATGAATGAATGAGGGAATGATGTCCTCCATGAGGTTTAACCCCTCCTTTTCCTCTGTTGTCTACTTTTCTACTCTAGCATTTACTTTCTTATCCTTGCTACTTTGCATTGTCTTCCAAGACAACATGATCCTCGTACTTCTCTTTGCATCCCATTTTAATACAGGAACCAGTTTATTAAAGGCACACCAACCAACCTTTAATGGTTGTACAAATAGTATAAATTTCTTACATAAGGAAACCTTACATATTTCAAGCAAGCCACCTCGTCAACTTTGGAATCCATGTCACTTTTGACTCAACCCTTTTTAATATATTTTGTAAATTATTTACATTGCATTTTCATGAGGAAACTTAGGTTGGGTTGTCACACCAATTTCCACCTGCAAATCTCCAAATACATCTAGCGTGTCAATAGAAATCCAATTAGCACATAAGAAAGTTCCCCAAAGAGCCAATAGTTCAACACAGGTATTAGTACCAGTTCCCCCATTCCAATTGAAGTGAATTTGAATTTGAGGGAAAATGATGAGGAAGGCGCAACACCCACAAAACCTGTCTTTAATGTCTCCATCAAAATAGGCCATTGAAATTCTATCACTAGTGTTTAAAGGAATAAAAGACCCAATGGAGACATGAGAAATCATAGGGACAAATTCCATAAAATAGGCAACAACCTGAATGCAAGTACCATTAATACTGGGAGGGGAATTTTTGAAAATGAATGAGTTCTTGATTCTCCAAATGCCCCAAATACTATATAATGGCAGAGCAAAAAATATCTTATATCTAGCAATATATTCTTTCATACATGCTTCGAGAGAGGTAGAATTCCAAATGGTATTAATATTTAGTATATTTAGTACACCCAACCAGATGAAATGTCCAAATGAACATTGCAAAAAGAGGTGTACAACAGATTCCAATTCACAACCACATAATATGCATTTACTCGAACTGCAAAAACCACTATGACATATTGTCCCACGTTAGCACCTTTTTTCACCATGCTAACCAGCCAAAACATTTTAGTTTTAAGGGAATCTACCAACCCCAAATATTGCTAAACCATTTGTAGGTCGTCGAGTCTAATGGATAAGGTGTGATATACCAATTGGCTTTTGCAACCGAGAAATGTACACTGCATGCAATACTACCCAACTACAAAATATCAGATTTATTGCTAAGAGAAATGCCAACCAACGAAATATTTAATAGATACCTATCCCAATAAAGTGCAATCTCACCAACAAAGCCCAATGCTAATGAGCCAGTCTAGACCGAAATAGGAGTACAAGGAATAGAAAAGATCTGATTTAATGTATACACCCCAAGATTATGCAATTGACAAATAAGAATTACTAGCAATAGGTGATCGCCAAGGAAACCACAAATAGGATCAAGTCCAATTTCAATCCCTATGCCATCACTAACCCGCCACTTTGTATTTCTCAATAACCACTATTTGACTACCATCAAACTTCTCCAAATATATTAAACTCCACATGGAGATCAGGTGCCCCCATTTATCCAAGTCACAATTAGCTGATTTTGCATATATTTGTCCTTAACGATCCATTTCCAAATGCCTTCACCAAATAAACTACAACATAAACTCTTGATCAACAATTCCCAATTGAACTTTTCTAGATCCTTAATTCCCCATCCTCCATCTTCATTTCAGAGTGACAATACCTCTAAGCGAACCAAATAGTATTTCAAAACATTTGAAATACTCGCCCATATGAATTTTAAAATAATCAAATTGGTCTTGTTGATATTGTATTTGAGAAGCATATATAGATGGAGCCAATATATCACGATGCCTTGTAAGACCACCTATACCAATATCAACCTACCACCCATCGAAAGCCATCTATGAGACCAAGTGAGCAATCTGTGTTTGAATTTATCAATAAGCCAATACCAATATTTGTTATGGTAATCATTAGGTTTAAGGAAAAAACCCAGGTACTTAAAACCTTGATCAAGGGTTGCAGACTCCACTTAAAATATATCAAAAATCTCCAAAAATGAGCAGATTCCATAGAAGAGGAGATCAATAAGAATTTAGCAGAGTTCATAAATAATCCAGATGCCTCGCTAAATAATCTGATGATTTGATGTAATGTATCCCATTCCACCACTGATAGATTACAAAAGAAAAGAACATCATCTACAAAAATTATGAGAGATATCAATATTTCTAGTGAGTCGCACACCCAAGAAAGTACCATGTTGTTGTGCATCCTTGATTAATCTGCTCATGCCCTCAATTACAAGTAGGAAGAGAATAGGAAAAAGAGCATATCCCTATCAAAGGCCCCGAGTGGCCTTGAAAAAAGTGTATGGCACTCCATTGATAAGAACCACGAAATTTGCATATGATACACAAGCCATAATCTAGTTTACAACTAGAGCTGAGATACCAATCTTATATAATATCATTTGTAGGAAGGACCAGTCAAAGTAGTTAAATGCCTTATGTAAGTTCAACTTCAATATTATTGCCTCTTTCTTCTTAGTCTTGAATGTGTGTAAACACTCTTGGGATATAGCCATAACATATTGTATTTGGTGATGTTATAAAAAACAATGTATCTTGTATTTGGCGATGTTGTAAAAAACAATGTATCTTGTATCTGGCGATGTTAATTGTATCTAATGATGTTGTATGTAGTGTTAAGTGTATTTTTTTATTTTCATAATAATAATAATAATAATAAAATTTTAAATCAGAATTAAGTTAAATATCATAGTGGTATATAATATGGCTTAGAGTATGCACTAAAATTGTTTTTGCTTGGTTAAGAGATCGTATTTTTTGGATTTAAGGAAACAGGTTAACAACCCAAGACCTAGTGGCAACTCGTAGGAGTGAAAACCTGCCCCCTTACAGACCGCCAGTGGGGTAATTTAAAGGTGTTGTGGTTTTCCTTGAATAACAATGATGAATGAGCCTAAATTTGCAGATAGTGGCTAGTGATGGTTGTCCCCGCTGTTAATTTGACAATGAGTTATGATAGGTTTCCCACTGTATAAAAACAATCATAGTGATATATAATATTGTTATAATTAATGATATATAGTAATATTTAATATTGTCATAATTTATGATATATACGTTAGTGTTAACAATATTTATTATTTTATAATGGTAATTTTTATTTTTTCCATATTTATATTATAATTGGATTGTATAGTATTATTTAATGTTTATATTTTTATCAATTTAAAATGTTTAGTTAAAATGATTGATATTTTTTTGTTTTATTTTAAATAATTGTTAAAAATATATATATGATTTTGGAATTAGAGTTTTATTATAATTATCTTAAGTTCAGATCTATCAATTGTCCCGAGGAATCAAACCTTTTGACTTTCAAACTTTGCTTAGAGTATAAAACATTTTCTCAAAAACTTTTTTTGCACCATGAGAAATTTGATGTCTCTAGATGCATGATATATCCGAGATTAACATGTATATATGTGTGTATGTTTGCGCAAGCACCATGTGTCAACTCCATGATGAGAAAGGGAGGAATTACACATCTTTTTCATTTTGAACAACACACCATTAAACAATCTTAACCATAGGAGTTTTTTTTTTTAAATTTTTAATTACTTGATACAATATATACATAGTTGACTCAAATATTTTACTTAACATGGAAATTGAATTTTTTTTTTTTGTATGGCCCACATAAACAAAATAATATTTTATTTTTTCTTTCAATTACTTCTTCTAATCAAATTCATAAAATTATTTATAAAAGGTGGGCATTTAAATATTTTATTTATAGTTAACATTTTTTTTTAATTTGTCACTCTATATATGACCCGATAGGGGCAACTCAATTCACGATTGCCATGTTAGGAAGTATTATGTAAACCATGAAAATCAAGGTTCAAATCCCCTAGAGGTCAAGCTAACAAAAAAAATCTCACTCTATAAATAAATATCTATGAAGTTGATATACTCGTCCATAGGCCTTTCAGGGTTTTCTTAGGGTTTTTTTATTTGCCTTCAGTTAATAGATAGTCGTGTTCCATCTCCTTAATTTGGGCCCTTTCCTTCTCCCCGAGCGCTATCTCCTGAAGGAAATCATCTTTTTCAGATTGTAGATCTTATTTAATATGGAGAGTGAGTTGGTGGACTTCGAGGTCAATCCGCCCTAGGCCTATTTTTTGACTGCGGGAAGAAATTACATCATGCATTTAAATGGCCTCGATGCAGGATTTGTTGTATTCTATAGATGGGATTGCCGCCCTCTCACTACGTGATGGAATGTATGGTGCGAGACAAGATTTATCCAATGCATATGTAGCTTTCCCTCTCTTTAAGACAAAAGTTCCTCTTCCTACTCCATTGCACCTTCTTCTCCTCTCCTACCCTCGTCTAAAGGCCAACTGTCTATTTCCCTCCCCTCTCCCCCCTTTGCAACGTTATGCCCCGACCTTCCCTGCAAAGCTGGTAGGTGTATTCACAGAAAGAAGGAGTCAGTGAGTTTAACTGTGGGGAGGGGCATCAAAGTTTCGTAGATAATGGGTTTTGAAGGGAAAACTGCGGTGGGGCATTTTAGGGCCAGGAAGGTTTCTGCATGATTCTTGAAAAAGTGGATAGTCCCGACTGGGGTGCCTATTATGGGATATAATCCCACCTTCTGTGTTTTCACAAGGAGTTGGGTTGTCTTTGTGTTCAATTCAGCGGATGACTATGAGCGAATGCTATCTCAAAATTGGCGTTGGGGTAGAGATAATTTATTCCTCAAGAAATGGACTGTATCTTTTGATTCGTTGCATGAACCAGTGGATGTCCTTAGGGTATGGGCCATCCTTCCTGATTTGTCACTCCACCTATGGAATTTTGATTTTTTAATGGTGATTAGGGACAAATTAGGCTCTCTTACAGATGTTGAGGAAGGTTGGAATGAAAACGATGATTTCCACTTTGTCTGGATACAAGTTAACATTAGCCTCAAAGGGGCCCTTGTTGCAGAAATGGAAATTATGATGGAAAACAAGACTTGGGTTCAAAAGGTTGATTATTGGAAGCTTCCTTTTAGATTCCATCATTGTCGTGAAACTAGGCATATCAAAATGTTCTACCCTAGTTGCAGTCCCATTGGATCTGCCAAGGCCTCTCAAAATATGTTGGAGGTCGAATATGTGCCCCCCCCCAAACGTCACACTCTCCAGATGGGAAATACATGGTTCCATATGTTTCAATTTCAACACAGGTGATAGAAGATCAGTTCTCTCCCACTAGTGTTAAGATCTCCCCCTCTCCACTAGTTATTTTCGATTGCACTTCTTCCCTCCCTTTGGAAGTTTGTCCTTTGGCACCTATAGAGCCATATTCTTGGTGTTCCCACCTCTTCATTGTAACAAGGGCTCAGTCACTTAGCCCCCCCGAACCACAGGTCTGCCCTCCCCCTCTGTTGAACCCTCACCTTGTGGCCTCAGAAAAATATCTGTGTCGTCCTATCGTCTTCTGGTGGTCTTGAGTTAAACTCTCCTAGAGCTTCCTAGGTGGGTAGGAAATCAAACCTGCACAAAGTGCAAGAAAAGGAAAAGATAAAAATCAAGAAAGGATGTCAAGCTTCATTACCGAGGGCCCTTACAACATCCACAACCCTCTCCTCTGGGGCCTCATGATCTCTCTCCTTTAACACCAAGGGAATTGGGGGTGCCCGTATAATATTGGCACTCAATAGGTTGATTCAATCAAAAAATCCGAACATCATTTTGATTTAGGAAACTATGTGCTTGGGTAATAAGGTACGTTATATTCTTGCGAGTATTTTGAAGAACTAGTCCTTTTTCCATATTGATTTGGAAGGTTATTATAGGGGTTTGACCATGGGGTGGAGCTACGTATGTAAATCCCTCCCTTCCTTCTCCTTTCCTTTCGCTCTTCTAATTAAATTACAAGTCAAAGATCTAGAATTTCCGTTTTTGCTTTTAAGTATCTATGGGCCTTACTCCAATAGAGAGTCTTTTTGGGAGGATATAACTTTGATATGTGCCTTTTTGGATCCTTTCATAGTTATATGAAAAGATTTAAACTTTTATTTAAGGCTTTGACAAGCTTGGGTTCCTTCTCCTTTCCTGAACCCTCTACATTTTTTCTTCTCGAACTTTATTTCTGAAAATCAGTTGATGGATGTGGAATCTATCCAGATTATACCCATTTGTCCAAATGGTCGCTCAAGTGGATTTGAAGTCCCAAAGAAACTAGAATGTTTTCTGGTGACATAAAGTTTGATAGATGATGGTTTCTCTTTTAAATTGACAGTTGAGGTTGGAGGGATATCATACCACATATCAATTCTCTTACATTTATCCTTGAATGATGATCCCAAAACGATCCGATTTCGTTTCAATCCCTCTTAGCTATCTGTGGGGCACTATCAACTAATGATGGAAAATCGTTGGTGTCATTTGAGGCTGGATGCATCCGCTTCTTATATGGATCAGTTTGCAAATAACCTGATATTCATCAAAAAAGCCTTGAGGTCATGGGCTAAGAACTATTATGCAAGAAAATAAGCAAAAATCTCAAATATTGAACGCAAGTTGGAAGATATGGTGGTTCATATGAATTACAATATAGTCTTTGAAGATATGATGAAAGTTATTAAAGACCTGGAGGTAGAGGATAATCCAATCCTTTTGTAGAAAGAAGTGCGATGATAGTTAAAGAGTAGGGCCATATGGATCAACGTTGGTGACAACAATGCCCATGAGGTGTAGAATAGACGATGATGGGGTGTACTGTTAAGTCACTCCATGATGTGAAGGTCACTAGTTAGAAACTCTGTGGGAAAAAATCCAGTCATGTTAAGGGATGGTGGCCTAGGACGGGTGCGATCCCTGATTGATTTTGACGGCTTAAATACCACTAGTTCACAGTTTCTCAAGCCAAAGTTTAAGCCTGTAGTCGTGTCCGGAGGACACAGACAACTTAACAAACAAGAACAAAAAAAACATTGGCAACAACAATACAATTTTTTTCCACCAGTTTGATAATGGGAGGAAACAAGAAAATACTATCTAGAGCATCAAAGACCTGGATGCCCATTCTCTTACTACATTTGAGGAGAAGGTGGAGGAGGGTGTGCAGTTTTTGAAAAACCTCTTTTCAACTCCTCTTGGGTATCCTATTTAGGTCATTCGACAGGTTGTTTCAAAATTTCCAAAAATTAGATCAAATGAAATGAACAAATTTTTCCTGGAAGAAATATTCAAATTTGAACTTATGGAGGCTTTATACTGAATCCAAAAATTGAAGAGCCCCCCCTGATGGGTTCCTGACAAAATTCTATCTTGGTTTTATAGACCCTATTAAGGAATTTTTGTTGAAAGTCATGAGGGAATATCAAGCCATTGGTAAGGTACTAAGATCCTTCAACTCCACTTTTCTATGTCTCATCCCAAAATCCCAAGAAGGTTTCTTCTTTGCATATTTTTGGCGTATTTCTTGTTGCAACCTCATTTACAAACTAATTTCAAAGATAATTTCTATATGAACAAATCCCATTCTAAGCTCCATCATATCGGAAAAATAATTTTGGTTCCTTCACAAGCGCAATATACATGACGCGATAATGGTTGCCTGGGAAGTGTTTCATTCTTTTAAAACTTCATGACAAAAGAAACTATTTAAAAAACGTGACCTTTCAAAGGATTATGATTAGTTGTATTGGACCTTTTTGATGTTGGTGCTCATATAATTGGGGTTCATGCTCCCTTTTGTTAATTGGATTATGGGATGTGTGCAATATGAATCTTTCATCGTGTTGATAAACAATGTTCCTTCTAATTTCTTCTTGGCTTCTAGGGGGTTACGAAAAGGATGACCCCTTTCCCCTCTCTTTTTCTTGATTGTGGTGAAGTTTTTCAGCTGGCTAGCAAAAGAATCAACTGGTAGGGGGGCCCTTCGTGATGTCTAGATATTGGTGAATGTTTTGGTTTCTCATATACTTTTTGTGAATGATATTTTAGCTAGCATATCGAGTAATTTAAGATATATCATTTCTCTCAAGCAATCTTTGGATCTTTTCTGCCGCGTCACTGGGATGGAGATCAATGGCCAAAAGTCTTATAACATTTTAAATGGACGTGAAAATGGTTTGGTTAATCAGATTAGAGCCCTCTTTCCTTTCCCCAAAAAATTACTAGATGATGGGTTAAAATACTTGGGTTTCTACATCAAACCAAACAAATATCATAAAGCTGATTGCTTATGGATGGTATGTAAGGTGAAAGCGTGTATCTGTCAATGGTCAAATCATTTTGTCTCTTAAGGTGGTTGATTGATTCTCTTCAAGTCTATTATCAAGAGCATGCCATGTATACTGGAATTCTATTTTTGGGATCCCCAAAGGGATCCTAAATATGATCAGGAATATCAAATTTCATTTTCTATGGATAGGTCGAAGTAATTACAAAGGTTTTCCTATGGTTAGTTGGTTCTGCATTATTTCTCCTAAAGATCTATGCAGATGGGGCTTAAAAGAGCTCCACTTGTTCCCAAAATCATCGACGACAAAGAGTATATGGAGGCTTATAGAGGTTCCTTCTTTGTGGTTTAAGGTGATAAAAGCTAAATATTTTTAAGGTCTTCCACCATTGATTGGTTTAGTGAGCCCAACAAATTGACTAAAGGTTCGGTTGTGTGGAAGCTCTGGTTAGAGATTTCCCTTTGATGGGAAAGTGGGAAACTTGGAAGGTGGGCGATGGGTGCCAGGTATGAATTGGATGAGACCCTTGGTATGGATTTGGGAATGAATATTTACTTTCTACTCTGATCCTAAATGCCCTTGCACAATAAAATATCCACTTCATGGCTAATGCTGGTGCTCAACAACCACACATCATGGTTCATCTTGGTTGGATATATGTGATGGACCTGGGTATGGGGGATGAGATAGCACATGAGTCGGATAACTTCATTGATTTACTGGTAGAAAATCATATATTTCTTTGAGATGGCCCTAATTCACTTATTTGGTCAAAGAATCCCCTCTCAGGAGATTTTACTTCCAAGTTTGGATACGAAGCGTGGTATGGATATACACACTCTAATCATAGAGTTTGGTGGTGGAAGTATTTATGTATCATTAAAGCCCCCTTAAATTCATTTCTTTGTACCTAACTAGCCCTTAATAACAAACTTCTTACTAAGGAAAACCTTCACAAATGAAGTTGGCATGGCCCAAATTGATGCCCTTTGTGTCTACAATAAGAGGAATCCATCTCTTATCTCCTTACATGCTACTCTTACATCACAAAGGTATGTGAAATACTCTAGAAGACTTTAGGCCAAATTCTTGGTGGTGTGGGGACCTATTTCTGGATGTTGCATGTAGGTTTTGGTGGTTTGATAGGGTCGTTTCCTCTTTTAAGGGGCTTCCCTACATTCTCATTTCAAGCATCTGGTACACTTAGAATCAAGTAGGCTTTCATGACAAATGCATTCCCCCATATTTATGTGTTGGGAAGGTGGCAACCAATCCATGGAATATAAATCAGATCTCCCTCCAAATAAGTCTCAACTTTTAGTTATGCCTGAAATTGATTTTGGCTTTTCATGGGGTTACTGTGATGGTGCAAGCCAAAGCCACCCTCCCCGCTGTGGTATCGGGGATGTTATATATGAGTCATACACATTTCTTATATGTGCATTACACAACAGGGAATGGATCCAATAATAAAGTGAAATTTGCAGCTCTTTGGGTCCTATTAGAAATCACTCAGAAGAAAGGTGTGACAAGCTTACAAGTGATGGGTGACTTCAAACTCATTATGGAGTGGGTGAATCACATGATAAATGTCAACATCATTGGCCTTGACTCCCTCATGGCATACATCATAGATGCTCAAAATTCCTTTGCCCATATAAGTTTCTGCCATATCCTCTGAGAACTTAATACTTAAGCTGATGAGCTATCTAAGGAAGCACTACAACTTCCTAATGGCTTGATTGGTCTCTATGAATTCCCAAATGGCATTGAGACCGAGTTAATGGAACAAATCTAAATTTTTGAAGCATCATATGTTTTTTCTTGAAGCTCAAAATATGAAATCTAGTTCTTGTTGGGTGGGTGGGGTGGGGGGTTAGGGATACTCTCTGGATGCTACAATTTTTTGATATTGTTTTGTTAATGGAAGAAGGAAGCCATGCCCATTATTGATAGATTCAGATATAATTTTATAAAGATGCGTTAGTGACGAATGGATAATGTATACATTTTATCTCAATAATATATATGTATTTTTTTCTCTTGAAAAAAAAAAAATCTATGAAGTTGATATTGAAATATTAGTTAACATGGACACGAAAATATTGTATTTAAAGCTTGCAATGAAATATTTTAAAGAGTGGAATAATTGCATGTCTCCCCGGTACTAGAAAGTAAAAATACAATAATTTTTTCCTTCAATTACTTTATCTCTCTATATAAAATTATGTTAATATATAAATTAAAATATTTTATTTATGATTGATAGAAGTATATTTTTGTTAAAATATATTTCTCTTTTAAATATCACATGTCAAGTATATCATGGGCACAAGAGCAATTACACACCTCTTTTTTAGTGGGATGTAATGTCATCATTATTTTAAATGCCATGTATCCATACTAAAAACCAACATACCCCTCACGCAGGGGAAGGGAACACCAAAGGGGAAGAGGTTACATTTTGGTTATATGTAAATGTATTGAATGCAAAATTAAAAATTCATTTAAAACAAGTGTTGCACGATCAATGTTAAATTAACAATGATTAATAGACAAATCAATCTTATAGTCTTGCTTTGGAAGGAACTAATAAATTGAGATGTATACACATTTACAATTTTACTCCTACATACATAATGGAGGGAAGTAACTCCTCGTAATTATATTTATTTACATCTTATTCCTATCCTTTTTTATGCAACACTTTGAATTTTTAAGAAGATAATCACTTCTTTGTGTGAATTAGTGACTTCTTTCATTTTTTCTCTATCTTCATCTCTCATTTTAAATATTTCATTCCATTTCTCGTTGGATTCCATCATTATTTTTTCTAGCTTAGCATTTACTTCTGTAATATTAACCATTTTTTATAAATTCAGAGCATTTCATACCTCCAAAATATTAAATTTTAGTTATTACTTTCTGTCGCTAACTTTGACACTGGGTAGCTGGGTGAAGAAAAGAATCAACAATTGAATAAATGTGTGATGACAAATCCATTTAGTAGTTGTTGATCTGTCTTAAATATGTTTTGTAATGTTGGATGCACTTGGTACTCTCTTAACAAGTGTTTAATCGATAAATTTAAAGGTAAAAACCACACAAACTTTAATTATAAAAAAGTTCAATCATTTGTGCTCTGCTAACCTTCACGTCTTTCAAATATGTAGCCTGTAGGACTCATCCTTTCCAAACTTGTAGGGCCCATCCAACCCCTCTAAGTATTGTGGGGTTAGAAGGGCATGAGACATGCAGACCCACAAGGCTTACCTTATGTCGATCCAAATGGATCATTCTTGGTTTACATTATATGGGTCCACATGGGTGATGGATTTTACGGCTATAAGTAGAGCCTACTCTCTCTCTCTCTCTCTCTCTCTATGTGTGTGTGTGTGTCTTGTAAATATGCATTATTTTCCAAAATTTCGAAACATTTATGACTAGGTAATTTTTTGTAAGTTATAGAATACTAATTTTAAAACATTTTCTATAACAAATCTACCACAATTAGTGATAAGGAATTACATAAGACAAACTGAACATCTCCATTGTCATTATAAAAGTTTGTGATCATAATGCACGATCAATTCTATAAATATTAAATATTCCCTACGAAGAATGGAATAGCAAATATTATGATTTTAATTTATATATATATATATATATATATATATATATATATATATATATATATATATATAATATTAATAATAATTATTAAATAATTTAAATAAATAAATAAATTATCTTTTTAAACTAACCATTGAAATTATGTTATTTAGTAATCCTAACTTTTATCTTAATAACCTAATATTATAACTTTAATATATATATATATATATATATTTATATATATATTAATAATTAATTTAAATAAATAAATAAATTCCTTTTTTAAACCAACCATTAAAATTATTTTATTTATTTATGTATTTTTACCTAATTTAACTTATTTCCATAAATAATAATAAGAAAAATAATAATAATATTAAATTAATAAATAATAATTTGACTTGGGTCCTAAGGTCAAAATTAGCCGTTGGAGACTCTGCTCATACTATTTAACATGCTAAGCTGGATCTGTTTCTTCAACTTGTCTTGACGATGAACCACACTAGTTGGTTCGAAACGCGTCGACAAATGTCTGTCTACATGTGATTTACGCCGAAGTTATTCTTTCAACTATTATGGACACAGAAGCCTCAATTCAACTAGAAAATATTTTATTAAACATCCATGAAGCCAAATGGTCAATGGGACAAAGAGGTTACATTTTTAGGAGGTTATGCCTCTACAAAAAATTAAAATGACAATATATGTAGAAGAGGGTAAAGAAAATTGTACCTCAAAGATTTGTTCTTGAACTCCATCACTTGAAATGTTGTTGTCCTCATGCAATCTAACAATCAATTGTTCCAAAAAGGCACAAGAAAACATAAGAGGATCATCCTTAAAGGGTTGATCTTTTAGCCAATTTATATTCGACATCATAGGAAACATTGTAGAGCACTAACGTGGTATTTTGAATGTCTCTTATAGAATCAATTCACCAATTTGCTTATTTCAAAGGTCAATAAACAATAGTCTGAACTAAATACTTAGAAGGGCTTGGAAGTATTTTACAAAGCACCAAATATGAACCACCATCATACTGCTATTAGGCAACAACCACAACACTATATTGTGCGTTTTCAAGTTCAACTAATATATTTTTGTGATTTCTAGCATTTCTCCATGTATGAATCGCCCTTCCTATGAAAATTTGGATGATAAGACCACACATAACCGAATATGACCATTCTCCTTTCAAAATGGCATTAGAATCTTGTAGAAAGATGCAGTTTCTATCTATAGGGGAAGAGACCAAGTCTTCTATTCCCGTCCACCCTGGTATAAAATAATTCAATTCGGTAAGTGCTTCTCTTAAGACCAACGGTAGGGAAAGGGACCTATTGACAACTTTCAGCAAGCAGTGCACAAACAAAGAGTAGGTATTCCAAAAAGATAGTAGATAATAATCACTCTGAGAAAGTTAATTGAAAGTCCCATGGATAGGAATTGTTCAAATATTTAAGATTTCAAATTTAGGTGAACATACTAAATAGGTATTATTTTATAATATGGAATGAATACCCAAATCAGAAGAAACTACATTGATAAATTATATTGATTGTTTTTATAGAACCATATAATCTCCACAGTTAGATGTCATTGAGAGCTTGCATGAAAAACATAAATATAAGAGTTTTAAAAAAATGAAGCAAGCCAAAAGTTTACTGATGGTGATAATGTAATATTTCATGAAAAGGAAAAGTTTTGTATATACATTCTTCTAAATCATATCCCATGGCAACCAAAACCTATCAACAATTTTCAATTAAAACAACTAGAGTATCCTAATGGAGGTTCAAAGGAAAAGGTATTATGGAATTTACTAAGCCCAAAGTCAAAACCTAAATAACTAAAGCTAAAATCCCATGGAGAAACTTGTTTGTTTTAAGTAGTGCAGTCTTTGAAACAAAGGTAATGAAACCATGCCCTCTTTTCTCAAATTTTGTTAGACTGACCCCACAAATTTTAGTGAGTCAATGAAATAAGTCCATGTATTTCCTTGTAAGTTGGCATCATGAACAAAAAATGACTCCAGGGTAACAAAACTACAAGTTTGATGTATTCCTAAACAACTATCGAGATTGAAGGCTAATACTTACGTATCGAATGGATTTTGTTAAAGATGCCAGGGACATGAACCTAAAATGTTATGAATGAAGTACTACCTGGAGGCTTGAATCCCAAACGATAAATGAATGTAGTCTCCATTTTTAGTTAGGAGTCCAATGTTAGTACTTTACATCACCTGCAAAATGAATAAGATATTTTCTATAAGAAAATTTCAAATATCTGCAAATGAATTAGTACTTGGAAAAAAAACACTCCATTTCAGTCTCTTCTTTTGTAAACTTTGAACCCACAATCTACTAAAGCTGAGGAAGAACAAAAATAATGACACAAATTATTACCATGTAACATAATCAAGGGTATTGAAATATTATTTCAATTTTAATACAATCTAAATGAATCAAATCCTTAGAACCATGTATATAATACTGCTACATATAGTATACACTTAACATTAGGGTTTTGGTACTACTTAAACCAGAACCAAAGGAGAGAGAGGTTATCAATTACTTAAACCAGAACTAGAGGAGAGAGAGGTTACCAATTACTTAAATCAGAACCAGAGGGGAGAGAGGTTACTAATCTCGAAAGTAAAGAAAAAGCTTGTACTTCAATAAGAACAAATGGCACCACCAACATTCACGAATTGAAAAACACTCTTTGTTCTCTAAATACCTCTAAAAATGGGATAATGCTTCTTGCACCTTATAGATTCATGCAAACAACCTCTCTAGAAGGCAAAACGTTTTTTAAAGCCCTTTTTATTGAGGATAGAATGAAATTATTTTGAAGTGGATCCGTGGTTGAATTTTATTTAGTAGGCATCCCAAAAAAAAAAAGAAAACTGATAAATGCTCATCTGACTAAAAAATCTTCAATTTTATCCCTGCTCAAAAGCTTGTTTCAGCTAAGAAAACTCCCTTTGGAAAAATGGATAGCCAAGGTAGACGATACAAAGACATTGGACACCTAAAGTAAACTAATCTTCAATCAAATTTGTTGTGTGATCAGGCTGTGGGCTAAATAGCAAATGGGGTTCCCCAAATGAGCCACAAAAAGGAAGGAGAAGAAGATGATGGAAAATCACATCTAGAGGGAGGTATATATGATGATGGAGGGTTATTCTTCATAGAGTTTATTATAAATCATCCTAATGTACATTATGTATAAATTCATATTAATCTACGCTATGTCAGGAATGGTTGATTCATTATTGTGGTGTTAAAGGTGATGACATTGCTAGTAATTTCTAGGCCTTAGGAGTAAGTGTGTTTGAATATGTTGGAAAGAGGGGAACTTCCACAATGGTTGGGTTGCAATTTGTGACCATTTTAGAAAATTTTATGATCATGTAGTAAACTTTGGGCTTGATTCATTTATTTGAAACTCTTATATTTATGTTTTTCACTCAAGCTCTCAATGACATCTACCTATGGAGATTACATGGTTCTATAAGAATGAGCAATACAAATTAGCCATGTAACTTCCTCTAATTTGATATTCATTCGATATTATACAATAATAATGCCTATTGTCATGTAAACCTGAATTTGAAATCTTAAACATTTGAACCATTCGTATCTCTGGAATTTTTAATTGACTTTCTCACACCAGTGGGGGACTACTTGCAAACTGAGTCCAAACACCAAAACTCCAGAGGGTGATTTGATAGGTTATGCTAGTAAATTTATTTGATAGGTTAACAACAACTGTAAACATGACAACAACAAAATATCTCAGGCAACGATACTAGTTGGTACACGTCGATGCCATTGCAGCAGTGTTAAGTCAAAAAAAGGCTCCCATGTGCTAGCCTGCAGATGAAAATAATGATTCGTGGACAGTGACACTACAATGAAGGTCACATGCAAAGTGATGCAAAGGGAGATCCTATGTGAAGCTTAGATGCAAAAATCGAGATCGTATAACTTTCACTTGGAAGGTAAGCCGCAAAAGGTCAATCGTTAAGGCCGCTACTTTAATGGTAAGTGCTAAGATATTAAAACCTCTCTATGTAATTGCTTTAATTTCACTGCTTTTCAATGGGATAAACCCTTGAAATAATAATAACAAAATTTAAAACTAATCATGTTAATATCAAATAGTTGCACTTTTCATGTAAAGGTACATAAATAAGGAAAATATGTGAAAGTCATGGATATTGATCCATATTTAATAACATGTTCTACTAAATGAACCCATAACATAAATCGTTTAACAGGATAGGTGATTGAACAGAGGGATAAACCTACCAAGAAAACAAAGAGAGACGAGGGGCCTATGGTGTCTCTTGTCTGTGCCTCCCCACTAGGAACAACTGCCACACTTAACTATTTGATTGATAATGAATGGATAGATGGTAACACAAACATTACAGTGAAAAGTATTTTGAGTCTCAAAAAGTCACCCTCAGTCTAATTACTTTCCGATGAATCATTACACAATCTGCGACCCTCTGGTTTAAGTCTTGTATCCTTAATCTATTATTTTATTATTATTCCTTGGAGATGCATACATTTAATTCATTATCTTTTTAAAATTAAATTAACGTTGCAATTTTATTGTGAAGTACCAATCCCCCATTGTCTGCTCCAGCTATCTTTCTTTGAACCTCCAAAGGGAGGTGAATCTCATAGTGATTTTGTGTTGAAAAGCTCCAAACAACACACATGATTCATTGATTACAAAGGATAATTAATTCATTGAAAGTTTGTTTCCTTGGTTTTTTGCGCACATTGATGATCAACTTCAGTAGAAGCAATACAAGTAGGTAATGTTATCTTTGTTTCCACTTGATACTACCAATATTATCCAACTCCTGATGACACAAAGAGCTTAATGAGGAGGAAAAAGAATGGAAAATGGCTCTACAGATTGGCTATTTTGGCAAGAAATATAAGATTAAGTAAGACAAAGAATGCATTGTGTGATTGTTTTCTTTGCACAATAAGCATTTGGTGAAATTTCAAATAATGGAAGGTCTAATTCATAATAACTAGACAGATTGGCTATTGATCACAAATTTATCCGAAATCTAGAAAGCGAGTGTAGTGATCATTTTCTTTGCGTAACATATTGTCAAGTATGCACTAACTAATTTGCGGAGAAACCAAGAAAAGAATCTATGTGGATTATATGTTTAGTTAGTGAGATGTTTAAAAACTCTAGAAAAGAGATTGGATAGATTAGCTATATTTTCGTGCTCATAAGAAACCATAAAATAACGGTTTTTTCTACTTCCTTTCCTATTGCTATAAAGATTTAACCTTTAGCTTTATTTAGAAAAAAAATGCAAGGAACATTGAGATTATAACTTTGCTTTAGAGATACTTTAGAGGATAAGACAAGATTGGTTTCTGAAGCTGTACCAGTTGCCCCAAACCTAGTATGATCTTCAAATGCATGCACATAGATGCTAGAAACACCTCTTAGGACTTCAAATGTTCAACGCATGAAACACTCCCGTGGAATTGGTTGTGTGTTGAGGAACAAAGGATATGTGTCATCCTTCGATCATCTATCAAAAATGACGATGGCCGATGGGTGGGTGAGCGCGCACTTATAGAACACTTTTCTATGTAATTAGTCACTTTCTTGTTAATAGAATGTAATATCACATCGACTTGAAGAGGCGCATGAGCTAATGGATTGGTCAAAACAATCATACAGATCTAGGCAGAGTGGAGACTAGACTCATATTTCAATTTGAGAGAGGGAGGAGTGCAGAGTTCGACTTTAGAAGACTACATGTAACTATGATTTTGGGGAAATGCATTCAAGCATGACAACGGGACAAGAAATTTGAGAACATGTGGAAATAAATGGTCTAGGACAAGTGAAAATTGCCTCATTCGCCAAAGCTGGGAGTTGGGTTTGGGTCAATGTCAAACAATATCGGGGCATTTTAAAACGAAAACTAGCCCATCTAAAATGGGAGAAGACAAGGAAAAATCAGTCTCGAAGGGAAAGTACTCGGGCCCTTCGCAATAAGCACTCAAACAAGTTCCCTTTGAAAGCATGTGGCAATAACAAGTCTAGAGGAAAAGTCATTGATGATTCTACCTTCTATAGTCCCACATCCACACCTCTCACCTGGTCATCTGATATTTATGTGAAAATATTGTTAAATGCAAAACAAAGGTTGGAGGTTTTAGAAGCTAAAGAGTAGGAAATAGATCATAAAATTCATATAATAACAGCCGAGAACAAGGCTTTAGCAGAAAACAATAAAGTTTTGAAAGAACAAGTGGCATTGCTACATGAAGCTCTCCTGATGGGGAAGACATAATGGCAACACATGAAGGCGGATGTGCAAAACAAAAATAAATCTGAAGTGGAAAGTACATAGGTGGTGAGTTTGAAACCATTCCAGGATAAAGGGAAAGCGGTTGCCCAAATAAGCAACCATAAAGAGAAAGCAAGAGAAGAAAAGAAAGGAGATTCCACAAAAGTTTCCAAAACTTGGGCTCAAGTTATTAGCAATTTTGCTAATAGGGAAAGAGAAACAAACATTCAAGTTGACAACATGTAAGATAGAGAAAGCAAGGAAAGAAAAATAGAGCATCAAACATAATTATTAAAGGGGTGAAAGACTATGGGAAAAATGAATGTACTCTTGACCTTGCAAGGGAATTCTTGAAAGACAAGTTGCTATTGCTAGGACAAATATGCCAAGAATGGAGGGTGGGGAAGTTTAGTGGTGAGAGAGATAGGCCCATAAAATTCATCATGCCTAGATTGTGTGATAAATATATCATTCTAAGCAAGAAGCATCTCTTGAGGGGTTCTCACTTGTTTTCTAGAAGAAGATTTAACTGTAAGACAACAAGAGGAAAGGAGGGAGGAAATATTAAAGGTTAGGTAGCAAGAGATGAAAGCAAGAGAGCATGGATTTATAAAGGTAAAGTTGTGATAGCATGATTTGGACCTCCCTCCAAAACAGAGCAACGAGATGGTAATAAGGAAGAGACATCAAACTCTTCAACAAGAAATCAGGAAGCAAGGTCAATATGGGAAAGCAAGAATAAAGACTCAACTCTAAGTCTTGCATGTCAAAATAAATAACAATCAAGTCATACCCAAGTTTCCTTAAGATTAATTTTTTGGAACTATAGAGGTTTCCCACGGAGACGAGGACTTGGTTGAGGGCCTATTGCGGAAGATAGAGACATAATTTGCCTCATAGAAACACATGAGCATGAAGGGTGAAAGACACCTTTGTTTGAAGGATATTGGAAGATGGCAATGTGGAACAAGGCAATAGGGAATGGAAAAGGACACTGGGGTATCATGGTATTAGTGAGGGAAAAAGAAGGTCATTTTATTTAGTTAGAAAAAGAAGACTCAAATAAACAATTCATTTGGTTTAAAATATCAAAAAATGGAAATCACATCAGAATTGCAGCATGCTATTTTGCACCGCAAGTTTCAAAAATCTACAAAAGTAGAGGGCTTGACCACAAAGACCCCTTTGCAACCTTAAAAGCAGATATTGCAACATATTCTCAGTTAGGTGAAGTCCTTATAGTGGGTGATTTCAATGCTAAGACTGCAAGTGAGCAAGCTAGCATTATTTGTTGTAAAGAAGACTATGACCCTATTTGGCTTACAGAAGAGAGTAATCATGAGTGGGAAATAATTTCAGAGGACAAGGGCTACAATCTCTTTGGTGAACAATTTATTACTCTATGTGGGGCCTTCGATTTAGTCATTTGTAATGGCTTGACCAGATGGGAAAAGTCCGGTAATTTCACTTAAAATACTTACAATGGAGCAAGTGTAGTAGATTATGTAATTTTCTCGCATGGTTTGTGTGAGAAAATGGAGGAAGTTGTGATTGGAGATCAACTTTGGGACTTAAAAATCATATCACAAGCCAATTTATTTAAGTTTCTCCTGGACTGGAAAGAAGCAATTAGAGTAAAAAATTCAGCGTGTTAAACAAAATCTCCCAAAGGACATAACTATTTTGACTCCATAAAATTGTAATACCTTCAAAATGACGCTAGAGAGGCTCTTCAAGAAGGAGAAAATCCCAATTCACAACCTTCATAGTCATGAATTAACACATTTAATTCAAAGCACATTTGCAAAGTCCAAAAGAGAAAAAATTAAGAAGTCTAAAACAAATTGCTTTCTGGTTAATGCTTGGTTTGACGAAGAATGAAAAAAGGTAAGGAGAATGTGGAAAGATTAAAACATGGATAACATAAATCTTAAAGCTTACAAGAAGATATTAAGAAAGAAAAAGTCCGATTTCATGGTTTCAAGGAGGGAAGAAGTAATACTCCTTGGGAAAAATAATCCCAAATTATTTTGGAAGGAGCTCCAACAGATAAAGATACAAATTGAAAATAGTATTATAGCTTCTAAATGGTTTGACTATGCAAGGAAACTCTATGAGAAGGATACCAAGGTCGACCCCCCCCGTCAACACTGACACTGAACTCTTCATGGTGCAAGAGCTAGAGATGGGTATCAAGAAGTTGAGTGTTGGAAAAACAAAAGACTTAGCTGAACTCTAAGCATAATATCTAAAGTGGGGCTCAAAGATTCTTGCACCTCACGTTAAAAATATTTTCAACATCATCATACAACAATGGTTCCCCACAGATTGGACAACTAATCTGGAAATACCTCTTTTCAAGAGTGGTGACATCAATAATCCCTCCAATTATAGGACCGTAATGATAAGCCCTTTGTTTGAAAAGTTATTTGGAAGCATGCTAGAAAATAAAATTAGCAAGTGGGTAGAAGAAAGAGATAAGCGTGCTAAAGGGAAAGCAGGTTTTAGACCTAAACGTTCCACAATTAATCATTATGTAACTTTAAGACACATCATTGAAAAAGTTTGGGAGAAAAAGGAAGAAGTCTTTTGTTGCTTTGTTGATTTCAGAAAAGTGGTTGACATAGTTCCTAGGGATAAGATTTGACACAGAATGTAGGAACTTGGAGTTCCTAAACATTTGAGAGAAACTGTGCATAATTTGTATGAAGAGGTGAAAGTCAAAATTAGAACTTCAGTAGGCATTTCTGAAAGTTTGACAAGTGATATCGAGGTCAAGCAAGGTTTCCCACTGTCTCCTACCCTTTTTGGTTTATATATCGACAAACTTGAGGAGTGGGTAAATTCGCAAGGGGGTGATGGTATCTATTTGGTCAAGTTTGTTATAAGGCTTCTTTTGTATGTAGATGACCTTATTTTGATTGCTAAATATACTCTTGGTTTGCAAGAGCATTTACTATCCCTTGAGAATTTTTGTAGAAGGGTGGGGATGCAAGTCAATATTAGAAAAATGAGAGTAGTGGTTTTCTCTAAAAAAGGAAAACATAACCAACATAAGTTCTACTTTGAAGGCAACATTCTGGAAGAAGTTGCGGATTACAAATGCCTGGGAATTGAGTTCGACAAAAATCTAAGCTGGGATGGCTGTACAAAGAAAAAAAATTGGGGGGAGGGTTGGAAATAATTTTATGCTTTTCAAAATAGGTGCAGAGGCAGAGTTATGGGACTAGAAAACCAATCAAATTTTTTTTGGTCTTCTAGTGATTCCAGTGATTCTCTATGGTTGTGAACTGTAGGACAGCAGTACATCCGACATGCAGTGGAAACAAATTGAGAAAATTCAGAAGCATTTGATTACAAACAAATTCAAAATTAAAAGTGCAGTTTCTTATGATAACTTGTTAAGTGAAACAGGGATTGCTCCTATTGAAGCAATTGCTATGATGAAAGTCATAAAGTATTTAAAAAAAAAGAGAAAATGGAAGAGGGCAGATGGCCTAAGTTTGTCTTTAATGACATATTGTGCAAAAGAAAAAAGACTTGGATGCAGCAAAATAACAAATGGTTTAGTAAATGGAGTATTTTCTTGAACACGTGTCCCATAAACAATAAAGAGATAAAATATTTTGTTATGGATAAGTTCCATAAGCGTACTTGGGATAAGGATCGAGGGAGAAAGAAAAATTACTATATTGAAGTGTTTAATCCCACTCATAATCATCAACAAAAAACGTATATAGAGGCCAATATTTCTAAACAGAAATCCTATTGCAGTGATTAATATTATTTCTTCTACTTATTATCTCAGAAATAAGTTATTCACAGTGTTACAACAAATATCAAAATATATTCTACCGCAGCCTTCACAATTACAATATTGCAGAAAGTAAATGTAATAAAAATACCGGCACAAATACAATCACAATGACATAGTTATTTTTGGACAATCGTCCCTGGAAAAACCCAATGTGGGAAAACTGGTGCAACAGATGAGGGTTTTATTATTCTTCAGCAAATTCTCATGTACAAATTACAACCAAAAAAATAGGAATGAGAAATTTTACAGACGCTTCTTGACAAATTTCTGACCCAGGTGAAGTACTTCCTCTTCCCTAGAATCCTTCTGCGCCCCTCTGTGTCAAACTTCTCACACTGGCCCAACGTCAAGTTGCCCACGTCAGCTCTGCGTCAATATGCCTCTATGCTACCTCTTTCTGCGTCACCCTATTCCTGATCTTCATCTTGCTTCCTTGCACTCTCTAAATATGCTAATGCCCTCTTTTCCTTTCTCACCTGCAACTCTCCCTCTGATTTGATTTTCTCTTGCCGAACTTCGACCAATGAGAAAATCAATCTTACTCGGGGAACTAAGTATCTGCCTCTAGTGTGTTCTCCAAGTGCCCATCAAGCCTCCTCTTATAATCCTCTTGTTGATCAATCAACAGTGTAGATTAGATTCTAATCAATGGCTAGGATCATTTGGCTTTATCTCTGCCTTTAGATTAATAGACATTAATTATTTTAATTTCCTAAGTTTAGACTTAGGGTCCCATTAAAAATAATTAATTATTCTAATAAAATTGTCTCTGGGTGGAATTTTCCGAAACGATATCTGGGTATTGGAGAATGCATGTGTCTAAGCCTTCCTGAAAATTTTGAGGCCTAGATCACATCCGATGCTACCATAAATCAACACTCCCTCTTAGCGAGGAATGTGCTTTAACAATATATGCTGCTACATTTTTCTCCGACTTTGAAACATTGTCCTCTGTGCTGTTGATGTCTGACATGCTTTCCACCAACTACTGCACTTCTATTGAAATTGTACTACTGCTAACCCCGCCACTGTCAACACTGCATCCTTACTACAACTCCCTCTGAATTTCTGCATCTGTGCTGCTGCTAGCACTGCCACTACCAACTGTCCCTGCATTGCAAACTACTCTACTACTGAAACTGATTTTCTACCATACCCATCTTCTCTCTGAATTGAGTGAACTTAGCTCTTCCAAGGTCCTTTGCGAGTATATCGACTACCTCCTCTCCTATGGGGACATACTGTAGCTGTACTGCCCCACATTGAACACTGTCTCTGATAAAGTGACCATGAATATCTATGTGATTCGAACGATCATGAAATAATGGATTCTTAGAGAGTTTGATACAACTCTGGTTATCATAGTAAACCCTGGTCGCTTCCACCATTTTTCTGAACAAGCTCACAAGCAATCTTCTAGGCCATATAACTTCGCACGTAGCTGTGTTGGATGCCAAATATTCTGCTTCTGCTGAGTTCAGAGCTACTGATTTCTAATTCCAGCTACACCAAGATATCATCCCTAATCCAACACTGAAGTAGTACCCCGAGGTACTTTTTTAGTGGACTGAACTACCTGCCCAATGTGCATATATGAACCCAGTCAATCTGACGTCCTCCCCTCGGAGTATTTAAACCCATATCTGATTGTTCCACGCACATACCTAAGAATGTTCCTAGCAACTGCCCATTGCACCCTTTTTGGTTCCACCACAGGGAAAATTTTAAGAACCCCCCCTAAATTTATATGTATAATAAATGGGCGAATCTCCATGGTATATAGGAAAAATGGAAGGCGATTTTATTAATAATATAATATGTATATATAATTTTTTGGCGAATCTCTCACCAGGCATGGCGAATGTTTTACTCAATTATAAAATCTTGTAAGATCTTGGCGAGTCTTTCACTAAATAATAAAACTTTGTAAGGTCCTAGTGAATCTTAGCATTGTGAACTCTTAGAGAATTTTTTGAAAAAGTATAAAACCATATATGACAAGAGCCACATGGTGGCAATATCAGTGTTTTTTTTTTCACATTTCCACGACATGGAACTTGTTTATAAAATTATAAAAAAGCCAACCAAGTCCCTTATAATACGCCGGTAAGCTTATAACAGAGTCTGATACATCTATTATGCTTGTCTTCATTCAAGTGTCATAGCTGCTATACTTAACACTGTGAATCATAACTCTCTCAGAACTCAACTCTATAGTGTAATTAAAACCTTTGGAAATTGAATCTGACAACTCTATAAAAAGGATTAGTGAAATAGAAGCTTTTGTGAATGAGCCCACTAATTATCACTGCTAAACAATCAATCTAGACTATGAAGTCTTCCATCTTGATCACAATCGTGCTCACGATCAAGGGAGTGCGGCCACCTAGCTTGACATAATGGCCATCATAGCTTCCAATAATCAACAACCACCTTGCAAGGACATCCTAGCTCATGTCTCATGAATTTTATTCATCAATCTTAACTGATATAAATCTTATAAAGATAATATTAGAATCCTCTTCGGATTCACTGTTAATACAAGGGTAAAGGAAATTTTCTAGCTCAAGGCACTAACCAATACCAACTTTGGTATTTGTGACCCCTTTGTGGGGATGCACCTACCTTTCCCTGTTGGGCTTCTGCCTTGTAACATAGTCCAAGGATCACAAGACTTTCCAATCTTCCTACTCCATTAGACACACTTTATATGCTATACATAGTGAATGGAAAAGAAGCATTATAAAACACACAATTTCACAGAAGGAAGAAAAATCTTAGCCAATTCAATATCAAAATCTTAACCACTGATTAATAAAGAATAACAAATAGTGTAATGAAATGACAGTTAGTAATAGTCCAATTCACAACTGAAGATGTGTCACAAATATGAGGGGGCATCTCCTCCAAATCACAAAAGTGCTCCAGGTTAAAATCTAGCATTATTGGAAGCTTAATGCTTGACTGGTTGTTATTGAACCCAAACATTTTTCCATTCTTCACTAAAAGCTTAAAGATAGCTTCTCTAAGTTCTACATGACTTCACTATGCTCTTGAAGTGGGGGCACATGCAGGTTCTCCAAGTGAATAGTCTTAAACTAAGTGAAGATAAGGCCGATAGATAATTCAATGTGGATCTCTTTAACCCATAATTGAATACTATGTCTCTCTTGAACCCATAATTGAATACTATTAGGACTTTCAAATTTTTCATGGAACTCAAAAATGTTGGAAGAAAGTATTTGCTTCCAAAAAGAGTAAAACTAAAGCCTCTGCTTGAGGACAATTGATGTCACACCACTAACACTTCTCCATGGAATCTATATAGGTAAACCACAAATCCATAATTCCATTAGAATATTGTGTTTATTGAATACACAAATGAAATCATTGCATTTCTTTAAAATATCTTTTGAAATCAAAATTACCGAAATTACATATCGATAACCTAGTGGGTGTAGGATAAAATTCACTCGTGTCATTCACAGAAAGCATGAGAAAAAATCTAATACTATATATAAAACCAAGAAAAATTCAAATTCATCACTTCTAGGGACCTCGTAACCACCCTGCAAATACACAAGTATGTTCCTGTTTGCAGTTAGAAAAATTACCCAAATTACAATCTTTTTACTCCAGCATATGTTGGAAAATTGTAGAAGGATGACTAGTGCAATCAATCCATTCCTTTTAGCCCTGGATTTGTTTCAGTTTAAAACAGAAGTATACAAATATACTTGTCCAATGTCTATGCTTTAACCACTCACCTTAAGATGTTTTTACAATATAATTTCCTAAGTCTATTTAATATCTTCATTATCATAAAAACCAACCTATATCCATCTTAACTCCACATCTACCACTCTTAGGGGGATGAAATCTATTTATCCCTCTGAGCACTTGGTAGACCCAGAATTAAGATGGATCTAAGATGATAGAATTTCCCCTTTAAATAGTCTATGCTCACATGAATACCATGGTATTACCATGGGTCAATACCATGGGTTATCATAAACCTAGAGCTTAAAAATTACTATTAGTAATTTATAAAAATTAATAAAATTTATAGTTGAATTTTATTTTAACCAAGCTAAAATGTTTAACATACATTAAATTACAAAATCCATTTTTACTCTTGATCCACCAAGCCCCGAGAGGGATCAAATATTTTTTCACTCTATGCTAGTTTGCATATCACGATATTTGATACTTGTCGGAGGTTAGTAGATCCAGAGTAAAGATGGATCTATGCTGGTTTAATTCCCCCATTTAAATAGGCTACATTCCAAGTGAATACCATGGGTCAATACCATGTGCCATTTTGGTGAATACCATGGGTCAATACCATGTGCCATTTTTATTTTTATTAATACTAATATTAGGGTTAATAATGTTTTTTTGCATGGTATTAATAACAATCTAGTCCATGGTATTTGTCCCATAGTATTTTGTCCATAGGTTTCACCTAAATATAACACATTTTTTGAGTGTTCCGTAAATATAAGGTGACTTATGGAGTAAATATAAAAAAATGTTTTATTTGTTTACCATACCTCTCGTTTATTTATAATTTTATTAATTTACCATACCTCTTTTACAAATATGGTATTTGGCACATAGGATTCACTTAAATAAAACCTCTTTCTTGAGCCTTCATAAATAGAACGAGGGTTATGGACTAAATATAAAAAAAGGTTTTATTTATTTACCATACGTCTAGTTTATTTATATTTTTATTTATTTACCATACCTTTTGAGTAAGTATAAAAAAACGTTTTATTTATTTACCATACCTCCACTTTACTTATATTTTTATTTGTTTACACCCTTGCATGTATATAAAGTGACTTATGGAGTAAATATAAAAAATGTTTTATTTATTTACCATACCTCTCATTTATTTATATTTTTATTAATTTACCATACCTCTTTTATAAATATGGAATTTGGTCCATAGGATTCACTTAAATAAAACCTATTCTTGAAAATGGGCGAATGGATTCACTTAAATAAAACCTATTCTTGAAAATGGGTGAATGGAAGGTTGTAACTCCTAGTTTCAAGGGCTAAATTTACCTTTTTTACCCTCTCCCTTAAAATAAGGTGGGCTATTGGAGGTGATTTGTAAAAATGTGCTATGATACAAAATATTCGCCCACTAAAAATTTAGAAACCCCTTAATTTCGCCAAAGGGTGAACATTCGCCCCTAAAATTTTCTATGTTCCACCATGAACTGACTAAGAGTGTTGACATTAAAGAAAATGTCTGGCCTAGTGTTGACCAGATACATGAGTGACCCAATGAGCTGCCTATATAATGTGGGATCTACATCCTTGTCTCCTGATGCATCTATTTTCTTCTAGTTGGTGATTATGGGAGTAGCCATGGATCGACAATCCTGCATTCTGAATCTCTTTAGAATCTCTGTAGCATATCTTCCTTGTCCAAGGAAGATCTCCCCATTCTTCTGCCAAACTTCCAACATGTCCTTCATGTCAAATTCAGCTTCAAGATTATTTTTGCAATCCTGGATGAGCATGGATGACCCAATTAGGAACAAGTCATCTACATATAATACAAGAATAAGTGGCTCATTATCTACCATCAAATAGTAGATATTGGGATTAACATCACTCTTGACAAATCTCAACCACTGCAAGTAACTATCAATCCGACCATACCATGCTTTGGGTGCCTGCTTGAGCCCATACAAGGCTTTCTTTAACTTGCAAACATGAATTCTCTTCTCATGAGTTTCGAAGCCTTTGACTGTTCTATATACACCTCCTCTTCTATCACCCCGTTCAACAATACTGTCTTAATATCCATCTGGTGAATCTCCCATCACATTTGAGCTACTAGGGATATAACAGATCTAATAGAGGTGTATCGAGCAACTGGGGCGAAGGTCTCTTCATAGTCTATTCCTTCTTTCTGAGCATACCCCTTTTCTACGAACCTTGCCTTGTACTTATCTATACTGCCATCTATAACATACTTGATCTTGTAGATCCATCATGATCCTACAACTGATCTATCTTCTAGTCTAGGTACTACTTCACAGACATCATTCATCATGATGGAGTTGTATTCTTCCACCATAGCATCCACCCATACTTGGCATTGAAAAAATTCTTGAAATCTAGAGGGTTCTTCAACCTGAGCTACTAATCCCTGGTATATATCGGGTTGTCTACACTGCCTTTTGTCGATTCTAGGAGCTCCAACAAACTCCTATGCGTCCCTTAGTGTTTTCCGTATTTCTCTGCTAGTTCTAACACTGGTGATGGGAGGCTCAACGAACTCCTCCTCCTGATCCTGTCGTTCCATCTGCTAAGAATTATATGCATTTCCTCCTTCTGAGGAGATACTGGTACTGGTCACTATACTCGATCTAAGTGTTTCTCCTCCTTCCTGTCCTCCTTGCTGCCCCTACTGAATGATCTTCTGCAGGCATCTCACAAGGTTTCCTGAAAGCTCCGGCCTCCATGAACTTTGTATCCCGTCTCACTATAATCTTCTTGCTGCTAGGAATGTAGATTCTATATACCTTTGAGGTCTCGTTGTATCCTAGGAGATACCCCTTTTCTATAGTCTGATACAGTTTACTACGCTTCTCGTCTGGAATGTGAAAATAAGCCACGCTTCCGAATATCCTGAGATGACTGACTTCTGGCTTCTTTCCTGTGAAGACCCCTTCGGGTATTTTCTTCCCCAATTCTCTATGAGTTCTATTTTGGATATATACTTCTATGTTGCAAGCTTCTACTCGTAGATACCTAGGTATATCCTGATCATAAAACATAGCTTGGGCTTCCCCAATAATAATTCTGTTTTTCCGTTGTGCTACTCCATTATGCTCTGGATTATATGGAGTTGTCCACTCTCTTTTGATGCCCTCATTTGCACAGAAAAATATGAAGTCTTTGTCCATATGTTCTCCACCATTATCTGAATGCAATACCTTTATTTTTTTCCTTGTGATATTTTCAACAAGATCTTTAAACTCTAGGAAACGATCAAAGACATCATCCTTGGTCTTTAAGAAATAGATCCAGGTTTTTCTTGAGCGATCATTGGTAAATGTGACGAAGTATTTGCCACCAATAAGAGCTCTTGTGGACATAGGACCACAGATATCTGAGTGTATTAATCCTAATACACATTTTTCTCTATTGTTACTTATGGAAAAAGCTGCTACTTCCCTAGTACACATCCTCTGCATAAGTCATCATCTTCACTACTAAGGATTGGTAATCATGTAACAATGTATCTGAGCATCCTTAGTGCTCCATGGTGTAAATGCCCCATTCGCCTGTGCCACAATTCATTTTGTTCCTTCTCACCATTGTAGTTGCTGCCTATCAGTGCCATTGGTGACTCAAGTTACTATCTATACAACTTTTTGCTTCGAATCCCAATTTGCCTTTTCTTCTTCCAGCTTGGATTCTTGACGCATACTTTCTTTACCACGAAGTATACATCCTATCCCTTGTCCTGTAACTGGGACACTGAAATCAAGTTCATTCCTAATCCTAGCATATGTAGAACAATGGTGGATTGGATGCTAGTCCCTGCTTCCGCCTGAAATGCTATGGTGGCTCTCCCTATTGGAGTATATTTTATTATGTTTCCCATAGTAATTTGGAAGTCCATTTATTCTTCTTGATAGCTCAAGAGATGTTCTCGTACTCTAGTCATATGAGCTGAAGCCCCGCTATCAATGTACCAAACATCTGCTGACACTGAATTTACTAGGCATGCGAATTATTAATCTAATCTGGTAGATAAATCTGAGACACATTGAGTATCCATATTGTGCCAATTTCTGATGCTAACGTGTCCCAACAACTGCTACAGGAAAAACAATGTCCCACCTGAGACAACCCTTTTCGCTGAATCTTCTGTTGCGTTGTTCGTTCTACCACTGACAATTTCGATTGGAAAGACTTACCTCTCTATCGACTCACTCAGAGAGAGTTTTCCCATGAAATCCAATCCTCTTGGATTTTAACTGCGGAAGCCCCTTGTAGATTCAAATTACTACCCCTATAGGAATTTCAAATTCCCTTCTCCTTTCAACGCTGGGTCTTCCGGCTTCTTCCTTCTTATTTCCCTTAGCTCTGATACCATGTGAAAATTTCTAAATAGAAATCCTACTGTAGTGATTAATATTATTCCTTCTTCTTATTATCTCAGAAATAATTTATTCATAGTGTTCTTACAAAAAATATCGAAACATATTCTATTGCAGCCTTCACAATTAAAATATTGCAGAAAATAAATGTAACGAAAAATACTGACAAAAATATAATCACAATGGCACAATTATTTTTGGACAATCATCCCCAGGAAAACCCAAAGTGGGAGAACCGGTGCAACAAATGAGGGTTTTATTATTATTTAGCAAATTCTCATGTACAAATTACACCCAACAAAACAGGAATGAGAAATTTTACAGATGCTTCCTGGCAAATTTCTGACCCAGGTGAAGTACTTCCTCTTCCCCGGAATCCTTTTGCATCCCTCTAAATCAAACTTCTCACATTGGCCCAATGTCAAGCTGTCTATGCAGGCTCTGCGTCAATCTGCCTCTGCGCTGCCTCTTTCCATGTCACCTTGTTCCTGCTCTGCGTCTTGTTGACTTGCACTCTCTGAAGACGCTAATGCCCTCTCTTCCTTTCTCACCTGCAACTCTCCCTCTGATTCAATTTTCTCTTGCCGAACTTCGACGAGTGAGAAAATCGATCTTACTCAGGTAACTGAGTATCTGCCTCTAGTGTGTTCTCCAAGTGCCCATCAAACCTCCTCTTATTCTCCTCTTGTTGATCAATCAATGACCCAAATTAGATTCTAATCAATGGCTAGGATCATTTGACTTGATCTTCGCCTTGTTCTAGAAGTTTCACCCACAGTTTAGATTAATACCCATTAATTATTTTAATTTCCTAAGTTTAGACTTAGGGTCCCATTAAAAATAATTAATTATTTTAATAAAACTGTCTCCGGGTGGAATTTCCCAAAACGATTTCTGGGTATTGGAGAATGCATGTGTCTAAGCCTTCTTGCAAATTTTGAGGCCTAGGGAACATCTGATGCTACCCAAAATCAACATTGATAAGTTCCACAAGCGTACTTGGGATAAGGAGCCAGGGAGAAAGAAAAAGTACTATATTGAAGTGTTTAATCCTACTCATAATCATAAAAAAAAGCGCATATAGAGGCCAATATTTCTTGGAGAGCCAAAATTCTTATTGCTCAATTAATGATTAATTCTCATCAACTTTGTTGTGAAATAGGGCGCTGGAAAAGGCCAAAAGAAGTGTGGGAAAAAATAGTATGTATTTTTTGTTCTTCCTGAAAAGTGGAAACAGAAAAGCATTTCATTTTAGAATGCGATGCCTTCAAAGATCTTTTGGCAGCTAGCTCTTGGGATAATCTATTTAGCGAGGGGTTTGTTGAGAAGATGGGAGCGTTTATTCTGAGGCTTCACAGGAAAAGGGAAGAATACATCAACCAGATGAAGAAGTACTCTGTCCCATAGGCTATCTTTAGCCTCGTGGACATTAAAATAATTTTATTTCTTTCTTTCTTATCAATATTATTTTAAATTCTATGTAACACCTCCATGTTATGTAGTGAAGGAATTACACATCTCCCTCATGCTAAAAAGTAACATCTCCCTCATGCTAAAAAGTAACTTTTTAGTGGGATGTAATATCAATATTATTTTAAATGCCATGTATTACCTTGCTATTAAGTAGTGAAGGAATTTCACATCTCCCTCATGCTACAAAATAATAAGTAATTATAAATGAAATTATAAGATTTTACTTTCAATTTCTTTATCTTTTCTATATATAAAGTTGATGCAACATTATGTTATTTAAAATGCACATTAAGTATTTTATTTATAGCTTAAATTGAAAGATTTTTTTTGTTATTTATATTTATGATCATATTGATTTTTTTTTTGTTATTGATAATTTTATTTTTTTAATGTAGGTATTATTTTATTTTTTAATGTAATATTATGGAACATCATCTCTCCGAGTTGTATGTTATCTCTTGATGCAATTAATAAATAATAATACAAAAATAACGAATGTTCCAATGGAAAATAAGGAATCAATTCTCTTCAATCAATTCATAGTTACATAGAAACAAGACAATGAGTTACACTTATCATGTTTTTGTGGATCCTTCAACAAGAAATAATAATAGCCTCTAGTTGGGCATCCATCTCGGTCTCCCACTAACATTGACATTCTCGATCTCCCCCTATCTCTGACATCAATGACAACACAATATTCAATAGTCTGCCCCTTTTCATTGATGGCAACCCTAAACGTTTGAGCACTATTTTTGAAGGAATCTCCTTAGCTTAACCCCCCCCGCGCCTTCCCCCCCCCCCCCTGACATCAACGATAGAGGCCAATTCCCCCTATTTGTAACTTCTCCCTTTGTTTGAAACTTATCTCCCTTTTCCATCAATGGCAAAGGAATCCTCCCCTAAGCTTACACTTTCTTTTACTAATGATTTGAGAGGGATATCAAACCAATTTTCTCCTTTAACTTCATTAAGGATATACACATTACTTTAGGTCCTATTTTCTTTTTCCACCAATATTTCTAAGCTGTTGACAGTGCTGGATCCACCAACATTTAGGGGATCTCCCCGATATGAAGTCCCAATTAGACCTCACACCGTTTGGTGTAGGAATCCCATCTGGTATAATGGCCCGGTTGCCATTTACTTAGTGATTTTCCTTATCTCTTGTTTTGAAACATATGAGAGTGTTACACCAGTTTCTTCAAAAAGCAAGGTGAGTGTGCCCGGTGAGTGCGTAATGTAACTGTGTCTATGTTCTCTTGCCTTGCAAAGGGGGAAAGTAAAGTGAGCTTGTAAGTGAGAGGTAATAGTACCACCCAGGAAGAGACACACACGAACCAGAAGGGTCTGTCCAACATCCAGCGGAATAGTCCACAACGGATGTGACAATCGTTAAAATCGAATTACAAGGGAAGACCCGTCCACGATCCAACAGAGTAGTCCAGAGGGATGAGACAACAATGATAACCAATACAACACATTCCCAAAAAGGTAAGTACTAAAATAATCGAAATAGTTCAACTATCTTAGTACATGTGAAACAAACATGAATTACAAATGCCGAAAGAATAGTCTTACAAACATCTACAAAACATGCATGAAAATGTGCTAGCCTTAACAGGCTTCTGTATTAAGAAAAAGTTCCAAGACACATATTTACACCATACATCACTAGCCCTAGTAGTGGGACATTGGAGCCACTCTTCGCTCCTCAAAGAACTGTCTGAAAACTCTCAATGCTTCGTGGGAGGAGCCAAGGTGAAAATTATTTGCTCATACAATGGGAGGGGTATATATAACCAAGGGTGATGCTTGACCCTTGTGACTCTTGGACTACCCTCATGACTGTTCAAACTTCCTATGACTTTTCAACTGACATGACTCTTCATATTCTTGTGTGTCCATTGGACTTTCACTTTACATTACATTCGATTTACAACATATATGGCCCATACTAGTGATGTGGCCTTTGAAAACTCATGACACTACTTGACGTGACACTGCTGATGTTAGTTCCAGTGTTCGTAGCCTGTCACTAGGGATCAAAATGGGCTCTTAATATGTCTGGTTTTCAGAGATGTTTTGCACATGAGTTTCAACGTAAATCATATCCTAAGCATGTTCATCAGAAGCAACTCGGAAAAATATTTCCAATGGTATATCACACTCCCAAAACTAACTCCCATATCACAAGATATGATCGAAATGAATGATTGATTCTTGGTTATGCATGTTTTGAGGTCATTTGCTGCACACAGGGACAAGTTTACTACAAAATAAGTTTCTGAAGTAATGGACATGAATTTTATAAAAGTGAAAGATGTTTTTGTCAATCACATACCAAATAACAAAAACCTCCTTCAGTTTATGCACAGGTGTTACTATGTGGGAGATATGCGGTGATATTTGAAGCCTACATTAAAACAAAGAAAAATTTGCATTTGTTTTACTGTTTTAGTCATTGTAGTGCGGCACCATTTTACAACATATGGAAAGTAATTTTGAGAAACCCAAGGAGGTTTTTTTCAACCACGAGCCATATAACAAAAACCTCTTTCAGTTTATTCACAGGTGTCATGAATTGGAATATTTGACTAGATATTTACAACCTATTTTTACAGATTTAAATATTTAGTGATTTCCTATTTAGAGATTATTGTGTGGCACATATTCCGAGCAACTGGAAACGAATTTCCAAAATTTGAGAAATGTTTTTTTTTTTTATAAAAAATGACCTTATCTACAAAAACCTCTTTCAGTTTTGTAACAGGTGTTATGGTTCAAGAGATATGAGTTCATCTTTGAGCCCTATTTTCAGAAATTCGGTCCAAATTTAATGTAATTGATTCTATCTTGAGAGAGATGGTTGAGCTCAACTCCCTTAGTACAGGGATGAGCTAATTGTATATATTTGATGAATTTCAGAGTGTAATGGTTGGATTTTTGTAGCAGAGTGAGGCTGCCATTGGATTGTGTAAAGTTTTCCTTGAATATTATTTTAATGAAGCTTTTTCTGCTCTTTAAATTTGGGATTCATCACGGTGTTTAATGTGCAACATGTTTTTCTTGTAAATTCATTTCCATGCTTTGTTTTTTCTACTAATTTGGTTACAACATTCTCTAAGGGAAGTGTTAGGAATCCATCCATGCACGATGCTCCTTTCACAATGATTATGTTGTTTGATGTAGTGGTTATCTTTTCAGAATCCATCCTCTGTTAGATGCTCTGTTGAGTAACCCTGTGCTTCTCTTTCTTCTAAAGTTGCCACTATATATCCATCCCCTAATTGATACCTACAGGGCAACGGTCTTTTCCCTCTTTTCTTCTCTCATTATATCTTTAATCTGGCTTTACATTGCACTTACTTTGTCCCAAGTTTGCCGACATAAACTAGCCCCAAATCCATAGCCCAATAGTCCCTTCTCTTACTGTTTTCAACCCACAATTTTCAACGAAATCCTTATTCTTCATAGCTAGCCTAAGATTCAGTTATCACAAACACGTTTTGTTGGCAAAGAGAGAGCCTTGTCTGGTCTGGCAGGGCTAGATGCCAGATCAAAAGCTTGATCTGTGGTTACCTTGGAATTGCCTCTTCTCAGCCTTGAGGTTCATTCTGAGTGCTAACAGCTGACATGGACTAGCTGGCTATGGTGGGAATGTCAAGCTGTTGTTGCTGCTGAGTGATGGATGTGTTCTTGGATGTGCTATCTTTTCTCCTCCGCATGGCTTGATGCTGTGGGGTCTTCAATGATCTTGGTCTTGAAAAACGATTGCATGCATGTGTTCCCTTCTCTTGTTCTTGATGAGCTTCTCCTGTCCATCCAAATGCAAGCAAGTATTCTAGCATGTTCGCTCCTTCTTCATCTCCTTCATCGTCTCACCATGATCTAATAGTGTACATGTTCCTACAATTCACTCATGATGGGACGACATCAAATCCAAAACCTCCTAGTCTAAGATGCATGCATTTCTATCCATGGATTGGGCCCGAGATGGATTATAGGCTTGGAAGAGGGCTCAACAACTGCACATTGTGCATTTCTAGGTGACACTGAGGGAGAATGGTCACTGAGACTGTGTAGAGTGCAACTTATGCTTGACTAAGGAACTCCATAACACAATCTTCACTGTCGGAAAAAACAATGCAAAGGCCACTTAAAGGCAGGATTGCGCAGCTGAGATCATAGGGAAGACATGATAGGGAAGTAGAGGGACCAAATAGGACAGTTCTACGTAGTTTCTGGGAGTAGCGAGTCCCGACTGAGGGATGCCGCTGGGGGGACACCTCTACATATTTTCGGGAGGAAAAGCAAGCTCAGGTATCTCTGCATTGCAGAGTTCCAGTAGATAGGGAGTATCTTGATGAATGATCCTAAGAAATTCACAGTTTAGGTCAGGCTGCTCAACTCTGGGATTGCCCAATGTAATTGCCCTGGAGGATAGTCTCTGCACACTACACAGTTCTAGACAGTAGAGAAACATCATTGAGGGCTGAGATAGTGCAGTGCAACTCAGTTAGGGTTTGGTGAAGCGAGGTTGTCCGGTCAGAAGGATTTTCAGGAAAATGGGTAAGTGTGGGAGGCAAGTGAACTTGTGAGGAACTTGAAATTGTGATCACACACTTAGCATACTTCGACAACATGACAACATAGACCACTAGAACAACAAGATAAAACATCACCTTCTGTGAGACTGTTTAGAACCAAAAGTGACAAGTGAGACACTTGAGATAGACCTTAGGACGACCGCGACGACACTTGTGCGACAGTGCTTGCAACTTTGTGTATGAGTGCAACCGATGTTTACATAGATAGGACAACTAAAACACACAAAGACAAACCTTTGAAATCACCAGAACAATACCACAAGCAATGATAAAGAAATCAACATGGGAAAAGACAATAGTTGGTCAAGCAAGCAAAAGGGGTGAAAAGACTCTAAGGGATCTCATGGAATGAGCTCGAGTGCTTGCAACCATAAAGGAAAAACTAAGGAAGGCTCTGAAATTTGATTGCAAGCCAAAATTTTAGAGGATATTGCAGCTACTACAACACTTGGGGGACACATTGGTTGAATACCAGCTTCTCTATTTTGGTTCATTTTTAGTGCAGGGCCTTGGTCCTTTAGGAAGTATTGATTTACTGTACATATTACTTTAGTTTCCCCACTTACCCCATGGGCAGACATGGTTTGACTTGTACCTTCTCAGTTGAACACAACACAAGATTCAGCTAGATCACAGTGTTTCAAATTGGGAAGGGTAGTTTAGTGCATGAGCTTAAGATTTTCAGAGTATAGCTTTTCATCTCTGGTGTTGCTACACTACCAGTAGGCTTAGGTAGTACCCCGATAGAGTCACGCAGGAATACAAGCATTGCTCCACTGCCAGCGAGCCTGGACAGTACCCCGGTGGAGTTTCCTGCTTCACCTCTCTGTGTAGGAAGCCTTTATTTTCTTTTGCCTTTGTTATTTTTTTAAAGAGAACTATGCATAGGCACTTATTTATTTTTGAGGCGAAAGAGGGATCCCGACTTATTGAGAGCAGGAGAGGTTGTTCCTTTAGAGAAGCATATGAAGACCTCTGATGTAGGTTTTCTCGTTTAGATTTCGCCATTCTTCCTTTATACTAGTTGGACAAGCTTGAAAACACCAAAGCAGAAAACTAAGTATAGGCATGAGGTTTCCCAGACTGGACACAAGTTCATGGTTTGACCAAAGCTCTCCTTATAGACAAATTGTATTTTCCATAGACTTCATCGGCCAAGGTATGTAGTGTCACAAGACTCTTTGAACTTCAGCCACATACACATTCAGAAGCCATAACGTAGTGAGGAACAACACTTATTCACATAAACAAAAAACAGAAAACCAAGAAAACAAAACAACAAACAAACAAAATACTATGTACATAGCGCAGGGCATGGCCTCGAATATCATTGAAAATAACATTTTAAATCTTGGCCATTGACAGGGAGAGAGTCAATCTTCCCATCAAGTGATTGAAGATGATACATGTGTTGGCCAAGCTTCTCGTGGACCGTCAAAGGACCAATCCACAGGGATTGAAACTTCATGTGCTTGCTTTTGATCTCGTGGGATTTGTCCTACTTTAAGAATAAGTCACCCACACTGAAGCTGGTACTCCCTATAGAATTTCTATTGAACCCTCTCTTGATACAGTTCTAGTGGAGTGATTTTTTTTTCTTTCATCTATTTGTCCTGTAACTTGTGCAATGTGTCCATCCTACGCTGAACTAAAAGAAACGGTTTGCCTTGGTATTCTTGGGACAACTGGAGAGTGGGAAAGTAGATGTTTGACGGAAGGATGAATTCCTTTCCATATACCAGGATGTAGGCAGAAGTATTTAGAGAAGGCTTAGGTGTGACTCGATCAGCCCATAAGGCATTCACCAGAGCAAATGCTAGTTTCGCTACTCAGAGTAAATGGTATTTTTGATGATGTGAATGAGGTTTTTTTTGTAGATTCGGTGAGACTATTTCCCTATGGATAGTAATTAGCATAATGCTTTAGAAAAATACCATTTTCCAATACCTAGTCATAAATATTTAACAAAGAAAAGTACGCTACATTGTTAGAAACAAGTGACGTAGGAACACCGAACTTGGAGACGATGTTCTGCTGTAGGAAGCTAATGAATTCTTAATCGTTCACTTTTTTCAGCAGAACTGCCTTTGTCCACCACGTGAAGTAATTCATAGCAGTCAAAATATAGCGGTGCTGCTTCAATGAATGTGGGAAAATTTTCCCAATGATATCCAAGCCCCACTGTTGGAATGGTTCTTCCACTGCAATAGGCTACAACGGGGCTGCTGACCTTTGGTTTCTGCCTGCACACCTCCAACAAAATGGACACTTGTGGGCATAAGAATGTACATTCTTGAATAATGTAGGCCAGTAGAAGCCGACCCACATAACGTTGTGTGTTGTGGTGTTACCCTAGAAGTGTCCCCCAGTTGGTTTGTCGTGGAAATCACCTAAAACCTATTCTGAATATTGTGCCTCCAGGCACCTGAGCAAGATACCATTATGGTGCTTTCTGTAAATCACTCCATGCACTAGCTGGTATGATAAGCTTTCAGTTGAAGTGCCCTCTTCTGCTGTATACAAAAATGAGTGGGAAAATTTTCCCAATGATATCCAAGCCCCACCATTGGAATGGTTCTTCCACTGCAATAGGCTGCAGCGGGGTTGCTGATCTTCGGTTTCTGCCTGCGCACCTTTGACAAAATGGACACTTGCAGGCATAAGAATGTGCATCCTTGAATAGTGTAGGCCAGTAGAAGCCGACCCACATAACGTTATGTGTTGTGGTGTTACTCGCGAAGTGTCCCCCGATTGGTCCATCGTGGAGATCACGTAAAACCTTTTCTGAATCTTGTGCCTCCAGGCACCTGAGAAAGATACCATTATGGTGCTTTCTGTAAAGCACCCCATGCACCAGCTGGTATGATAAAGATTTCAGTCGGAGTGCCCTCTTCTACTATATAGAAAAATGAGAGGGAAAAAGTCCATTCTCAAGGTACTAGTGTACCTCTGTGTACCAAGAGTTTCCATGCAAAGTGGGAGGGGCTCGCTCAACATTGTACATTTCTATTTCTTTCTCCCAGCTTGCAAGCTCTTCTTCTTCCTCTTGTGTGTGAACTGCTTCTGCTGCTAGTTTTCAAAGACCATGACCCTTGATGGTATGAACTGGTTTGATGTCAAGATCATACTCTTGCAATCCTGTCATCTAGTTCACCCTTCTCTCACCCAACTCTTGCTGAACAAGTAGTGATCTAACTGCTGGGTGTGGCACAAAGACAATGCAATGGTTTTTCAACAGGTAGGGTCTGAAATGATTCACCTCCTTGTACACTGCATAAGCTTGTTTTTCCATGGCAGGCTAGTTGAGTTTCGGTCCTTGCAGGCTCACACTCATGAAGGATATGGGTCATTCATTGTTCAACTCATCCTTCTGAGTGAGTACCGCAGCAAGTGAAGTGTCGAAAGAAAAAGTGTAGAGAAAGAAATATTTGCTGAAGTTTGGGCTGAATAACGCTGGTTACTCTGCTATTGCTTTCTTGATATGGGTGAACACATCCTTTTCCCTCTTCCCCCAGCTATAAATTGCGTCCTTCTTGGTCATCTCCTGTATGGGTTTCACAATCTGCGGATAATCAAAGATGAAATTTCTGAGGAAGTTGATCTTCCCCAAGAAAGACTACATGACTTTCTTGTTCACAGGGTAGGGAATCTGCGTGATGGTCCGAACTCTATCTGGATCTACCTTGATCTCTCTTTTGGCAATGATGTGTCCAAGCAGGTCACCCTCAAACACTACGAAGATGCTCTTCTTGGGATTTAAGGATATCCCATATTTCCGACATCGCTCAAAGATCTTCTTGAGATGGCGCAGATGGTCTGGCCGTTGTCTAGAGAAGACTATTACATATCGAGGTAGACCACTACACTCTATCTGATATTTCCACGGAAGGCGATGTCCATTGCGTGATGAAATGTTACACCTGCGTTTACTAACCCAAATGATATTCTGCAGAAAGTGAATGTACCCCACTTGGTGCATAATGTTGTTTTGAGTCTTTCAAGTTCTGACACCAGAACCTGGTTGTATCCTGAAAATCTGTCAAGCAAAGAAAACTTCTTTTCTCCAGATACTGTCTGTAGTATATGCTCCATGGAAGGAACTTGGTATTTGTCCTTGTTCGAGGCGCGATTAATATTATGGAAATATACGCATAGGAGGATCTCCCCAAACTTCTTTCTGACATGGACTAAATTGGACACCCTTGTTGAATGTCACACTTTATAGATGATACAAGCATCCGACAACTTGGTTAGTTCTTTCTGTATAAGGGGCTCAAGTGATGGATTAAACTTCCTCAACTCCTACTTAAAATGCTTGGCCCCCTCCTTGATCGGTATGACGTGCGGGATTATTCATGTGTCATATGTCTTAAGATCATCGTACCTCCACGCAAATACATCACAATACTGTTTGAAAAGGTGGATGAATGCCTGCTGCTCTTGTAATGTACAACATGTACATTCATAAACTTCAGATCCTTTTCCATTCCCAAATTGATCTGTTCGTGCAACAACATAGAGCTATGGGTTTTGGCATTCATAGGTCCTTGAAAGTGGTTCTACAAGTCATACAACTTCTCCAGTGATACCACACCCTTTGGGATGAGGTTTCTTTTGCTTGTATCAGCTACATCCTGCAGAGATAGTTCGTGCTTGTCCTCGTCTATTCTTGCGTCCTTGAAGACGTCAACATTAGCCATGAAATTCAGTATCTGTTGATCATCATAAAAAGTGCATAAATTAGTGATTTTATTTGGGATAGATGGTTTATACAAAATCTCAACAATAAATCTATCCCTTAACGGTGACATCCTAGCAGTTGCATTTGCCAAGGCATCTGCAGCTGCATTACACATTCTTGGTACTTAAATAATGTTAAAATCTTGGAATTAAGAGATGAATCACCATACATCTTGTTGATAACTCTTAAGATGAGGTGACACACACTGCATAGTGTTACATACCTGCTGGCCATGATCTCTGAATCACCTACCATTTTTAGAAAAACAACTTTGAAGCTGATGGCTTTCTGTAAGCCTCAGACGAGTGCTTCATACTCGACGGTGTTGTTTTTGCACTCGTACTCCAAGCGGCTAGAGATTAAGTGTTTTCTCTGTGGTGGGTCTATTAAAACATAACTGGTTCCAGATCCCTCTTGTGTTTTGGATCCATCAAAGTACATGGTCCACATATCATCTGTACAAGGACTACTTGCCACACTGGTACTGCTATCACTACTGTGACTACTGTTACAAACTACTGTACAAGTTTCATTCTCACAAGTCGGGCATGGAAGGAGACCCAACTGTGTGTCTAATGGGGCAGGGGATTGCTCTGCAAGATAACATCCCAACTGTGTCTCTAGAAAGAAATTGTTGAACATAATTTATGCGAAATCCAACGGTTCATTTTCCCCATCCAAGGGAGTCACATTGTGTTTCATGTGCCTCTCTGAAAATACTCGGATCTAGTTGTTTCTACCCTTATACGAAATCCATAAGTGTGACCAATTAGTGGAAAATTATCCTTGCAACTTGCTTGACCAGTCTCTGCTGAGAAACACACCGTATGCTTTCGGGATGTCCAGGACTACAATATTGATGCATTGATGAACTCATATGTCAGACGATAACCGGATGATCACATCCCTGAGTTCACCAATGGCTGGTACACATGTTTTGTCTAGTTGGATGATTTGCACACTTGTCTTACTCCATTGGGCATTGATCTTCTTAGTGATGGAGAGTGGCATGACATTAACCGATGCGCCAGAATCAACCAAGTAGTTGTGAACATTGAAGTTGAAAATTTCGAATGATAACAAGAATGGTGGGCAAAGTGAGTTTTCTTCCTCCATGTGGAGTGTGTTAAGCACAGATGCGAGCGTGTCAGGAGACTTACTTGATCCCTTGCTGGAAGAGGTAGCATCACCTATAGAGGTTTGCCCAAGTGCTTGTAGAAGAATGTCTTGTTGACTCGTGATTTTTGTGAGCTCATACAAAGAGATGTTTGCACAAGTCTTCTTCATGTCTTCCACAATGTTATAATCTAAAGCAGGGAGACTCACCGAGGTGTCTAGGGGTGGAACTGAGTTCATGGTTTCCGGTGGGATGCTTTTGTCTTTGCTGCTTGTGGAAACACTTTTCGCTAAAGTTGTCTTCCTGGACTTGCTCTGAGTGGTCTGTGTTGATTTGATCGATGGACCTACTGCCCTTAACATGTTTGGTCTTATTTTATCCCTCGGTATCTCAAACACAGTGGGGAGCCCTTGATTTCTCAAGTTATCGATTGTTTTGCTTCGGGGTTGGACCATCACTTGAAGGCTCCTTCTCGGTGGTGGTCTTCTGGGCTGTGCAAGTACACTGATACATGTTTACTACATGCCCAATACTTGGAGCTTCATCAGATGTAGCAACTTCTTCTTCTTCATTGTCAGGTTTAGCCTACTCATTAGCTGTGAGTGTGTTGGACAACTTTGTAGCCATGCTTCTCATTCCACAGTTCCATTCCAGGCATGATCTTTCTGAGTGCTTGTCATTATGAAATTCATAGTATGAATATGTCGCGAGTTGGCCAAGGTTCAAAAATAGATTAGAGCTCTACGTAGATTTGGTTGGCTGGCTGTTGTTGCTTGAAGCTACATTCTTCTTTGGTGGCTACTTGGAAGGCCTATTTCTCACGGTGGTCTTGTTTGTCCTTTTTTTAAGTTCAACAACTTCAGTGGTCAGGAACTTGACAAGACGAGTAAGACTCTCAATGTCACTTGCTTCTTTTTCCCTAGTCTTACTTACATAGTTCTGAGGCCTCTTGTCCCTGTCTTTGGAGTCCTTAGTGGATTCATCATCTACAATGAATCCAATAGAACACCGGTATTTCTCTACGACAATTACCTCTTCATAATTTCTGTCAATGTTGGTCTCACAACTCACTTGACAAACTACACAATACTGGTCGACAGTGCAGACGTGTAGTAGTTGACAACGATGGAGTCATGAGGTTTAGTGTCGGTCGATAACTTGTTCAAAATGCAGTTATACCTCTGATTGAAATCTTTAAACTTTTCTTTCTGTTCCATCTTGAGACTACCCAACTCCTTTAGCAAACTGGTGGGGGTCTTGTCTTCAAAAAACTTTTCAAGAAAGATCCTTTTGAGCACCCCCCAGTTTTGGATGGAATTTGGTGGAGGGTTGTGGTACTATACAACTGCTTTTCCATCCAAGGTACATGGAAACAATCTGCATGAAATGTCATCATAACATATCTTGAGTGTCTACAGATGTAGGTAGAACATGTTTAAGTGATCTCCTGCCTTCACTGTCTTGTCAAGGTCATATTTTGTTAACAGATTCTTCACGTGTCTTGGCATCTTCTGCAAGACACTTGTAAGTGCCAATGGGACCTGCGTCATCCATTCCATATTTTGTTCTGCCATGTTTTCCTCTTTGTCATCGTTTTCCTCCTCTTCTGAATCTGATGGTTCTTCCTCTGAATCTATTGGTTCTTCTTCCTCTTCTCCTCCTCCTTCGTTTCCTTCCCCTCTGCCTCCTCCACCGGAACTTGAGCCCGAGAGTAAGAGGTTGTCTTCTTCTTCCTTTCGAAAGATTGGGGGTTCCTCTTCTTTCTCCACAACTTCTGCCAGCTCTTCAAGAGTGGCGAAGATCGCTTCTTCCACATATGAAACTACCACTCCTGTGGGGGTATTCTTTTGCTTCTTCTGAGAATATGGAAGAGCGTACACCTCAGAATCAGTCCAACAAATTTTGCAAATTGACGGGTGATGGGACAGACAACTCGGATATGATGATACGAGATTTCACGTTCGGGTCTGGGAGGTGAGAAATGACCAACTTCAGAATTGCATGTAGGGGAGAGGGAGTGAATGTTACTTCCTTGACCAGATGATGGATGAGTGGGGTCAGTGGGACAATTAGCCATAAACTACTGGCGACCCTCCTCCGAGTGCTAGAAATGTTGACGGTGCTGGATTTGCCACCATTTAGAGGATCTCCTGGGTATGAAGTCACAATTAGACCTCACACCATTTGGTGTAGGAGTCCCATCTGGTATGATGGCCTAGTTTCCATTTACTTAGTGATTTTCCTTAACTCTTGTTGTTCAACATATGAGAGTGTTACACTGGTGTCTTTAAAAAGCGAGGTGGGTGTGCCTAGTGAGTGCGTAATGTGATTGTGTCTAGGTTCTCTTACTTACAAAGGGGTAAATTAAAGTGATCCTCTAAGTGAGAGGTAATAGTACCACCCAGGAAGAGACACATGCGAACCAGAAGGGCCTGTCCAACATCCAACGGAATAGTCCACAACGGATGCAGAAATCATTAAAATCGAAGTACAAGGGAAGACCTGTCCACCATCCAGCAGATTAGTCCACAAGGATGAGACAACAATCATAACCAATACACCACATTCCCAACAAGGTAAGTAATAAAACAACCAAAATAGTTCAATTATCTTAGTACATGTGAAACAAACATGAATTACAAATTCCGAAAGAATAGTCTTACAAACATCTACAAAACATGCATGAAAACATGTTGGCCTTAACAGGCTTCTATATTAAGCAAAAGTTCCAAGACACATATGTACACCATACATCACTAGCCCCAGTAGTGGGACATTGGAGCCACTCCTCGCTCCTCAAAGAACTGTCTGAAAACTCTCAATGCTTTGTGGGAGGAGCCAAGGTGAAAATTCCTTACTCATACAATGGGAGGGGTATATATAACCAAGGGTGATGCTTGACCCTTGTGACTCTTGGACTACCCTCATGACCGTTCAACTTCCTATGACTTTTCAACTGACATGACTCTTCATATTCTTGTGTGTCCATTGGACTTTCACTTTACATTACATTCGATTTACAACAGATATGGCCCATAATAGTGATGTGGCCTTTGACAACTCATGACACAACTTGACATGACATTGCTGACATGGACTAGCTGGCTGTGGTGGAAATGTCAAGCTGTTGTTTCTGCTGAGTGATGGATGTGTTCTTAGATGTGTTGTATTCTATCCTTTGCATGGCTTGATGCTGCAGGGTCCTCCATGATCTTGGTATTGAAAAGTAGTTGCATGCATGTGTTCCCTTCGCTTGTTCTTGATGAGCTTCTCCTGTCCATCCAAACGAAATCAAGTCTTCTAGCATGTTTTCTCCTTCTTCATCTCCTTCATCATCTCGCCATGATCTAACAGTGTACCTGTTCCTACAATTCACTCATGACGGGATGACATCAAATCCAAAACCTCCTAGTCTAAGATGCATGCATTGTTATCCATGGTCTGGGACCAGGACATATGACAGGCTTGGAAGAGGGCTCAACAACTACGCATTGCGTAGTTCCAGGTGAAAGGGAGGGAGATTGGTCACTGAGACTGCGTAGATCGTAACTCAAGCTTCACTGAGGAACTCTGAAGCACAATATTCAATATCGGGAAGAATTGTGCAAAGGCCACTGGGAGGCAAGATTTCGCAGTTGAGATCATCAATGGCAGCTGCAAGGTGAGACCCTGGGAGGAAATTCTGTGCATCTTTTTGATGGAATACAGGATAGGGTAGTAGAGGGATCATATAAGATAGTTCTGCTATTTTCTGGGAGCAGTGAGTCCTGATTGAGGGATGACACTGGGGGGACACGTCTATGCAGTTCCAGGAGGCAAAGCAGGCTCAGGTCTTTGCGCATTGCGAGGTTCAATATGATAGGGAGGAGGCTTGATGACTGATCCTGAGAAATGTGTAGTTCAGGTAAGGCTTGAGGCAACTTCTGCGCAATTTTGGGAAGCAAGGAAGGTTGCTCAACTCTGGGATTGCGCAATGAAATTTCCTTGGAGGACAGTCTCCATGCACTGCACAGTTCTAGGCAGCAGAGCAACATCACTGAGGGTTGTGACTGCGCAGTGCATCTCAGTCAGGGTCCAGTGAAGCGGGGTTGTCCGGTTAGAAGGATTTTCAGGAAATGGCTAAGTGTGGGAGGCAAGTTAACTTGTTAGGAACTTGACATTGTGATCACACACAACATACTTCGACAACACGATAACATAGACCACCGAACAACAAGACAAAGCATCACCCTTTGTGAGATTGTCTAGACCCAAAAGCAACAAGTGCAACACTTGAGATAGACCTTAGGACGATCGTGATGACACTTGTGTGACAGTGCTTACAAATTTGTGTATGAGTGCGACCAATGTTTACATAGCTAGGACAACTCAAACACACAAAGAAAAACCTTCGAAATCACCAGAACAAGACCGCAAGAATGATAAATAAATCAACATGCCAAAAGATGATAGTTGGTCAAGCAAGAAAAAGGGGTGAAAAGACTCTAAGGGAGCTCACAGAATGAGCTCGAGTGTTTGCAACCATAAAGGAAAAACCAAGGAAGGCTCCAAAATTTGAGTGCAAGCCAAAATTTTGGAGGGTGTTGCAGCTGCTACAACATAAACCTACTTGCCTTATTTCACATCCTTTAGAATGAAATGTTAGATCACATCCTTGATTTCACATTTGACTTACACTTAGAAGGTTGTGTTTTAGATCTTCAACATACATGACATTTTGAGTTTAGTCTTTCCATTATCAAGACTAACTATGGCCTTTCCAACTCTACTTGTTGATGCATTATCTCCAAAGGTAACACTGCCCCCTTTTTCTTCTTTTAGAGTAATAATTTTTCTCGTATCTCCTATCATGTGTTTTGAACATCCACTATAAATAAATCATTTGCTTACTTCTTTGAGTATATAGAGAGTTCAAATTCCTCTTGTATTTATTTCTCCTTATTCCATACCTTTGTGCATTGTTCTTTATGCTTGATAATATTTTATTCCTTTCTTTTCTTAGGAAAGCTGATTGTGTTAAGTGTATAGTCACATGATTTGTGCCCATGGTTATTACACAGGTAAAATTAAATATGATCCAATAGGGGAGAAAATGAGTTGTATCTTCTAATACCACCTTTATTAAGACTTCTAGTTTTTTTTCTCACAAAGCCATTCTTTGAGGTCTTAGAAGATATTTTATTTCTACTTCTCACATAGTCATTTCTTACATAAGCTTTACAATTTGTTGCTTTATGACCAAATATATTACAAGCAAAGCAATAGCCAAAGAAGAGATTTTGATACAAGATGTGAAAGGTCTTCTTGGTGGAGTAGCTCTTATAAATTCATTCTTGTTGTTCTTGTGAGAAAAATCACAACTTTACTGGTCTTTATCTCCTTTCATGGTGCTACTTTAATTGTTAATAGATCCCTTTAGAAAATTAGGTCTCTACTAGTCTTCATCTCCTTTTCTGGTACTACTTTCAGTGTAGAAGGAACTCTTGAGAACATTGGCATAGATTTTGGGATTTTATTCATTTTATTTTTATAATGGATCTATGATTGATTCTCTGTTGGAGGTCTTATGATTTTCCTTATGGCCAAGAATTGTTTTGATGAAAGGTGAATTATGATAGTTTACAATATCATCTAAGATTTTGGTAGTCTTTAGAAACTTCAGGGTTTGATTAAATTGATCATTTTCCTTCTCTTATTCCTTTCTTCAGAAAATGACTTTTGCTTCTATCTTTTAATAATATTCTTTCTTTTCTTAAACTAAATTTTCACTACTTCTTCTATCCTATTTGCCTCTTCTAGATGTGTCATTAGGATGGAAACTAATGTTTCATCAAAATCATGATTCTTTTTCTTCTCATGTTTCTGTAATATCTCCTTCTGCTTGTTGATCTTGCCTCTGAGTCTATACATTTCTTCTAGGGAATTGATAAGTTCTGATTCAAAGTTTACTTCCACATCAATATCACCATCCTTTCAATTTGTATTCTCTTCTTTATTGTATTCATATTCTTTATCTAATATTATTTGCACCAAAAATTATGAAAATAAGTTCTTCTTTGTCAATACTAGATGCATATTCATCGCTCTCTTTTAATGAGCTAATATCTTCTCTGGAATAAAAACCTTTCTTCTTGGAATACTTTCCTCTTTTGTGTCTATAATACTGAATTCTATTTTCATGCTCTTATTCCTCATCATTGTCCTCACATTTTTCATATGGACATTTAGTAGCGAATTCCCTATTCTATCACAATTTAAACATTTAAGTGGCAACTCACCTTTTTATTTTCCAGATCCTCTTTTCTGTTTTCTCACAAATTGTGCTTCTTCTAAATTTGATCCAATCCTAGAATAATCATTGGATTTAAGTTCTTCTATATTTTTTGAAGCTTTGAAAGTGACGTACTTGAGAGTTGACTTTCCTTTTTTTGTCCTCAGTTCATATGCAGTGAAAACCCCATGTAGCGCATCCATCTTCAAATTTTCTAGATCCTTCATTTCTTCAATAGTTGAGACCTTTGTATCAAATATTAAAGGGAGAGATCTCATCACCTTCTATACAATCATTGGTTCCTTAAATTCTTCACCAACTCCTCTAATAGTATTGAAAATCTTATCCACACAAAAAAAGCAGGCTATAATATATTCTTCATCATTCATCTTCAAACTCTTGAACTATCTTTTATGGGTTTGAAGTTTTTCCCTCCGCACCTTGTCATATCCTTCATAGCTATTTTGAAATTTGTCCCAAATATTCTTTACGGATTCACAATGCATTAATTTAAAAAGTTATGATTCTTATATGCCATAAAATATGACATTCAAGGAGTTTGCATTATATATACAAGGCTTCTTACCATCTTGATCAAATGGAGGATTTGTTGGAGCTTTATAACCATCCAATACAAATTTCCAAATGTAAAAACCAAGAGACATTAGATAATTCCTCATCCTTACCCTCCAAAAGGCATAATTTGTTCAGTTGAATAATGGATATCTACTCGTGAATGAACCTTCATGAGTGGCCATGGTCACTCTAAGATATTCCTTCGAGTGGTTGGACTGATTCTAAAGAAACCTTATTTGATACCAACTGTTGGATTTACATTTATACTGAGAGGGTGGGAAGGGGGGTGAATTAGTATAAGTCAATTTCTTACTTATTTAAACATTCATGAATCATAGCCAAACAATCTCACATATGGAACACAAGATAAAAATGAAAACTTCTTTATACAAAATATTTGTAGGCACCAAACTACTGACACACAATATTTATGAACCAACCTAATGTTACAAACCTTGTAGGCACTAACCTACAAGAGACATCGATCCATATGCTACAAGATTTGTAGGAACCAACTTACAGGAGACAACAATCCCCTCTGTTGCACGATTTGTAGGCACCAACCTCTAGGAGACACCAATCCACTCTATTACAATATTTGTAGGCACCAACCTATAGGGTACACCAATCCTCTATACTGCAATATTTGTAGGCACAAACCTACAGGTGAAACCAATCCCCTCTATTGGAATATTTGTAGGCACCAACCTCCAGGAGACATCAATCCCATCTGCTGTAAAATTTGTAGACACCAACTTACAGGACATGCCAATCTCCCTTGTTGCAATATTTGTAGGCACCAACCTATAGGAGACAACAATCCCCTTTGTTTCAAGGTTTGTAGACACCAACCTATAAGAGACAACAATCCCCTTTGTTGTAAGGTTTATAGGCACCAACCTATAAGAGACACCAATCCCCGATGCTGCAAATATTTGTAGGCACCAACCTACTTCATTGAGTTTACTTACTACTTCTATATTCACTAGGTTTTTTATTTGCTTCTACTCTCACTATGTTTTCTTATTACTTGTTCCTTTACCAAGTCTACTTATTTCTTCTACCTTCACTAGGTATGTTAGCTACTTCTACCTTCACCAGGTTTGGTTCTCCCAAAACTTGTTGTTTTTGTCCTCTTCTCAAGAACAAACTTGTACAATGTGCCATGCATCCAATTTTGCAAATATAATTATGAAATTTTTACCTGAACCACTTTTGTATGTCTCCTTGGATCTATAAAATTTTCTACTTCTACCTTCACCAGGTTTGGTTCTCCCAAAACTTGTTGTTTTTGTCCTCTTCTCAAGAACAAACTTGTACAATGTGCCATGCATCCAATTTTGCAAATATAATTATGAAATTTTTACCTGAACCACTTTTGTATGTCTCCTTGGATCTATAAAATTTTCACAAACTGAAAAGTTTTAGAAAATAAATTATAGAAAAAATGTCAAATTGACCCATTTGAAGTTGATTTTAGGACTATTCAGTAACCATAAATTCCATAGGGCATATATCCAAAATAATAGCTAACCAAAGTCTGAAATTTCTACCATAGGTACATATATATCTCTTCTTTGTATCCTCCAAAATTCATAGTCTAAAACATCTCAGGAAAAATTTATAGCAAAAAATCCAAGATGACTTGTTTGAAGCATATTTCAGGAGCATTCAAAAACCATAACTTCTTTAGAGAATATCTCAAAATTTATAGTGAACCAAGATCTAAAAATTCTACCACATATACCTAGATATTTTTCCTCTATCTCCTTCTTATTTCACAATCTGAAACATATCAAAAAGAAAGACGAAAATGCCAAGTCAAATTATTTGAAGCATATTTCATGAGCATTCAATAACCATAAAATTTTCAGAGCATATCTCTTAAATTATAGCTAAGGCATGGAATTTATACCACTAGTACTTAGAGATATTTCCTCTATATTTTCCAAATTTAATACTCTAAAACATCCCAAGAGAAAAGTTATAGCGAAAATTCCAAGCTGACCTATTTGAAGTAGATATCAGGAGCATTCAAGAATCCTAACTTCCTCATACCATATCTTAGAAAATACAGTGAACCAGTCTGAAACTTCTACCACAAGTACAAAAACATATCCCTTACATCCCATTCAAGTTTCATGCTTTGAAACATCCCAGAAGAAACGTTATAGTGAAAATTTCAAGATGACTTGTTCACTCCACAAATCACATGTTTGATCCACCTTTATGACCCCAAGAGTATTCTGTATCTTTTGTTGCGTACCTCATATCTCTTCCTTCTTGGATGGTTTTCAAATTCACTTATCTATCCTTTATTTATATTGTTTCTATGTTCACTTATGAGGTTGACTTGTAAAATTAGTTTCGCTGACTTGTGCTTTTTGGCTAGGCCAACCTATACTTTCTGGTTGGATCAACCTAACAAAAAATTTCATTACTCCTCATTCCTATGGAGTTGGAGGGAGTTCCATATACCATTGGAAAGGTATCAGAATAATCTATTAAAATATATATCTTATGCTCTATTTGTGCTAGGCATTTAGAGTAAAAATGCCTTCAAATATAGGGTATCCAAATCAAGCATCAAGAAAAAAATGGGTACCAAATAATATTTTCAACAATCTTCATCTTGCAATATTTATCTTGGACATTTATAGTCTTCCCCTACCTCTGACATCAATTTCAAAAATATGTCCAAAAATATCACCCTTTGTCATTGATGGTATCCCTTAGTTATTTATGCAACAATATTGTAGTACTCTGTAACCTTTACTTGGGCACCCATCTTAGACTCCCCCTAACTTTGACATTTTCAATCTTCCCCTATATTTGACACCAATGACATCACAATATTCAAAAATTCTATTTTTGTCCCTGTTTGGGTTAAATTGCCTCATCTTCCCATGGGCCCTGCATTGCTAGAATGAAGACACTTAATAATATTTTATGATTTCAAGCTTCTGTGATGCATCTTGTTTTGAAGATTGTTTTTCTAGATTAATCACATTATCGATCTTTTGGTCGATGTTTGGAACCAAATGCTGTGGTTTTTTTTTTTCCCGAAGAAAAATCGTAACTTTCAATTAATTTGAAAAATGACATGTAGTATATTCCCTTGGCATATGCATATCTGTTGGCCGAAGCCTTCAAGTAGTGATAAAAAATAAGTTATGGCCAAGGGCATTTAAAAAGAGATAGTGCTATACATATATTACCACACAGGGTAAGCTTGACAAGTCTAGTAACATAAATAAAAATATATACCTAAACATTGACGATAGTGATACTAAAATCAACTGATAATAAACAAAATAAATTAGGGTCTGTCCAGCCTAGGATATGCCATATCAATGTAGGGCCGATGGTAGTATTGATATTGCTCTTCACCAAACTGTTCCTGTATCAACCACAGGCCTCTAGGATGTGTCGTAGCCTCCTTGGATAGTTTTTCAGCAGCCGAGTTACGTTCCCTGTAAATATGTTGACAAGTAACAGAGTTATATTGTGCCTTGAAAACCTGTATTTCATCCAATATGTTTTTGAGTGAATGCGCATGACATGTATTAATGTTATTGAACCAATTTATGATGATTTTGGAATCATCGAAAATCTGTAATTTATTGCATGAGTGAGCCAATGCAAAATGCAAAATATGCCTGAGAGTGATCAATTCAACATAATTGTTGGTTCCCTCTCCCAACCCCAATTGAATTTTGTAGTGATGGTGTTCAGTTAGATGGAGTAAAATTCCACCTCCACACCCCTGTGCTTGGGATGCGCCATCGAAATATGCCCAAGGAATGGTGTAATCAATCATTTCAGGGGTTCAAATTCGATTTGTAGGAGAGTGATCCTCATATGGAATGTCATGATAGGAAACAATGATTTTTGCAGTTGCTTGAGGCCATCTAGCCTCGATCCCCTTGAAAATAATCCCATTTATTATCAACCATATTGACCAACAAACGAGGAGAGGTAGATAGTGAGTTTTTGAATCGGTGTTCGCAACTCTCCAGTGATCCCAAGCTTCTGATACCGATTGACCCTGCCATCTGGTAGGTGTTGAGAGCATGTCTAATGCTTGTATCAATAGATGAACATTCATTTGGAAATGTAAGAACAAATGATCGTTGGTTTCCTCGGCCTGTTTACATAGCACACACCAATGCGGGTTGTAATAGGAACGTTGCATAAGATTTTCTCCTGTTGGGGTCTTGTTTCAGAGCACATCCCACATGAATAATTTTGTTCTCGGTGGTGCTTTGATTTTCCATAGCTTTCCCCACCAGTCTAGGAGCGCTATTGGTCTGCGCGCAGAGTGTAGGATGGCTCGATGGGATAACCATTTTTAGGGGATTATAATCCATGATCAGCCGGTGTCTAGATGAGATTGTCGTTGCCTTCTTTAGTGCACACATGGGATTCAGTCAGGGCATTGACATATCCTTCCCAATCCTACTGCCAATGTTCGGGGATGTCTAATTGTAGTGTTGATAACCAAACCTTTTCAAATATGGAGCTATTCTCCAAATCAACCACCTGTGCGATTACTTTGATATTTCGCTAATTGAGAAACAAGATGAGGTCAGGGGGTAAATGATACATATTCCCACCTCCCGTCCATGGGTCCATGCCTATATGGACCAAAGTGCCATCATTGATTCGCCAAGCTAGCCCTTCTCTGATAGTAGGCAAGGTGTGTAATATATCTTTTCAGGCCATTGATATCCCAGTTCGAGGCCAGGAGGGTAGATGAATCCAGTCCATGAGATGATGTGGCCATATATATTTATGGTAGGAAACTTTAGTCCAAAGGTTTTTCGATGTGAGCAAGATCCATCCCATCTTGGCAGCAAGAGCATGTGCAAAGACAGATAAGTCCTTTAGCCCCCATCCACCCCATTTCTTGGGTGGGTCAATGTGCTTCCAACCCACCCAAGCAAATGGTTTTCCCTCCTTATACCAATTCCAAAGGAATCTGTAGCAAATCTTCTGAATTCGAGAAAGGATTCTTTTAGGAATCTAAGCCATCGACATCCAATAGATTGGTGTAGCCTCCAAGATGGATTTAATGAGGACTAACCGACCAACTCTGGATAGGAATATGTGGTTCCAATTTTGTAAACGTTTTTCAATTTTTACCACAAGCCAAATCTAGTGAGCTATCCTGTTGCAATGCGGCTTGATCCAGAAACCCAGATACTTAAGGCCTCTTCCAGTTGATGGCGCAGAAAAAGGAATTTTTGTTGAGCGAACCTTGTTTCCTAAGGAGATGCATTGGAAAGAGTAATGGTAGATTTTGAGTGATTTTCTTCCATACCAGTAGCCGAGGCAAAGAGAGTGAGAATTTCATGGAAGGTAGAGGACTCCTTGATGCTTCCATTTAGGAAGATGAGCACATCATCTACGAATAGCAGATGAGTGAGGAAGCAATGGTCAGACATTTAAAGCCCTTGTATCTGCCCATCCCGCTTGGTAGATGCAATGAGTCTGCTAAGGCCTTCCATGAAAATAAAAAAGAGGAGCGGAGAGAGTGGGCATCCTTGCCAAAGTCCTCTCTCAACATGGAAGAAATGTGATGCTGAGCCATTTATGAGTACATTGAAGGTGGCTGAGGTGATGCAACACATTATCCAATCGATAAAAGGGGGTGGGAATCCCAAGTGTGTAAGAATCATCTTAATGTAGAGCCAACTAACCCGGTTAAAAGCTTTATCAAGGTCAATCTTAAGGATGGCCCCTTTTGATCCAGGGATCTTTTGCTTATAGATGTATTAAAGAATCACATGCATAAATTGCAGCTTAACCACAGAAATCTAATGTGCATACGAGAGAAGAAGAAGAAACACATAAAGCATGAGAAGAAGACAACAAGACTTGATAACGGAGTTCGTCCAACTTGGACTATGTCTTCGGGCCCTGCTCGATCAATGGGGAGGCCTTCATTCATTAAATGGCATGAAAAGAAGAGAATACAATCATCAGTTACATAAAAGGAGTCTTATACCTCCATTCTGGAAAATGACTGAGAAATGCAGAACTCAGATGGAGAAACAGATAGCACCACTGCGTTCGTGGCGTTGAGAAGGGCAAAAACCATATAAAATTTGTCAAAATCTAGACAAAATGACTTTCGCCCCTCCTGCAAGCTCTGCCTCGAACTGTGTGGCAATTCCTCTCCCCCCCTGCACTTTTCCACGTGCATTGGGTTTTATAACACTTCCTTTGTTACAAGCGCGCTTAGATCGGAGGTCGGTTTGTTTAGAATAGCAGCCGTTGAATGGAAGGATCGACGGGCACAACCAAACCTCGAAAATAGGCCTTTTTCCATTAAAACCATAATACACGGAAACACACAAAATTCGACCACAAAGCCTTTAATCCGGACTTCAAATTTCATTAGATCGGGTCTATAAACCCATTGGGTCCGCCCCTTTCATCGCAAGTTGCATATTGCGTTGTTCAATGGACCTTGTCGTGGGGATCCGCCGATCGCCGATCACCGATATGTCGATCCGCTGATGGCTGATATCGCACCTCGCGTATCGGATCGGCGGGGTCTATGCCTTCTGCTCCTCCGATCGCCGATATCGCATGCCTGCCTTCCTCCGACCCGATATATCGGAGATCGATGATTGGGGGTTCTAAAGGTCTTTGCGTTAAGCTCGCCCTTTGCACTTCTTCTGATGCGATTTCCTTAAGGAACACATATAAAGCCTTTTATGCCATTTTTTAGAAGAAATGCCTCCTTTTTTCAAAGGACAAAGGCAATCTTCTTTATGTGATAACTTCATCATTCGAAGTCCGTTTTAGCCCATTCAAGTTGTAGTAGATTCAGAATGAAAAGATCTACGCAATGGGACTATTTCCAGGAGCATCCTTGGACTTTCATTTTCCCCTATTTCCTACAAGTCAAACCAGAACTTTGACTGCTTCTATCTCCTTCATTCGGACTTGGATTGGAGTGCCGTTCACACCGTTGGAATCAGGGCGACGAGTAATTCGATCTGATGTCAAGATAATTGCCTTTCTGTTGCTTTGAATTTTGAGCTTTTCCCATGCCACAGTGTCTGAAGATCCACCTAGATCAATCCTCCCCACTAGAGAGATTTTGGACCCCAAAAGCATTAGCACGCTGTCTCAATCCACACTTTCAATCACCTACACGCGAAACTAGTACATTCTTGCAATCATGCACACCACACATGACTCAACAACCCCTCCTTGCCAAGAGTTCATAACACACACTCATTGGCTAAGGATTACATAAAAAATAATTAATGCCTCAAATACTAATAAGGAAAGGCCAATGTATCATCGTTGCATCATCATTTTTACATTTACTTGCAACGCATGATTTACAATGGTGGCCACAACAAGCTACTACCCCTAAAAAAACAGACTTAATAAAGTAGACCACTGTGAATGGTGTGGATTCATCTGTTGAACATGTTCACCTTTCGACTCTTCTAGCGATGTTTCCAGAACATGGAGCATCAGACACATGATTTGTTGGTGTCCCTCTTTGTTGCAATGATTACAACGATTCTTTCTCCTCCAAACTTTTCTGTCCACATTGGGGCACTTTTCCCTGGTGTTCCTTCGATAAGTGTTCATGGAGCCTTCATTATCGCTGGACTGTGAGGACAGAATTTTGTCATCTATCGTTGGCTGGTTACTAGCTGTATTGGAGCTTTCCCCCATTTCCTTTCTGGTGTATCCAAGTCCTGCATGGTGCGGCAATTCCTTGACTTTGATGGGGTTTATGATGCCTTGGCCTTTGATGTCGAGGCCCTTTCCTTGATATCCCATTTTCTTCATTAGTTTGGATCCAATTGCTGTAGTATGTTTTTCAAAAGCAACAAATCCATCATCATGGAAATCATATGAAATCAGAGAATTGCTTTTTACCTCCAGATAGCTATGTAGCAGCTTTTCCAAGGCCTTGTCCTTGGCTTGCAACTGGCGTAGTAATATTTTGTTTTCTTCCCTTGCCTCCTGTAGAAGCCTCTTTAGCTCAACATTCTCTACTTGGATGTGGTGGTTGACCTCCTTAAGTTCTTGGCGTCCTACTGCAGGGAGTGCCCTTTTATGTCAGTTGGAATCCTTGATTCATTGATGGAATCAAACCCCAAATCTATGGGTCCTCCTGCCGCGATCCCAAAGGCTGCAAACTTTGTCTCATCGCTGGAGTCAGACCCCAAGTCAATGGGCCTACCCCGTGCGAATCCTATAGCTGTGACCTTCTCGTCTTCCTCTGACTCGGAATCTTGGCTTTGCTACACGGTGGCGACGACCTTCTGCTTCCCCTTTCTGTCATTCCTCTCAGGTCTCAGCTCAGGGTGCAGCTTCCAACAATTCTCTTCGTCATGCCCCTCTTTCTCACAATGTGTACAAGAGGGATTTTCTCCCCTTCTCTTGGCTGCTGCGGTTCTCTTTGAGTGGTCATCTTGTCCATGTGTTCCCTTGTTTTCCAGATGGATGGCCTTTACACTGGCCAAGTCAATGGTAGTAGGTTCAAACAATAATAAGGAATGTCTAATGTAGCTATTGAATGATCCAATATACTTGGTTACTACTTCAGGTGAGTCAAGTTCAATGTCTAAATTAAGTGCTTGCTTTCTAAACTCCTCTGTAAAACTTTGAACATCCTGACCTTTGCCTTGCCTTAAATATTGCCAATTCATTAATGCTTTCTACTTGTAACCCAAGGGATAAAATTGTTCCTTTAACACAGAAATTAAATCAGGCCATGAGGAAAGAGGGTTACCCACATTCTTACTGCTTTGCAATCTTCTCTCCCACCAAATGAGAGCAGTGCCACTCAGCCGAAGAGAGGCCAGCTGAATCTTTGCCTCGTCCTCTGCGCTCTGTTGAATCCTACAGTAGATCTCAATTTTCCTAATCCAGTTATTAAGATTCTTTGCATTACTTTCCCCGTTATACATGGGAAGATCAAATTTGACATCTAATTTAAAGAAAGGTTTCTTAGATGCATCCCTTGAATTTCTACGATTATGGTGATGAGAGGAAGAAGAACTTTCACTCATGGAAGGAGAAGGAGGGGTTCCTTATCCACCATTTCCATGCGCTGAACCTTTTTCTTTTGGTTTTCTCTCTTCTGCGTTCTCCAGCCTTGAAAGCAACTGACCGACATTATCTGCCATTAAATAGAAGGTTTTGCGGAAATTGTGCTCCTCTTCAAGACGAGCCTCTTCATTTTCCATGTTTCTCCTTCGATGTGCACGCCTCGCTTCGGGATCGAACGTCTCTAGTTTCCCTTCGCCTCTTCAGATCCTGTTTCTTGTTAGCTTACAAACATGCAATTCACATCTAAAAAGACTTGCTCTGATACCACTTGATCTAGGGATCTTTTGCTTATAGATGTATTAAAGAATCACATGCATAAATTACTGCTTAATGACAGAAATCTAATGTGCATACGAGAGAAGAAGAAGAAACACATAAAGCATGAGAAGAAGACAACAAGACTTGATAACGGAGTTCATCCAACTTCGACTATGTCTCCAGGGCCTTCTCGATCAATGGGGAGGCCTTCATTCATTAAATGGCATGAAAAGAAGAGAATATAATCATTAATTACATAAAAGGAGTCTTATACCTCCCTATGGAAAATGACTGAGAAATGCATAACTCAGATGGAGAAATAGATAGCACTACTGATTTCGTGGCATCGAGAAGGGCAGAAACCATATAGAATTTGTCAAAATCTGGACAAGATGACTTTTGCCCCTCCTGCAAGCTCTGCCTCGAACTGCATGCCAATTCCTCTCCCCCCCTACACTTTTCCACGTGCATCAGATTTTATAACACTTCCTTTGTTACATGCGTGCTTAGATTGGAGGTCGGTTTGTTTAGAATAGCAGCCATTGAATGGAAGGATCGACGGGCACAACCAAACCTCGAAAATATGCCTTTTTCCGTTAAAACCATAATACACGAAAACACGCAAAATCTGACTACAAAGCCTTTAATCCGAACTTCAAATTTCATTAGGTCGGGTCTATAAACCGACCGGGTCTACCCCTTTCATTGCAAGTCACATATCGCGCTATTCAATGGCCCTTGTTGCAGGGATTCGCCGATCACAGATTACTGATATGCCAATCCACCGATCGCCGATATCGCACCTCGCGTATCGGATCAACAGGGTCTATGCCTTCTGCTCCTCCGATCGCCGATGCCGATCGCCGATATCGCATGCCTACCTTCCTCTGACCCAATATATCGGAGATCGCTGATCAGGGGGTTCTAAAGGTCTTTGCGTTAAGTCCGCCCTTTGCACTTCTTTCGATGCGATTTCCTTAAGGAACACATATAAAGCCTTTTATGCCATTTTTTAGAAGAAATGCCTCCTTTTTCAATGGACAAAGGCAATCTTCTTTCTGCGATAACTTCATCATCCAAATTCCGTTTTAGCCCATTCAAGTTGCAATAGATTCAGAATGAAAATATCTATGCAATGGGACTATTTCCAGGAGCATCCTTGGACTTTCATTTTCCCCTGTTTCCTGCAAGTCAACCCAGAACTTTGACTGCTTCTATCTCCTTCATTCGGACTCGGATTGGAGTGCCGTTCACACCGTTGGAATCAGGGAAATGAGCACTTCGATCTAATGTCAAGATAATTTCCTTTCTGCCACTTTGAATTTTGAGCTTTTCCCATGCCACAGTGTCTGAAGATCCACTTGGATCACCTTTTATCTTTTTAGTTTTTAGGGAGTGTAGGGCTTCCTGTGCTGTGCCAATAGCTTCATGGATTTGTCTATTATGGAGGAAAGCAAATTTCTTAGGGGAAATGTGACAAGATAGGATGGGTTTGAGACGGTTAGCAATAATCTTGGCTATGATCTTATGAAGGCAGTTACATAGCGAAATAGGCAGAAATTCATTGAAAGATGAAAGAGAGTGAGATTTAGAGATCAAAGCGATGAAGTTGGTATTGATAGCCTCATACATACGCCAGGAAGTCCTCCATTCCTCCACCTCCCTGAGCAGGTCTCGTCCAATGATCTCATAAAAAGCAAGTTAGAATTTAATTGTCTAGCCATCCAACCCTGGACTTCTATATTTTTTGAACCATTTCAATGTACATTCCAGTTCCACCTAAGAGACAGGGGAATTGAGCTCCTCGAACTCTTCCAGTTCCACAAATCTAGGGAAGTGAGCTGAAATTTGAACAATTTTAGCCAGAGAGGCACCTAGAGGGGCCTTATAAAGATTTCGAAAGTGATAATTTCCAAGACAGGATAACTGGTTATAAGTTTTTGGCGAGCCCCCATCCTCCATGGGCATATTCCAAATAGTATTGCTGACTTTTCTTCCCTTAGCAAAATTTTGAAAGAATTTTGTGTTCCCATCTCCTTCTTTTAACCAAACAGCTCGACTCCGGAGACGACAAGTGATCCGGATTTAAACAGGAACACAACAAATTACAGAGATAACCATAAATACGAAGATGCAGCGGAAATAATACTTCATTTCATTACTGTAAAATACTGCAATATGCTTACAAACAGAAATGTAAATAAACCAGCTAGGGCGATGGTAGCTTATCTCTGAGAAGAGATGTGGCGCTACATGCCTCTGAACTGTGTTACAATGAGGCTCGAAGGCCTATTTATTGTTGAGAAACAATGGAAAACCCTTAACATCCCAAAACCTAACCCTAGAAGATGAAACGCCAAATTGTGGGCCCCGTTTGGGTAAGTTGGTACATCAACTTCCCGGGGTCGTAACTTTGGCATATGATCTCCGTTTGATGCGTACAATAGCTTGTTAGAAAGATCTATCCGATCACTACAACTTTGGGAAGAGAAACATCGGTCCATGGACCCATGTTGCCCCCAGATTTCCCAAAAAATGTCGTTTAGGGCCTCAAAATGGCTCTGGAATTTCAAGACCCGAAAAACTACTAAAAATAGTAAATTGTGCTACAATTACGGAAAATGAAAAAATGAAAGAGATAGTTGTGGGGGTCCAAGTGGGATAGGTGGGTGGCCACCAACATCCACCTGGATCATTCCTCCCCCCTTATGAAGCAATGGTCCCCATTGCATTGAGTTCCTCCATCTGCTGAACTTGGTCCCTGGTGAGCTGTTCTGCAACCTCTGATGTGTCCAGTAATGGTGGGAAGCATGGTCGAGGGTGGTACACATTAAACACTTTGTGCAGGTGAAGGAATGGAGGAATGTTGTGCTCCAAAGCATTGTTCCCAACAACCTTTCTACTACTATAAGGACCATGTCGGAGTGGTCTGAGATTCTGATGGGCTTTTGTAAGGTGTTCTTTCTACAGATGTAACCAAACTTTGTCGCCCACCTGAAACTTGTGTGGTACCCCTGTGGGTGAGGAGAAGTTGTTCTTGTGTTCTGTCATGACCGTATCCCTTTGCTGTTGCTGCTGCATGGAGGAACCCTTCGTGGGGGTCGTGAATGTAGCAACGATCTTCCCCTTACTTTGGGAGCGAACTAGATAGAAAATAAATTTCCTAGTCTGTGAGATGAGCTTGCTGCCTTTCTTAGCAGCGATCAAAGAGGTGGCGGTAGGTGGGGCTACCTCCAGTATCCTGTATGATGAATTACACAAAGAAATAATGATAGCACGAGGCCTTGATTCATACACAACATGTCGCCTCCACAAGTATGGCTGACCTAATAATACATCACAAACATCAAGAGGTGTAACATCACACAATACCTCATCTGTGAAGGGCTTGACGCTGTAGGGAAGGCGACACTGTTGGCGAACTTTGATATCTCGTCCTTCATGAAGCCACTTGATATTGTGCGGCTGGGGGTGTGGTGTAGTCGGTAGGCCCAACCGCTTCATGACCTTTGCTGAAATGAGGTTCTTTTGGCTGCCACTGTCGACAATGAATTGCAATGGTGAACCCTTCATCCACATCTGTGAGTGGAAAAGACGCTCTCCCTTCTCTGGATCTTCGGGCTCATTCTTCTGGATCTTGGCGGTGGCAATAATGATGTTAGGCTCCGCATTAATGATCTGCTTCCCTTTACCATTCCCCTTTTTAGGTTCTGACTCAAGGTTGGAACATGCATCTGATTCGGAAGCCTTCAATTCAGCCACCAGCGACTGCTTGGTCTGACATTCACTTTGTGTTGTGAGTGGGGCTCTTATGGAACTCACACCACTTTCCGATGTCCTTCTTCGACTTCGTGGTGTTGTTCTTTTCTTGTGGCTTCGACGGGTTGTCTTGGGTTGCCTCATCTTGGCTTTGTCCTTGGTTCTGTGATTTGGGGAAGCCTTTCCCTTGCTTCGGATTCGCAGATCCAAAGTCTCGCTTCTTCTGTTTAAACTTCTGCTCAATTTTGACAGCGTATCGGTATGCCGTGCCGAGCGAGGAGATGTTCAGGAATTCCATCTCTTCCTGGATGTACCGATGTAGGCAGCCATGGTATTTGAGTACCAAATGTAGCTCAGAATCCTTGATACCCAACTGTGTGCGAAGTGTATGAAAAATGTTTGTGAACTCCAGCACATCTTGGTCCCTTCCTTGTCGTAGTGTGGTCCACTTATGTATTTGTCCTCATAGCTTTTGACAGGGTAGTACTGCTCCTTGATGGCATCTCGGAATGAGTTCCAAGTGGGTGCAGCTAAAAATAGTGAGGTTGTGCTTTCATCCTTCTGCTCGCAGTAGGTTTCCCACCAGTCCTTGACGTGGGGGGCTGCTTTGAGAAGAGCGAAAACAATCTTTTCCAACTCGAAAATTCATGAACAGAAAAATAACCCTCTAGCAGATTTAACCATTTATCTACAACATCTGCATCTATTTGACCCTCGAAGATGGGTATTTCAAAGTTAACTTGTACCTTAAAGGGCATGGCGTTTCCAGAGTAGTCGCTGGAAGCCAATGCGTCACCTCTGGGTAGCCGCTGAAGGATCTGCACAAAGCTGTCCATCATCGCGTTCCTTTGTCGCTCGAGGGCTTCTTCGAGCAAGATTTTGATAGGATCTCCTACCCCCTCGTCTTTCTTTTCATCTGCCATGGGAGGCCATCGGGATTTGCGAGGCTGGTCTTGCAAAGGTTCGACTAGTTCAAGCCCTAACTCCTTATATCTTGACCTCGTTGGGGACATACAAAGAAAAACAGAGAAAAAGCAGACCGCTTTGATACCACTAATCCGAATTTAAATAGGAATGCAAAAAATTACAGAGATAACCATAAATACAGAGATGCAGTGGAAATAATACTTCATTTCATTACTGTAAAATACTGAAATATGCTTACAAATAGAAATGGAAATAAACCAGCTAGGGCGATGGTAGCTTATCTCTGAGAAGAGATGTGGCGCTACATGCCTCTAAACTATCTTACAATGAGGCTCGAAGGCCTATTTATTGTTGAGAAACAATGGAAAACCCTTAACATCCCAAAACCTAACCCTAGAAGATGAAACGCCAAATTGTGGGCCCCATTTTGGGTAAGTTGGTACATCAACTTCCTGGGGTCGTAACTTTGGCATACGATCTCCATTTGACATGTACAATAGCTCGTTAGAAAGATCTATCCGAGCACTACAACTTTGGGAAGAGAAACATCGGTCCATGGACCCATGTTGCTCCCAGATTTCCCAAAAAATGTCATTTAGGGCCTCAAAACGGCTCCGGAAGTTCAGGACCCGAAAAACTGCTAAAAATAGTAAATTGTGCTACAATTACGGAAACTGAAAAACTAAAAGAGACAATTGTGGGGGTCCAAGTGGGATAGGTGGGTGGCCACCAACATCCACTTGGATCATTTGCCAAGTTTCTTCCCTCTCCCTCAGGATTTTTGACCTCTATTCTTCCAAATTAATGAGATGGGACTTTGCCTCTGCCGAGGTGAAACACCGACCCTGTTCATCCAGTAGCGAGGCCAAAGTCTGTTCAATATCTCTGAGGATTTTTTCATCCTGATCTCTTTTATCTTTAGCCAAAATAATAGAAAGTCTCTTAATCTAAGTGAGATTGGCATAGAAACCTTCCGCCAAGGATCTCCCTGAGGATGGTGGATTTGATAACCAGAAATCTGTGACCAACTAAATATAAGAGGGGTTCGATAGCCAAGTAGAGTTGAATTTATATGGGACCCTTGGTTTCTAAGAGAGGCCAGTGATCTCCAAGTAAATGGGGGAGTGTTCCAATAATCCTCCAGAACCAACCCATTGTCTGAATAAGGATAGTCTCTGAATCAGGGTGTCCTTGATGAGGAAGTGATCCAAACGCCTGGCTAGGGCAACCTCCCCAATTTTGCAATTTCACCAGGTGGGTAGAGGATTTACCATGGGGATGTTCATCAAATGATGCTGTTCAAGCAGCTGCTCCATAACATCTGAAAGCGGACCCACCTGAGCATTTGTCCCCATGATTCCTCATATCCAATGGAGAAGTTTAGGTCGCCACCTAGTATGAGATTTTCAGAATTTGTGATGGATAGATTAAGGAGATGGTTCCAGAAGGCCTATCTGTTTTGAAAAGGGCCATATACATTGAAAATCTGGAGATCCATGCCCAAGTCCGATGAAAAAATATCCATTCCAATGAAACCAGCACCACCCTAGGAGGCCTTGAGGTGAATAGAGCGGAGGTTATATCCTAGGGTCAGTCCTCCCGATCGACCCATGACATCTAGGGAATGGAAGGTCCAACCAGGTTTCAGGGATAGGAGTACGTGAGAAATATGATAAGCCAAACCCAATGTTTCTTGTAGGAAGCTATTGTCTACAGACTCAGATTCAAACAATTGTCTGAGGGTTATCTTTTTGGGCGAGCTAGCCAGGCCCCTGTAGTTAAATGAGAGCCACTTCATGGGGGAAATTTTGGAAGGGTGTTCAGAGCTCTAAGTACCTGATCAAGAGATGATTGTCTTCCCGAAGCCACTTCAACCCCGGCTAATAGGATGGCCTTTGATAAATGGGATTTACGCCCTCTGGTGGATTTGGGGGTGCATGAAGGAGGGGCCAGTCCCAACTGGAGGAATCAGATCAAATGGATGAGAGGGGGAAATAGGGGTGGAGATTGTAGGGGTGAGGGGTACCTTGGAGGGATGATGACGTATCAACAGAAGAGGATTGAACCGTGGGAGGGAAGGAGGGAGTTGTAGTTGAGAGGACTAGATGATGAGAGATGAGGGGGCAGGGGATGGAGGGAGAGGTGAAATCATGAGCCGATGCAGATGCAGTGTACAAATGCAATGCCGAACAAGAAGGAGAAGATGCAAATACAGAGTTAAGGTGAGGAGGAGTACTTGAGGAGCGAGCAGCCTCAGCAGTAGCCCTTGATCGGGTCATCAACGGGGAGGGTGGACGAGGAGCGCTCGAAGTCGGTAGTTGATTTGGTGCCCCCTTCCTAGTCATCGGTGAAGAAGTTGGAGGAGTCTGCCCTGGTGCAGATGTAGGTGCCCTAACTGTCTCACCTTCTGATTCCTTAGTAGTGTCCGAGTCCTTACGAACCAGGGGGAATTCCTTGAAAAGGTTCCCTACCTTGTGACACCTGCAACATCTAAACGGTACACCTTCATAGTCCAGGATTTGGATCCTGGTGAAATTCTTCCATTGTAGGGTGATTTTTTCCTCTAAACCCTCCCTTGTGTCAAGGTGGACCAAAATGCGAGCTAGAGACCAATTGCTCGATTTGATATAAGTCCTGTCGTAGTCCAAGTAGGTGCCAAGCACGCTCCTAATACGAACAAAAACATCCTTGGACTCGTACTACAGAGGGAGCCCATAGAGAGCTCAGGCAACCTAACCCATAACGGTCCAACACCGATCTGTTCTCTCTCAGGGTCAAATAACGGGCTCCAGCGCTTAAGCATGATCGGAGACATTTCAATGTGCCAGTATCTGGAAAGTGCCCAGTTGGTATAATCCTCCTGCTAGAGTTTGCACCTCAGGAAGATTTTTGAAGATATTGCCCCAAATCTCCTTGACCCAGAGTCTGAGCCGCTCAACTGAGTAGGCACGACCTCGAACCCTATCCACCAGAACCTTACCACTCGTGTTGACAACTTCACATTTGTTCAACCCTTCCCCAAATTTGAGGGTTAGGTCCTTACCAGAGGTCTTCAAACACTTGATCTTCCTCTTACCTGATCTAGGCACAGTCGGATGGTCCTGCAAAGGGTCCGGAGAGCCCTGATTCTCTTGCTGATGTTGTTGCGCAGAGTGCCAAACTTTAATGACTGGGGTCCCAAAGCACTTGGATGGGATGGAGGAGGGGGTAGATGTCGCTGTAGAGGTGGAGGGAGCTATAGGCTCAGGCAGGGTGTGCCCAGGCTTAGAGATGTTACTAGCCTTGGATGGGAGCATGAAGGGCGACGCGTGCGACAGATCCCCGGTAGGTGAGGGTTCAAAAGGGGAGGAGGATGGTGAGCAAGCAATAAGTGGGTGGAGGGTCACCGGCGAGAGCAGAGGGTACTCAAGCTCTGTGGAATAAATGGAAAGGGTGGCGAAGGGGAGGTCGGATGAAGATGGTCCGGGGAGAGTAACAACAGGTGGTGAAGTGGAAAGGAGCGGTTCAGATGGATCCAGGAAAACAATAGACAAAAAAGCTGGCATAAGGTTAGGGCTTCACCAAATAGGGACATAGGGGTCAGGGTCGGCAGAATAATCCACCTCTTCTAACTCCATGTCTAACATATTGCAGCAGTCCCGGCGAAAGTGAAAGGCAACGGTGACAACAATTAGCACAGAGGGCAGCCAATAGTTGACAGAGAGTGACAGTGCACTCCTGCAGAGGTCAATTTTTAACTACAGAACATAAAATCCTATCCGTAACCCCTGCTCAGAGCGACCGCCTATGTTAGGGTTTCCATCCAGGAGAGAGCCTTCATATATCAAATACTGCGGTTCATCCTCAAGATGAACCACAATAGTTGTTTTGAAACATTGACCAAAAGACCGATAATGTGATTAATCTGGAAAACAAATCTCAAAAACTCAAGAATATTTTCAATTCTCTCGATAAATACACTGACCATTCTAAGCCCTATGATGGCATTTTTTCTTGTGCTAGAATTTGTGTTGAGATTGACCTTGAGAAAGGCCTCCCTGAAGCTATTCAACTAACATTTGATAATTTAAATTTCATTCAACCCATGGACTATCATTAGATCCATTTCAAATGCAATTTTTTGCTATGAATATCAACACTTTGCCAAAAAATTCCCTAAATATACATAATAGCAAAGATAGGAGGGTCAAGGAGAACAATGGAAACATCCTAAAAGGATTAGAGGCCCAACTAGCCAAGAAGGTCCCTCCAAAAAATCTATCCATTCCCAAATGCAGTGCCTCAAAATCCCCCCTCCTCTCCTCATGTTGAAGGATCCCATGCTCATTCCAACATAAAAAGTCTTGTGAGAACCCCTTTAGGAAGAAGATATGAACCACTTGCTCAAATCCATAATCAAGATGATATAGATTATGATGAAGAAGTTTATATTTCGCCTTCAAATGCCCAAAAATGCTTAAGAAAACTACTTTTTGGATCAACTTTGGCAAAAGAAAGATTAAATGGTGAAATAGAGAAGGGAAATGCAATTGGAAGATTATGAAAAAGGGTATAATGAAATCCCAATAGAGACAAAAGAGAGCAGTAGGAAAACAAAGACAAAGAAATTGGAACATAACACAAAATCGAAGGAGTGCACAATAGAGGAACATGATCCTCTAGGAATCATAATGGTTAGGTTTCTCAAGGAGGAAACCCTAAAGTTTCAAGTAATGAAATTCATATCCTAGAGTTGTAGTGGTTTATGAAGTAAAACCAAATAGAAACAGTTCAAAATTTAATGAAAGTAAAAAATCCCAAATCATCTCATTCCAAGAGACAAAACTAGCGCAATATGAAGTTCTCAAAAGGAGTAATACCGTATGGCAAGGAAGTGGAGTTAAAGAAGTGAGCTATAGAGGAGCCCTTGGAGGCATTTGCACCCTCTGGTCACAATAATCCTTCAAATTATTTCAAGTTCAAATCTCTCTCCATTGGCTTGATACCAAATTTGTTCACATTCCTTCAGGGAAAATTTGATATACATAATTAACATTTATATGCCTATAACTTATCTAGAAAATTCCAATGTTGGAATTCTCTATATTCTCTTAAGGAATTACATTTTGGAAAAAAAAATATCTTTGTTGGAGACTTGAATACCACCCTCCACACTTGGTAGAAAATGTGAAGCAGGGGGGGGGAGGAGGCGGGGGGCCGCGGGGGGGAGGGTGTGTTCCATTGTTAGATATCCCTTCAAAGAAAAGATGGAAGATTTTATTTCTTTGCTAGATCACATTGATGTTAAACCTATTAAAGGAAAGTTTGCATGGAATAATTAGAAACAGGGAAGCCCCAAGGGTTGCTTAATTGGTCGAGTTCCCATTGCTAAGTACCTTTCCAAGTGAGAGGTCATGGGGTCAAATCTCCTCGACACCCTTGGGGTTAGGCCCGACTAGATAAGCTAATGGGTAGATCCCTTCTAGTGGATCTGCCCAGATTATTACCCGTGGATGTAGCGGTCACTCAGTGACCATGAACCAGAGTTGAAAAAAAAATTAAAGACAGGGGCCATGGCACATTTTCACTTACCTTGATTGCTTCATAGTTCATGGAGCATTTTTAAAACAAAGGTTTTTCTTCAATTCTCATATTCTAACATGAAGCGACTCTAGTCATAAACCGATAGCTTTGCTTCTCCATCTCCAAGAGGACTGCAAGCCCCTTTGATTAATATTCAATCCATAATGGATATAGGATCAATATTTTTACAAGATTTTTTCAACCGCTTGGAGGCACCAATTCGACGGGTCCTCGAACCATATTTGGTAGTAGAAATAAAATTCAGTAAATTGTGCTTAAATAATAGGTTAAGATTCGTTATAGTGCCAAAGAAGCAAACATTGTTGACCTAAAATCTCTCTCAAAGAAATCCAAAATCAATTGGATAATGGTCCCATAATCAAGGAGTTGCTCACATAAGAAAAAAATGAGTTGACTTGTCTTTAGAAGGCTCTTAGAGCAAAAGAAGTATGTTGGACACTAAATTCAAGGAGCCTTTGGATTAAATTAGGGGATTGAAATACCAAATATTTCCATAGACAAGCCAAAATGTAGTTATGGTGCAATAATGTTCAACCAATATAAGTCATGGAGAACGCATAAAATCCTTTGTCAAGACCAGAGAGGCAACCCTCTAATAATTCAAGCTTATCTATTCATAACCTAAACAATCTTTTAATGAAGATAATGAAGAAATGATAGAGCATATCTTGCACACAATTTTTCCAAAAGATAATGGAAAATTAAATTAGACTATATCTCAAGAAGAAATATGAGAGATAATTTCTTCTTTCAACCCTGACAAGGACACTAGCCCAAACAAATTCATAATGTAATTATATAGGAAATATTGGCACATTATCAAATATGCCCTTCTTAGGATGATCAACTTTGTTCATCAAACAATGCAGTTGGGAAGGGGCATAAATTCAAACTTTCTAGCTCCAGTGCCAAAAGAGGTAAATCCTTCCTCTTTTTCTAGATTTTGTCTAATCTCTTTATGTAATGTATCTTATAAAATCATTTCCAAAATAATATCCAACTATTTACAACCTCTTCTTCTCAAGGTTATATCTGAAAACTAGGGAGGCTTTGCGGGGAAAAGGAAAATCATGGATAACATAATCATTATGTAAGAAGCAATTCACTCCAATAGAAATAGAAGAGAAAAAGTCATGGTAATAAAATTGGGTATGACTAATTCCTTTGATTGTGTTTATCACAAAATTCCTATTTAATGTTCTTAGAAAATTTGGATTTGGAGAAAATATAATCAATTGGATCTTTTCTTGTATTGGAAACCCATGGAGCTCACTTGTGGTGAATAACATATCTATAGGGTTCTTTAAAGCTTCAGAAGGTATCCATAATGGATTTCCACTCTCCCCCATTCTATATATTTTAATGGCTAAAACATTAAGTCACAAACTAGAATATGAGAGATTATCGAGGCAACTTTCGGGCATTATAATTTTCCATGGATTCAGCATTGACCATGCCAAAATTGTTGATGATACTTTAGGAGAAGATCCAGTAATTATAACTTCTAGGTTCAAAAGAGTCCCCAAAAGTTTTTTAAATTCCACTAGAGGACAAGTTAATTCAGAAAAGAGCCAGCTTTATAATGGGGATGTCAAAAACCTTTCCCAAGTTTCTCTATGTAGAATTATGTGCTTCCCTGATGCCGGGGATTACCCCCGCTTACACCCATAGTATGCATGTAAAATGCATAAGCACATTTGTCCCAGGAATTTAACTCACCAAGGAGTCAAATCTTCAACCATCAATGGTAATAATTCATAGACTAACCAACATAGTCTAACCCTTAGGTAATATTCACTTATCGGACCTCAATTAACCCTTAAGCTTTCACATAAGACTTTCTTAAAGCCTTTCATTAAGTTCTTCCTATCGGGACTTTAAAATCCCTCATAACCTTCATTAATGTTAATATTGGACCTAACCACAAACCCTTCCTTAACTTTGGTTATGCATAAACCTTAACCCAAAAACCTTTTCCACACATTATTTCTATTACACCCCCTTTTTAATAGAAATATACATAATCTTACCTTTTTAAACCAGAACTTCGCTTTATCAGAAAACACAGGAATAACCCGACTGAAACACATAGGCCAGACTTCAAACATTATAAACCCGCGTTCATAATTGTCATCAGGTCTGCTCATCGCCTCTTTGCATTATCGCGTGTCGCTTTCCATTCACCGATCCCTGATCAAATTATGACCGTCGATCTAGACTCGATCCGACGGTAGGACTTCCACCCGATCAACAGAACAGAACGATGACCTTCCGCCGTAGATCTTCCTCCATCGTATCCGACGATTGTTATTTATTTCGGATAGACAACGAGCATGGGGTTTAACCACCCGATAAAGCGGTTTCCCCTTTCCACTTTACTGCTACGTGTCGTGATATGTATGGGATCAGGCACTCAACGCTCGATACCACTTATGGTTTCTTCGCTGCCCGAAATACCATTTCGCTTATAAACCCGCCTTTTCACTAGTTACTTCCCGCGCTCTTCTATCATGCGATGACCGTTGATCTATGAGATCGATGGTCCTCGTTCTTTGATGCCTACGCCGTTGATCTTCGAGATCCAACAGTTCATATGCATCACCTCTTCACTTCTCCGCTCGTTCCTTTCCTTTGACTTTATTTCGTCCTTCAGTGTTTTTCCTTATGGTTTTGGGTTTTTCTTCAGGGTTTCGGTTTTTTCGCTCTTCCTCTTCCTCTAAGCTTAACTTCCTATGCGAATTCTCACTTCTCTACCTCTCTAGAGCTTACTCTGATCTTCCAATTGGATTCAAAGACCCATGATGATTCCTCTAAATCATTCTCTCCTCTATGTATTCTACAGAATTCTACCTGCAACCCCTGTTACAGAACCTATGAATTCACATATAATTCAATCATTCAATATACGTTCCACACACTTACACAGCTATGGAATAAACCTCTGTATATATAATTATGAACAATTGATTACATATCGAGACCCTCTGTCTCTCACAGGCCTAATATTCAGTATCAGTGGCCTCCTCTTCTTCACTCTGCCCGTAGGCTTACATTTATACCAGAAAGGTTCTGTTGAACTAATTCTAGTTCAAATCCTAGATCTACTGAACTAACTCCTAAATGTCCTCTATTTCTACTTCTAACTTCATTTAATCCCTAAGAACTCTCTCTAGTCCCTCGAATCATGAAACTACCTTTAAGAGTTATAATTGACTTCTAACTCTTTTGTCATTATTAACCACTCATGTTCTCCTTTATTTGAGAGCATTTACAAACATCCTCACACATGTAATTAATTCCTATCCTACTCACTTAAAAGCCTAAATATTACATTAACTTAACACTTAGGAAACCATTTTCCCTAAAACACATGACCCCCCTCTGTTTACTAAAATACAATGATTTTCCTTGGGTTGAATGCTCCTGCATCATTCCCCAATTCAAGAAGTTAGGTCATTTTCCATTATCTAGGAATCCTCATCTATATTAAGTGCTTCCCTCATCCATCTTGGCTTCCTTCCTCACCAAATTCAAAAACAAATTCTCATAATGGGGTATGCAATGGCTAATCCCTGTCAAGACGATTAATTCTATTAAGGTATATTCTTTTAGCTCTTCCCATCTTCCAATTCTCCACTCCACTGGTGCTGGTTGAGGTGAGGACTACAATTGCTCAATCACTTTGTAAATTCTTCTGGAAATGAGGGAAAACAAACAAAAAGTTATACCACTTAGTACGGAGTGGTTGCATGCCAAAAAACCATGGAGCTTTGGGAATCAAATATCCTTCTATTATGATAATAACAGTGGGAACCAAATTTCTTTGGTGCCTAATCATAGAGAAAAATGATTGGTGGAATAATTTCCTTCATAAAAAATATCGTGGTTGAAAAATAAAATGTTGTTTGGAGTTCTCTCCTTTGCCAAAATAGGGATCACAAGTTTGGAGACTTCTAGTAGTAGCCCTTCCTCTAATAAGTTCTTGGCTTACATGTTTGCAGGGTTGTGTGTCTCAAATTAATTTATGGGAAGAAAGAATTCTTGGTTGTCCTCCCTTGAGGCTTAACTAGGTGCTTCTTCCTCTTTGAGAATAGATGGAAAATAATGGGAAGAAATATCTCTCTGAAATCTCAACTTGGGCACCCAATGGAGAATGGATTAGATGGAATTTTTGGAATTTGCCCTCCCATTTACAATCATCAATATGATTCTTGACTTCAAAATTATTAGGGTGTGCTCTGAGTCGTAAAAATGAATAAGATTCAAGAGGATGGTGGGACTCAGGGTATCAATGCATAAAGGGTATGAATCTCTTCTCTTCTGTGATTGTCTCCCTGCTAAATATAGGTCTTGGAAGTAATTTGGCACATACATAGAATTCCTAAAATCAACATATTATGTTGGATTATTTCCCACAAAAAACTGCTCACAATAGAAAATCTCATTAAAAAGGGCATCCAAGGGCCATCAATCTATGTTCTCTGTTTTCAAAACAACGAATCCATTTCCCATTTACTTTTTTCATGTAATTTACCAAGAAATTATGGAATACAACCTTAAAATACCTAACTCCAAGACTCCAATGGCCATCCCACTTTCTTAAATTCTTTGATGCATAGCCCACATTGTATATAGGATACTTTTCATGGAAACCCGTTCTAAAAAGACTCTCACGAGCTCTCCCCAGATTCATATGTTGGAAAATATGGTTATCCCATAACAAAGCTACCTTTGAAGAGGCTCATTCCCAACCCATAATTGTAGTTGAAAAAGAGACTTCCTTTCTCGTTGGACACCTAAAATCCAAGAGCCATATAATCTCTTAGCCAAAAACTTTGGTTAGACAAGAAAAAAGTTGGTTCTCATCTTTCAATTTAAAGTTCACTAGCCCATTAAACTCTCGTCGTTCCAGTAATTGTCATATAAGGATACCTCCTAAAGAATTTGACCATTGGCTAAGATCTCAACAAAGTTACGTTCTCTATTTTGATGAGGCTTCTAATCATAACCTAGGGGTGGTATTTGCAAGGGGGTGATGGGTGTGCTAATGCACCCCAAAGGATAAGAATAAATAACTTTTCCATGGAGCTTGGGCAAAGCCTACAATAATCAAGAAGAGGCATATGCAGTAGTATAACAAGGAATCAAACAAACCTTTACACTAAACATCAACAAATTAATCATGGTGGGAGACTCAACACTTATAATTAGGCACCTCCATTTTAATTCTATTATGCAGACACTAGGCTCTAATTAATTTTCAAGAAAATTCATATTGTTTTGAATCACATCTAGGAATTTAAATCCCTTCAAATGCTAAGGTAAGGCCATACAAGGGTGGATGAACTTGTAAATTATGCCACAATATGATGAATGAACCTTAAGAATAAATGGGAGGGATATTTATACCCCATTCCCTTGACCACTGTAAAGGATGGTTGACACTATTTGGAAAGTAGTGGTGCAACTATACACATGGACAAAATGTAATCCTTGTAATCATTTAAACATAACAATTGTACCACATTCACACATATTTCCCTTGCCCCTCGCATATGCCTTAATACTATTTATAATGACACTCACGATGTAGAGTTTAGTTATGGCGTCACAAATTCAATTTAAATCATGGATGTCAAACTCACCTTGCTTGGATGAATTCTTATTTATACTTTCTATAATCATTAGGGAGGAAGTGGGTAATTTCTTTTCAGATTTTCATAGTCCTCATCTATCTTGGCCCTTTGCTCTATTCTTTGATTTTTTGTGGCATCGATTTCTATGGATAGGGTGGAAGTAGGGCTCAATTTTTGTTGGCCCCTACTCCCATGTTTGTTTATGAATCTTAATTTAGTGTGGAAGTGACCAAAATGTAAAGTTCCTGAACTGTGTCGATGTGAGTTGAGCCATGTAGATTACCAAGTGAAAATGACAATGTATTCCTAGAAAGGAAAAAATGATACCCCTCTTAGTCACTCAAAATAACTCTCTAAATTGTAGCAAGAAATGAATCATCTCTAGCTACAACATGCACAATTACCAACAATATGGTCTACAACTATGGATATTCTCATTAGCCAGAGACAACAAATTCATAGAATGGAGGATGAGAGCAATGCACTCAAAATCCAAATTGAAGATTTGAAACTTTTAGGACAACAAGATCTCCAATATTCAAAGTCTTCAACTCACTTTGTAAGTTATCCCCTACATACTCTGCTTGATCTGAAGGTAGAACCTCAGTTTGTCCCTCCACTAGGTTGGTAAGCAAATCTCCCAACTAGTAAACTTATGCAAGTTAAAGCTTGTCAAATTTTGGACATTTTCTATATAGTATTTACAACAACGAATAATAACTATGAAGAATTTAGGTTGATATATTATATAAAATACGAGCCCCTGAAATTCTTAAAAGAACACAACTAAATTGGAAATTTTGATCCATTATTGTGCCACAAATGTGGATTTATATTACAAATTCTCGGTTATTTTTCAATATTTTTAAATAATTAATAAAAAATATTTTTTAAAAGAAAAGTTTATAAAAATTTGTTGATTATCTTTTGCATAATACATTTCTATAGAAATAATCATCATTAACATATAAAATTTATACGCATAAATTAACATATACAATATAATTTACAATAAATTATCATTTACATAAATAGATATTTTATGGAAAATATCATCACTTTATGAATCACATATATACACTTAGTTAATATTTTTAATATTAAATTAGTATTATTATTATTTTTGTGGCGTAAAATTTTGTATTTCCCTCTACTAAAATAATTACATGGCGGAGGTTGGAGCGGGAGGGATCATTTTTGATCCCGGAGAAATGTCACAACTTGGATATGTGGCTCATGCTCTGTTAGCCTCGATTGAAAGATTAGAAGTGATGGTGCAATGACAACAAACCCATCGGGTGAAGACGAAAAATTCCTGGAAACGAAAAATTCTCACCCATCGGGTGAAGACGAAGGACTCTCTGAATGCCATTAGGGAAGAAACGCTTCTTCTCTCGGAGAGGGTGGAAACTTTGGAGGTCTCTATATCCGCAGTGGGAGGAAATTCGAGTGATGAGCATGCAGTGGGTAGTCTACCTCTGGAAGTGAAAAGAGTTCATCATCCTCATGGCCCTGATGAAGGCAGTCCCAGTGTTGGCTGACTATGGTCGCAGTGTTGGCTGACTATGGAAATTTACGTGGGTTTTTTGCGACAAGATCAATTTTTTCCTCCCTTAGTTTAATATGAATTATTCCAAATTCATAAGATTCCAAATTCATAAGACTGTTAGGGAATTTTTGTAAGCTTTATAATTGCAAAATCTATTATGTAAACTGGAATATTCATACTCTTCCTAGAAGTAAACTCTCAGTTTACTTGGACAATTCTGCAAATGATGTTTCTGAGATTAAAGGTAAGGGCGTTGACCCTCTATAGATTTTTTTTTTTAATAAATATATAAATAACTGTTATTTAAAAAAAAAATATTTACATGGAAATATTGAAAGTTTTAAAACAATCCCTCATTAGGAAAACCTGACCATATCCAAAAGTTCTCTGTCCCTAGAGAGCTAGAGGATATCAAGGTGTATAACAGTTCAAATTTACCATACATAAACTAAAATACGATACTTAATGGCCATGAAAGAAAATTGAGTAAAGAAGAAATTTAGAAACTAAATATATGATAAGTGATTAATTGGAAGGGTCCGAATTAGTAGTTGTGATTTGGATCAGATCCTTGTTTCTGCATCACGTGGTTGTAGTTGGGGGAGGGATGCCAAGGTTCTGCTCAATGTGCTCCAACCTTTGATCCAGGTCCTTGATATGCCAATGCAAGTGCTCCATGGAGTGGAGGATATTTAATCTATTATCTTGCCAATCCAGGAGGACCTTGCCTAAGAGGAATTTCATATGCCAATACAAGGCCATAGCGTGCATGTACTAGTTGAAGCACCCATGTGTATGTCTAGTTCCTGTCACCCAATCATCCAATTTAGCTAGTAACTTAGTGTTTGAGAGGTGGTGCCTATGGGATGCCACCTCTCTTGGCACAAGAGAGATCTTCCTGAATGGGGCCTGGGTTAATCTCTATAAATCAAACAATTGTTTCCTCCAATCAATGATGAACATGTGTACTGCCTTAGTTGGCTCGTTCCTAGTAATATGTCACTCCCTTGTGAACTTGGCCTTGCTGATGAGGTATGATGGATGCACAAGTAAGGAAAAGACCAAATAATGGGAGGGTGAGTGTCAAGAAGTGAACAAAGGCACACGATTAAGAGATCCAGGTGAGCAACATAGAGCCACGAATGTGTCTCAGATGAATGAGAGAGGGTAGTGAAATTTTGGAGAGATAAGGGGAGGGCTTGCAAAGGAAGGTGTTAGATTAGGGTACGCCATGAGACAAAGGGAGCCATAGGGGGAATAAAAATCCCATTGAAGCAACATGTATAGAGTTAGCGATAATGACAATGTTGGATGACTACAAAGGTTGGAATACCAGCTAATAACACCATGAGTAAAAAAATAAATAAAGAACTAGGAAGGGAGAGGGGTGACCGTGCTCGAGAGAGAAGCCACATGAAAGGTACAAAGTTGTTCCATGGTGATGGGATGCTCTGTCCAAAGTCGAGAATTATGATAAAATTCCACACGGAGAGACATGTTCTCGAGAGAAAAAAGGTGCCCAACGAGGTTTAGGGGGAAAGATAACATCTTTATAGCGTGAAGCTCTTGAGAAATTTGAAAATACTTCTCTTTAGAGCTGCTTGGAAAATTAGAAATGGGAGAACTCCCCGCACTGGACTCACAAGAATGAACCAAATTCAACTGAACTTTTCCTAAAAAGTTCTCATAATGGATGGGTAGATGAACCAATAGAGCACCCAAAATATGGTTTACAATTGTCATTGCCATATAATATCCATGGAGTTGCATTCCCCAATGACATGCATCATTATAGCTATGGAGTACCAGGATAAAGGTTGTAATTTCCATGCTTGGTGATTGTAGAGAATATTTTTTCACACAAGAGAGACTCTCGCATATGGATTGGAGGATCACAGTGCATTAGAGGCAAATGTGGCTTGAGTGAGGGTTGCAAAGGTGTTTAATGAACATCACATACGATTGCAAAATGGCATGCTCCTTATGCCAATCACAACCTTGAATATCAACTATGGGAGTGTGTTTCCACGTCCCTCAGTCGTATGACCAAGTGAGACGATGACTACCTGTCCCCCACCCTCTCGCACGTACAACACCCCATCCATATAATACTAAATTAAATTTAATAATTAATAAAAATTAGAATTAAATTAAAGAAATTCATAACAATCTGTACATTATCATAATTGGTTTTGTCAAGTTGTTTGTGATCTTCTAGGCTTGACCTGTGGCTTGAGGAGCTGCGACCGAGGGGCATCCAAGTCGTCAAAGTCACACGGGGATCACACTTGTCCTAGACCACACCAACCCTTAGTTGATTGTATTTTTTAGCATATCTCCTCCCCCTAGCACAGGGCACAACCACCACCCGTGAGGTTTGATCTTGGGTCACCTTGCCGATGAGGCCCATCCTCAACCGGGTGCTAATGGGACATGACTTGTACACAATTTTTTATATAAAGAACTTTTTCTAGAAATAATTACCATATATATATCATCATCATCATCATCATCATCATCATTGTCTTTTATATGAGATGTTTTTTATTGAAATAATCATCATTTAAATATGAGATTTATACATATATATTAACATATACATTATAGTTTGATGTATATTATCTTTTACATTAACTATTTTATTATTATAGAAAATATCATCATTTATAATAATTAGTATAGATTCATCTTAATTTAGGTTTACCAAGCGTCGAGGGGGATCAAATCTCTCAAGATACAAACATCTTTTTGAGTGTCAAATTTGAGAAAAGGTTTGTACTTCCATAATCTAATTCCCCTTGGTAAATTCTTAATTAAGATGGATTTATGTTGGTTCTTAATAATACTATTTATATTTATATAAATTTTACAAATATATATATATTTTTTCGAGAAAAAAAATTAGCCTCCCTCTAAGCCTGAGAGATAGAATGAGGTTGTTGGTACCAAGCCAACCCACATGTATACTCACTTAAGAGTTCACAAGGCTCGAAACTAATATAACAATATTCATACTCACTTTGGAGTTCACAAGGCTCAAAGCCAATACAACAATATTCATAGGCACAAAGCCATTACAACAATATTTATCAAGGCATTATAGCTCATCATGTCACTAGCGGGGATTTGAACCTGGGTGGGGAAGATAACAGTCATTTCGCCAAACCACCTGAGATAACCCCAATTGACATAAATTTTACATATCTATATATAGAAATATTCTTATTTTTAAGTTTATTAAAAGCCTAATAGTACATATAGTTTTTCTTTTTGGGTAAGCTTCAAATTCTATTGATAAATCAAGAGATGTTACATCAAATACATCCATATCAGAGTTTTTTTCTGTCATAGTCTACCACTGGGGAAACCAGTCCAATGACAGAGAAACAATATCTTTGTCTGAAAGGAAACAAAAGACTAGGAATGACCATAACTCAGCCATGACATATCATTAGTTGCTAATTTTCTATTGTAATACATACTTTTGATCCTAGCAAAATTATAGTTGTGCTGCCCACAAGTTGTAATAATTAAAAAACATAAAAGAGCTCAAAGAAGAGCTACCAAAATCGGAGAGGAAAACCATAGCACAACTTAGGTAGAGATGGAAACATCTATAAGAGCTTTAGGGGTTCCAAGAGAAGCAAATACATCTATATCAGAGTTTTTTTTGTCACGGTCTACCACTGGGGAAACCAATCCAATGACAGAGAAACAATATCTTTGTCTGAAAGGAAACAAAATACTAGGAATGACCATAAATTAGCCATGATGTATCATTAGTTGCTAATTTGCTATTGTAATACATAGTTTTGATCCTAGCAAAATTATAGTTGTGCTGACCACAAGCTGTAATAATAAAAAAACATAAAAGAGCTCAAAGAAGAGCTACCAAAATTAGAGAGGAAAACCATAGCACAACTTAAGTAGAGGTGGAAACATCTATAAGAGCTTTAGGGGTTCCAGGAGAAGCAGTGTCTTTTCCTTTGGAGAGAAAGGCCTCAATGTAACTAATCGAAGGAACATGTCCATGCATTCCAGGGACATTTCCTTATGCTCATCATGTATGTCATCCAACAAATATCATTTTTGTCCAATAGAGTTTTACCAATAAGAGCCTTGATGTGCTAATATAACTCAATAATTCATAAATACTAGTTCTACCTTCCCCGAGTGTGGCAGAGATCCGAGAGCCACTTAACAGTCGAGGCAAGAATATCTGTGTCTGTATACTCATCCTTATCAGCCATGGCCTCTAAGGATGCGTTGCCGATTTCTAGTTGTATACGGTTAGGGGTTTTGGCATGATAACGTTGAGTCATTGAGTGAGCTAGCTATCAACACCTAACACTGCCTTCTGCTCTGCTTGAGGAGCTGCGACGAATCCTTTCTCTTTAACAGGTAATGGCTAGTATGATTGAGAGCGATACAATGATAAAGGAAACATAAAGTAGCCATGTAGGGGAGACAATATTGGCAGAGACAACAAGATGAGGGTGGAGACCGATAGGGTGATACTAAGTAGGAGCTGAGATCATAATGTCAAGACAAAGCTGGTAGATAGGACGCACAATATCAACTAGAAGGGAAGAACGTAGGACAAACTTAGAGTTTGACAAAGCACAATGGACACACGTCATGAGAGGATTCAAAGTGCAATAATTCATTGAAATTAATTGAGTAGAGAGAGTATAAAACACATTGAACAAAGAAATGTTGTTAAGAAAACTAGACTGAGCCAAAGTCAAGACGTAAATATAGAATACCTTGTGCCAAGCTCGACTGAGGGGGGCTGCGAGATGGAATTTTTCAATTGAGCACCGAACTGGAACATATACCCCGTTGCTCCAAGACTAGTTGATTCTGATGGCCACAAGCATCCACCACTCTCCATGCTTGAATTTATAACACCACCAAGTGAATTTCAAAATTGTTACAAAATTATAGACCCACACATGCTTCAGAGTGAAGTGCACAGAGGAGGCAAATTTAGGAGGAGGACCTATATCCCCCCCCCCATGGGGAAATTGAAACAACAACAAAGAAAAAAAATGCTAAACATAGAGCGACAAGTTTCCACCACCTTTGAGCAAGAATGGGAATTTTATTCCATGTCCAGAACTTTTACCATCCATAACCACTTTGAGAGGCATTGGTCTCCCTGTTAGATTGCATAATGAATGCATGGTGAGGTAAGATGACCACTTCTCCTTCCTTTGTGGAGCAGGACGATGATGGTGGGCCTGTCCCCCTTCTTCGAAATCATGTAACACACGTTCGACCATATTACCACCCCGATCAGGGGCGATAATACATACATACATATTTATAGACTTGACATTTTCCTTTAACATATATATATATATATATATATATATATATATCGCATTAAAAAATAAAATTATATATATATATATATATATATATATATATATTAATTTAATTTTTTAATGCGATATAAATAGCATTGATATATATATATATATATATTTTATTTTTTAATGCGATATAAATAACATTGATTATATATATATATATAGAGAGAGAGAGAGAGAGAGAGAGAGAGAGAGAGAGAGAGAGATTATTCTAGGTATTAATTTTTTATGTGTTTATTAATTAAATTTAAATTGAAAGTTTTAAAATACATATATATATTAGAAACAGGTAGCAATTTTTATAAAAAAAACTGGAAAAGGGCCAGGTTCCTTATAATCAAGATAAGCCCTATCTCAAAGTTTTGCTGATATACATTCAGAGAGACCTTATTGCTACCATTTTTATTTCTATCTACTTTCCTTACATCATTTAAACTATAAAATTTCCAGAAAACACCACAAAGCTTAACTATCTGACAAAACATGTAAATTAAAGCAACAAACTACCCACAGCTTCCAAGTTCTTTATCCTCCTGGGCCACTTTAGAAGGTTGGCCAAGTTCCACATTCCTCACAGCATTAGGGTCCGATCCCCGATTCACTACTTCTGCACCTTTCTTAACCACTGGAGTGGGTGCTTCACACAACCCAAAGACCTCTTTCAGCATGCTGACCATAGCCGTTTCAACCTTAACTTCAATATTATCCACTTTAAATTTCAAGTTTATCATTCCCGTGTTTAGATGTTCCATGGATTTCTGAAGCAGCTCCATATCTTTTCCTATTCCAGCCAAGTGGGACAACACTATAATCATTTGGTCCTGAATTTCCTTCACTATTTTCTTGCTTGAATTGTCAATAAACTCCACCACATTTCCACTGCTCCCGAGCTCCTCTACTCTGTTACCATTACCAATGTTTCTAGCTGAAGCCATCATTCTTGCAATCCTTCCTTGCACAAGGATGATTCTATGCTTGAGCTACATTACCTAGCTCCTATACATAACCGCTTGCTCCCTTTCGAAAGAGACTCCCATCTTATCACAATTTAATGCCTTCCTTGTCTACAACTTAGCCAAGGCACAATCCTCCATCCTTATCATTGTCGAATTTCCTTTGAAATGACATGCAGTGGTATAGAGAAGGTTTTCACTTGCCTTCCCATTTAATAGCGAACACGAGGGAATCCAATTGTCATGCATCATGTATACAGATCTCCTACACACCCATTTGTTCATATAATACCCAACTACCATCGACGACTCTCGAGGAGCCCCTGCCCATCCCAGAGGTATTCTTTTATTTATTAATCCGATGATCCTTGCTTATTCCAACGATCCACCTATAATCCATTAAGAATTTATTTAATCTGTCCATTAAGGTATGTGACATGTGATGCTGGTTTGATCAATGTTTAATACTCCTTGTTCTAATGCCACACCCATGTTGGCTTGAAGGTCTGCCTCATGGTTATTTTCCCTTTTAACATGAAAAAATTGTATTCCTCTAAGTTATTGAGCAAATTCATTATCCTTATAATCAAAGGAGAGGGATCAAAGTCAATAAGATGCTCATTCCTGGAGAGCCTTGTGCACTTTTGAATTAACACCATTGAGTCATCGACAATAATCAATTTCCTAATGCCTTTGGAGATATTAATCTTCAAGCCTTTCCATAGCGAGAGTGCTTTAGATTGATTGTTCGGACTTTCCCTAGTCCCTAGGCATACTTTGTTTTAGTTTTTTCTTTGAGGTTATAAAGCACCCCTCTCGCTCCTACCTGCCCGTAAAATACAAAGATAATTAGAATGATTCATTATTTTAATTTATATTGTAACATCGATGCTTATATATATACACACACACACACACTCTTATTTTTAATTATATGTTTATTAATTAAATCAATTAAGTTTTTATATGTTTAATAATTATATGTTTTGAAATATCATGGTTATAAATGTGGGTTATTATTATTATTATTATTATTATTATTATTATTTAATGTGATATGTATATTATAAAATTTTAAATTTTATTAATAAAAACAAAATTATAATATAACAATTGGATTGAACGGACTTATTATTTTTTAATTGAGTTGAAATTATGTTTTTTTTTTGTTAATTATTTTTATAATTTTTCATTTTACAAACATTACAATATTTCCCTCATATTGGGTTGTAAAGCATGCACAAAAATGATTTAGATAAAATTTTTATTAAAATAAAATCTCGATTTTTCTTTTATGTTAATTAATTTGTTTACTAGCCTAGATCCATCTTAAATCCATATCTACTAAGCCCTAGAGGGATCAAATATGTTGAGGTGCAAAACTCTTTTAAAGTGAAAAGAGATTTGATCCCTCTAGATGCTTGGTAGATCCATAGTTATGATGAATCTAAGCTCGGCTTTCCCCTCTTAAATAGCCTCTATTCTACATGAATAACATGGGTAAATACAATGGGTCAATACTCTATTTTTATTTTAACATATGATTATTTTTGTTTATATTTTATATTTTTTAATTTTGTTGCCATTACCTCTCTTAAATAGGCTCTATTCCACATTAATACCATGGGTCAATATTCTACTTTTATTTTAACATATAATTATTTTTATTTTTATTATTTTATAATTTTTGTCTACATAACATAACAAGACATGACATTATAACATCTCTTCTATACTTGGCTGGAGAGCCCCTCTAGGCGCAATAAAATTTTGATGGAAAAATATCTATACCAGCCTAGATCCATGTTAAGCTCCTCTAGGCTCAATAAAATTTTGATGGAAGAATATCTATACCAGCCTAGATCCATGTTAAATCTACCAGCGCTTTGATGGAAAAATATCTATACTAGCCTAGATCCATGTTAAGTCCCTCTAGGTTCAATAAAGTTTTGATGGAAGAATATCTATACCAATATAGATCCATGTTAAATCTACCAAGTGCTGAGAGGGATCAAATCTATTGAGGTGAAAACTTCTTTTACAGTGAAAAAAGATTTGACCCCCTTCTCGAAGCTCGATAGATATGGAGTTAAAATGGATCTAGACTGGTTATATATATATAAACCATGAGTTGTGAAATATTGGGGCCAAAATTTCCAATGGTAAATTTTATTTTAATTATTTATTTATTTTATTTTTATTTTTTATGTAATTGGAGTTAAAATGGATTTACACTGGTTATATATATATATATATATATATATCTAAACCATGAGTTGTGAAAACTTGGGGCCAAAATTCCCCAATGGTGAATTTTATTTTAATTATTTATTTATTTTATTTTTATTTTTTAATGTAATTTGACTGAGTCAAAATGTTTACATAACAACACAAGATAGGACAAGAAGTTACAACATCTCTTCCATATTGAGTTGAGCCTAGATCCATCTTAACTCAGAATCTACCAAGTGTTGAGATGATCAAATCTAGGAATTACAATGGATCAAATCTAGGAACTAAGATGGATCAAGGCTGGTTATCCTTATATATATATATATATATATATATATAGCTTGAGTGGGCCTAATGGTTAAGAGCATGTGTTTCCTCTTAAGAGGTCATAGGTTCAAAACCACAGGGGGGTAGAGTATGTATGTCTTCGTAGACTTAGTAGTCGTGGTCCCTTGTCCCACAAACAAAAGGGTCTCATACACCAATTTGGTGTGAGGTGGGTCCCTTGTCCCACAAACAAGAGGGTCTCATACACCAATTTGGTGTGAGGTGGGTCCCTTGTCCCACAAACAAGAAAGTCTCATATACCAATTTGGTGTCTGGCTTGGACGTGAACTTAATATATATATATATATATATATATATATATATTGAGTGGGCCTAATGGTGGTTAAGAGCACCTGTTTCCTCTTAAGAGGTCACAGGTTCAAAACCACAGGGGGTAGAGTATGTGGGTCCCTTGTCCCACAAACAAGAGGGTCTCATATACAAATTTGGTGTTTGGCTTGGCCGTGACCTTAAAATTTGGTGGACTCCACAATTTTGCCAAATATATATATACATATATTGAAGTCCAAAAATGACCAATAATAAATTCACTATTTTATCTCATTTTAAAAATTAGATATATATAACAAAATCGTGGAATCCAAACACTACCAATAATTTATCTCAATTTAATTTTAATTTAATTTTTATATAATTTGATTTATCCAACATATTTACGTAACAAAACATACTAAACTAGAATATGTGTGGTTGTTAACCGTTAAGTCATGGGATTCTTTGCCCTATCTATTTAATGTGCTTAGTGATATCTGCTCATTCAACTTGTTCTGACGATGAACCACACTCGCTGGTTCGAAACGCGTCGACAAAAATTTTTCTATGTGATTTTCGCCGAAGATTCCTCAACAAAATAGATTTATCCTATCATTTATTATTTGACATACTAGGGTTAGTTTGTTTCTCAACGCAATCAAAATCACCCCCACATATTCATAAAATTTTCAATATTTGAAAATTTAAATTAAAAAAATTCAAATATCAATAATAATTAAAATGCTGAAATAATCGAATTTTTTTCAAACTACGAATACTTTTAAAATTTTTAATCCTTTATTTTTCTCAGCGATATCCCCTACCTGTATGACGAGTGGATCAGAACCATGTCACACATTCACATCACTGAAGGCATGAACGATTGAAGTCGTTGAATTATTTAAGTAGTTATAGGTTTCGTGCCCATTATGGCGCGATATATGTATCCGGAAATTTGGACAGGAATTTTGAAGATTGAATAATCCTAGCTGTTGACGAGCAGTTGCAAATTCAATTATATATTATTTCCTCATGTTAGGTGGCTATGATTTTGAAGGTTGGATAGAGTTGAAGTGCAGTGCTCTGGAAAAAAAGAAAAGAGTTGAAGTGCAGATAAGAATATGGTATTTTTTAGAGTGTTCTTTAATAAGAAAAAGCTTTCATTAGAGAAATGTTTTTGAAATTAAAATTGGAATTTTGAAGATTGCATAATCCTAGCTGTTGACGAGCAGTTGCAACAGACTTCGGCTTTTGCATAACTACGTCTATCAATCCGCATTTGTATTTGAACAGACTTCGGCTTTTGCATAGAGCCTCATGGTTATGGATCTTCAAAATTAAAAATCTCAGAGAAATCTAGGAATTGCAAAGTCAGTGGTGAAGACAATCGGGATCAATAAAACGGTATTAATGGAGAAAGCAGTAGTAAGCATCAAGACGGGAGAAGTAGATGAATGCACTGAGTTCTCAATCACAACAGTCAAAGAGCTTGCGGATTTAGGCATCACTGAGGTTCCTCCCATATTCCTGCAACCTCAAACCACACGAGTTCCTTATGGTGTGAGAGCTGAACAAATCCCTGTTCTAGACTTGAACAAATTGGAAGGCGATGGGCGAACAGAGGTTCTGCAACAGATTGTAGATGCTTGTGAGACCTGGGGTATTTTTCAGGTAGGTTCTGCAACAGATTGGAGATGCTTGTGAGACTTGGGGTATTTTTCAGGTATAGTAGATATGAATTTTGGTGTTGGGAATGAGATTTAAAAATAAGAATCTGTTTTTGTTTTAAAAAAAAAATAATAGACATTTTATGTACTGTTGGCATTATGTTTCTGGTATGGCTATATGTTACAGATGTTGTACTTGATGTTGTACTTGATGGCAACTCCCGTGGCAAGGCTCTTAATTTGTTGAAAATTAAGAAGTACGCAGGAAATCAGTTCAGAAGGTGCGTACTCGCAGGTACACCATGCAGGGACCGCGTCCAGATACGCAGGCCAGCCGTTCAGGAGGTGCGTACCCTAGTGCACACATTTCAAGGCAAAGAAATTCACATGTGGGGTTTTCTTATGGGTTACTCTTGGTATTTAGCCGACGGTATTGGGTTATTATGGTGTCGGCTCGTGGTATTGTTCCATGATTTTAGGAGGAGCTTGCCTATATAAAGCAAAGGAGATCACTTGGCTAAGCATCTTTTGCAATTGAATATCTTTAGATCTGAAATATTGGGTTATGGTCTTAAAAGCTTGATCTATATGAAAGGGAAGTTGAAGGCGAATCTGTGAAGGGTGATCTCTCGAGCGCATGATCAGATCTGAGCAACTGTGCCACTCTGGTGGACTGCCTACTTGGCCCTAATCAGAAGGTCGCAGGTGTTTAACAGAAGAACTGCGTGGGTACGCAGTGCAGAAACAGGAGATCTGCGTCGGTACGCAGAGCAGAAACAGGAGACCTGCGTCGGTACGCAGAGCAGAAGAAGGAGAGCTGCGTCGGTACGCAGAGCGACTAAGGTTCAGGTGCGTCCGCATAGTAAAAGTACGCGGCGCGATAGTATTTTTGGGTGCGTCCCTGCAGTAACAGTACGCGGCGCGATAATGTCTCTGGGTGCATCCCTGCAGTAATAGTACGCAGTGCGGTTGAAGGAACAGTGCGTGGGCACGCAGTGCGGCAGAAGGATATCTGCGTGTATACGCAGGGAAGCAGAAGGTGAACTGCGTAGCGACGCAGGCCACAGAAGCGAAAACTGCGTCCCTGTCTTAAAATGTTCTGTTGATTGAATTTTTCTGTTGATAAGGTGTTCTGGGTTAGTTCTGTTATTGCTGATCTGATAACTGTAGTGGACTGTAACTTTTATGTACTTGATGATCATTTGATGCTTTATGAAAAGAGTTAGGGGGTTGTAACTCCCTTCCAAGAGAGACTGGAAAACGAGAGAGAGAGAGTTGTAGCTCTCTGCAGGTTGCAATCTGCGTACTGGTAAAGGACTGCACCAGTACAAAACCATTGTAAAAGAAGTTTCTAATTTGAAAGAAGATAGAGACATATTGCAGCAGGTGGTTTTCACCCACATTGGGTTTCCACCTTACATCTTGTGTTCTTTGGTGTGACTATCTGTTTTTTCTTTGTTCATGCTCATTATTTTATGGTACTGACACGCAAAAATAATTCAAAGAACAAATAAGGAAGATTTATTAAAAGAATTAGATAATACTGATTCACCCCCCCCCCCCCCTCAGTATTATTTTCAACAATTGGTATCAGAGCAGGTCCTTCAGAGAAGCTTGATCGCTTGAAGGTAGATCGTTCATCATGAGCAACTACGAGAGAGAAGCATCAATCAGGCCACTAGTTTTTGATGGGACAAACTTCAATTATTGGAAGGTAAGAGTTACTGCCTATCTTCAATCTCTTGGTACAGAAGTTTGGGACATCGTAGAGACAGTCTATGCTTTTCCTTCAGCTACTCCTACAGATGCAGCCGAGAAAAAGAAGTATGAAACAAATGCGAAAGCAGTCAGTACTCTATTAGGATGTATATCTCAATCAGAATTCATGAAGGTAATGCACTATAAATCCGCAAAAGAGATATGGGACAAAATTGTCACGAGCTATGAAGGAGACGAACAGGTAAAGCGTGCTAAACTTCAAACTCTCAGAATTCAGTATGAGACTCTCAAAATGTATAATGATGAAAGTGTGGCTAACTATTTTCTTCGGGTAGATGAGGTTGTTAATTGTATGAAGAATTTGGGTGAAGAAATAAAAGAGGCTATTGTGGTTGAAAAGGTCCTAAGATCATTGTCCCCCAAGTTTGAATCTAAAGTATCTGCAATAGAAGAAAAGGAAAATCTTCGAATTCTTACTATGTCTCAGCTACATGGAATTCTAACTGCTTATGAAATGAGAAAGGGAGGTCCATCAGACAGAAGAGAAGCTGCTTTCAAAGCATCAGGCAAAGGAGATTATTATGAAGCAAGCCACGTCCCGGAAGAAGAGGAAGAAGAATCAAATTTTGTCAGAAATCTTCAAAGGGGTTCTGGAAGGTTTAGAGGTAAGTTACCTTTTAAATGCTTTGCTTGTGGAAGAGTAGGTCATTATGCTGCAAAATGTCCTTATAAGGATAAAGGAAAGGAACCTGCTAGATGGAACAAGAAACAGAACGCAAATAAGAAAAGCTACTACACTCATGAAGATAGTGATGGTCTATCAAACAGTGATGAAGATGAACAAGGTAATGAATATAAGTTGTTAATGGCATTTGAAGATGATGATTATATGGATGCTATAGATGTGGATAAACTTTATGATGAAATTACTAGACTCAAGAGATGTATAGAAGAAAAGAACATGATCATTGATACTCTACAATTTCAAATTGATGAAAAGGAAAAACATCTTGAAAAATTAGAAGGTGAAATTGTTGGTCTTAGAAAAGAGATTGAGAAAACAAAAGCTATTAATCTCAAGTTTGCCAAAGGATCTGAAACTTTGGATGAGATTATCAATGTGCAGCGGTCTCCACCAAACAAGACAGGTTTGGGCTATAATGGAGAAACTTCTCAAGCATCCACCTCAAAAAGTTATCTTGATGCAGCAAGAAGAAATGAGCAAAAGAACAATGAAGATCATCAGGTAAAGCAGGGACGAATTACAAACAAAAACTATCAGGGGCAATCCATCTTGAAGGTGAACAAAAGCTACAACCAACCACAGGTAAAATCTTCTCAATTTGGTTCAAGAATAGATGAAAATAGAAATTACAATCAGTTGGCTGGTAGATTCGATAACCGCAGAAGTTTTTTCAATGGACAATGCTTTTCTTGCCATAACTTTGGTCACAAAGCAGCTCAATGTGTTGCATATAAAACGATCATGACTAGGGAAGCTCAAAAACAAAGAAGTATGACAGGGATTACAAAAAGGACCTATAACAACTTTTCGGTTCTTGAAAATGAAGCTGAATGTTCTATTTGCAATAACTTTGGTCATGAAGACTCTGAATGCAGGAGCAGGTTTCAGCAGAAAAAGGAACAAGCCTAAAGCACCAAAACATGGAGAATAAAGGAACCTCAAACAGAAAGATGTGGGATAACATTTTATGCAGAAGGACAGGAAAATCTATGGTACATTGACAGTGGATGTTCGAAGCATATGACAGGTGATAAAGAAAAACTTGAGTCTTATTCTGCTCTAGAAAAGGGAAAGAAAGTCTCTTTTGGAAATGATACTCCTGCAACTATAAAAGGAAAGGGCATTGCTCAGTTAAAAGAAAAGGTCAAGGCTGGAAATGTTTTGTATGTTGATGGATTGAAGCATAATCTTCTAAGTGTCAGCCAGATGTGTGATCAAAGAACCGAGGTTATATTAAGATCAAATGGATGTCTTGTTCGTGATCTTGATACAGGTAAAACAGTGATCAAAGGCAAAAGAACTTCAAATAATCTGTACATATTTGAAGAAGGACAACAACAATGCTATCTGAGCAAGGATGATGAGCACTGGCTATGGCATCGGAGGTTGGGGCATCTAAGCTTTTCACAAATAAGGAAAGCATGCAAATATCAGGCAGTTCGCGATCTTCCAGATATCAAAATTCCTGACAACACCATATGCAAATCATGTCAGTTTGGAAAACAAACCAGAACTAACTTTCCAGAGAAGGAAGGATCAGCTAGCATGCCTCTTGAGCTAGTACATACAGATACATGCGGTCCATTCAGGAAAAGAACACCTAGAGGAGAAGAATACTTGATATTATTCATTGACGATTTCTCCAGGTTTGTCTGGCTAGGACTTATGAAGCACAAAGATGAAGCATTCGAAAAATTCAAATCCTTCAAAGCTTTGGTTGAAAATGAATCAGGTCACAAAATTAAGTGCCTCAGATCCGACAGAGGTGGGGAGTTTACCTCAAATGAATTTTTCGAATTCTGTGAAGAACATGGGATAAGAAGAGAATTCTCTATAGCTAGAACTCCTCAGCAAAATGGAGTTGTGGAAAGAATGAACAGAACAGTCCAACAAATGGCTCGTGCTATGCTTGATGAATCAGGAACTCCCGCAACTTTCTGGGGTGAAGCTGCACATGCTGCGGTTGTTATTCTCAACAAAACAAATGTCAGGGTGAACAGCACTCAAACTCCTCATGAGCTCTGGAGTGGTAAGACTCCTTCGGTAAAGCACTTCAAAATCTTTGGGAGAAAATGCTATATCAAAAATACTGATGAGCAGCTTGGAAAACTTGAACCTAGAGTAGATGAAGGCATTCTTCTTGGTTACTCTCCACATAGCAAAGCATACAAATGCTACAATAAAAGACTTGGCAGAATTGTTGACAGCATTGATGTAGTGGTTGATGAGAAGGGATACATTCCTAGGCAAGTTCATCATGAAGACATCGAAGGCTATCCTCAAAGACAGAATGATGAAGAAGAAGAACCTCAAGAAGAACCTCAAGAAGAACCAGAGGAGCAGACAAGAATAGAAGAAAAAACCCCATCCAGATATGTTCAGAAGAATCATCCAGAATCTCAGATTGTGGGGCAGAAAGAAGCAGGTGTACAAACAAGAAGAACAGTTGCAGAAGCCTCAAGCTATTTGGCATTACTCTCCTCCACTGAACCACAAAATGTGAAAGAGGCATGCAAAGATGAATGTTGGGTGAAAGCAATGGATGAAGAACTTGAGCAAATCGAAAAGAACAACACTTGGGAGCTAGTTCCTAGACCAAAGGATAAGAATGTTATCGGAACAAAATGGGTCTTCAAAAACAAATTGAATGAAAATGGAGAAGTAATTAGAAACAAGGCCATGCTTGTTTGTAAAGGGTATGCGCAGCAAGAAGGAATAGACTTTGAAGAAACCTTTGCTCCTGTTGCAAGACTTGAGGCCATCCGAATGTTCCTTGCTCTCTCAAGTTTTCAAAACTTCAAAGTATTTCAAATGGACGTGAAATCAGCGTTTCTAAATGGAGACTTGGAAGAAGAAGTATACATTGAACAGCCAGATGGGTTCATTCTTGAAAATGATCCAAATCTTGTATGCAGATTGAAAAAGGCTCTCTATGGTCTCAAACAAGCTCCAAGGGCTTGGTACTATCGTTTGGACAAATATCTTCATCAACAAGGTTTTTCAAAAGGATCAGCAGATAGCAATCTTTATATAAAAGTTGAAAATGACAAATTGCTAATACTTGTTGTGTATGTAGATGACATTATTTTTGGGAGCAATGAAGAAGCTATGAGTCAAAGCTTTGCCTTGGTCATGCAGAAAGAATTTTAAATGTCCTTGCTAGGAGAACTGACATATTTCCTTGGTTTGCAAATCCAACAAAAGGAAGGAGGAATCTTTTTATCTCAAACCAAGTATCTCAAACAGATTTTGAAGAAATATGGTATGGAAGATGCAAAACCAGTATGTACACCCATGGTCACATGATGTAGCCTTAGTGCAAATGATGAATCTGCAGCAGTACATCAACCAACCTACAGATCTATGATTGGAAGTTTACTTTATTTGACAGGTACTCGACCGGTCATCATGCATGCAGTTGGAATAGTTGGAAGATTTCAGGCAAATCCGAAGGAGACTCATCTTCAGGCAGTGAAGAGAATTTTCAAATATCTTCAAGGGACTCAAAATTATGGCTTATGGTATCCTCAAGATACAGATCTTACACTTCATGCTTATACAGATCCAGATTGGCCGGAAGTGTGGATGACAGGAAAAGCACAAGTGGTGGTGCGTTCTTTATGGGTTCCAGACTGGTATCTTGGTTCAACAAGAAACAGAGTTCAATTGCCTTGTCTACAGCTGAAGCAGAATATGTTGCTGCTGCATCTTGTTGCACCCAACTCCTTTGGATGATGCAGACTTTGCAGGATTTTCAAATCACTTGTACACCACCAATCCCCATCTTATGTGATAACACAAGTGCAATCAGCATCTCAAAGAATCCTGTTATGCATTCAAAAACCAAGCACATACCAATCAAGTACCATTTTCTCCGGGAACAAGTACTTGAACAGAAGGTCAAGTTGGAGTATGTTCCTTCTAAGGAACAAGTTGCTGATATTCTCACCAAACCATTGCCCAGGGACACTTTTGAATACCTCAGGCAAAAGCTGGGGGTTGTTGATGCATCATCTTATTGTTGAACCTTTTCTGATTGATGGTACAGGTTCGGGGGGAGCATATAATGCATTGTTGGCATTATGGAGGATGGTCAGAAGGAGATCTTGGAAATAGCTGCAATATGTCTCTATCTCTTTCATGGTGGATTATGGTTCTTTGTTGCAGATCTGGTTCATTTTCAGGGGGAGCATGATCTTAGGGGGAGCATACCCCTTTGCCCTTGATGTCAAAGGGGGAGAATGAAGCTGAAGTTTGTGAGGTTGCCATCAAGTCCAAAGGGGGAGATTGTTGGCATTATGTTTCTGGTATGGCTATATGTTACAGATTTTGTACTTGATGTTGTACTTGATGGCAACTCCCATGGCAAGGCTCTTAATTTGTTGAAAATTAAGAAGTACGCAGGAAATCAGTTCAGAAGGTGCGTACCCGCAGGTACACCATGCAGGGACCGCGTCCAGATACGCAGGCCAGCCATTCAGGAGGTGCGTACCCCAGTGCACACATTTCAAGGCAAAGAAATTCACATGTGGGGTTTTCTTATGTGTTACTCTTGGTATTTAGCCGATGGTATTGGGTTATTATGGTGTCGGCTCGTGGTATTGTTCCATGATTTTAGGAGGAGCTTGCCTATATAAAGCAAAGGAGATCACTTGGCTAAGCATCTTTTGCAATTGAATATCTTTAGATCTGAAATATTGGGTTATGGTCTTAAAAGCTTGATCTATATGAAAGGGAAGTTGAAGGCGAATCTGTGAAGGGTGATCTCTCGAGCGCATGATCAGATCTGAGCAACTGTGCCACTCTGGTGGACTGCCTACTTGGCCCTAATCAGAAGGCCGCAGGTGTTTAACAGAAGAACTGCGTGGGTACGCAGTGCAGAAACAGGAGATCTGCGTTGGTACGCAGAGCAGAAACAGGAGACCTGCGTCGGTACGCAGAGCAGAAGAAGGAGAGCTGCGTCGGTACGCAGAGCGACTAAGGTTCAGGTGCATCCGCATAGTAAAAGTACGCGGCGCGATAGTATTTTTGGGTGCGTCCCTGCAGTAACAATACGCGGCGCGATAATGTCTCTGGGTGCGTCCCTGCAGTAATAGTACGCAGTGCGGTTGAAGGAACAGTGCGTGGGCACGCAGTGTGGCAGAAGGATCTCTGCGGGTATACGCAGGGAAGCAGAAGGTGAACTGCGTAGCGACGCAGGCCACAGAAGGGAAAACTGCGTCCCTGTCTTAAAATGTTCTGTTGATTGAATTTTTCTGTTGATAAGGTGTTCTGGGTTAGTTCTGTTATTGCTGATCTGATAACTGTAGTGGACTGTAACTTTTATGTACTTGATGATCATTTGATGCTTTATGAAAAGAGTTAGGGGGTTGTAGCTCCCTTCCAAGAGAGACTGGAAAACGAGAGAGAGAGAGTTGTAGCTCTCTGCAGGTTGCAGCCTGCGTACTGGTAAAGGACTGCACCAGTACAAAACCATTGTAAAAGAAGTTTCTAATTTGAAAGAAGATAGAGACATATTGCAGCAGGTGGTTTTCACCCACATTGGGTTTCCACCTTACATCTTGTGTTCTTTGGTGTGACTATCTATTTTTTCTTTGTTCATGCTCATTATTTTATGGTACTGACATGCAAAAATAATTCAAAGAACAAATAAGGAAGATTTATTAAAAGAATTAGATAATACTGATTCACCCCCCCCCTCTCAGTATTATTTTCAACATGTACATTATAAATTTGGAGAATATTTTGGAATCTGATAGTTTGGAGAAGTGAAATCAATTGCCCCAATTATCCTCTCCTGATCATCCACCATCAAATTCTAGAATATTCCTAAAAGCTACATCAAGTAAGTTCAACAACGTAAATGTCAAAAGTCTGCACCATCTTAAACCACCAATATCATTTCATATAGAGTAATTGTCAGAAGTTTAAGCGATCTTAAACCACCAATGTCATTTCATGTAGAGTAATTGTCAAAAGTGTAAGCCATCTTAAACCACCAACTTGTCACTTCATGTGGAATACTTTTGGATATTGATCCATCATTTCTAATGTTACTCTAAACAAGCTACATTTTTATATGGAAAATAATAAAAAACTTTGTAGAAAATTTTGAAAATCAGAATTATAGTTATCAAGTTTTAGGATTTTGAGATCTTCAAAAAATTTTGATGGCATTCAATCCATTTCTACCCTGGAAAAAACCATTTAGACATTTTTACTTTCAAATTTCTTGAAAAATTATTCACCAGATTCCAGTAAAAATTTCACCCAGCTAAATTATAACCTCATTAGATAACGCCATAGACAACGCCTATTAGCTAATAACTGCTAATCATGACTAGCTTGGAAAATTATTATGATAGGTTTAACGGCTTCAAAAAAAAGGGAAAATATATCTGATGCGAAATCCTCATCTTCTTATCCTCATTGAAATTGCAATGGTGAATAAATGCTCCGTTCTACTTTATGATCAGGTGGTGAACCATGGAGTAGATAAAATGTGAACATAATTGAAAATGAAGGAGATGTAGCTCACAGGTGAGGCCTGCACCTGGAGACTACACTCAGAACAGAGAGATCACTCTCGTACACTCTATTATTCAGGAATGAAAGATTACATCATTTAAGTACAACACTAGGAATTAGGAAGTTGCAACCAAACCCCTAAACTCTAGGAACTAATCCTAAACTAGGGAGATACGTTACAACTATGTAACCATTTTCTCTATTAATACAAAATAATATAATTATTTTCAACTCCCCCCCTTAATAGAGAAAGGGTTATTCTGGACTCCTAGCATCCTTCTAAACAATTCAAACTTCACACGTGCAAGAGGCTTTGTAAAAATATCAGCCATATTGTCACAAGTTTTACAATATTCAACAGTAATTTCTTTTGACTGTATTTTCTCTCTGACAAAATGGAACTGAGTGTCTATATGTTTGGTGTTTTTGTGAAACACTGGATTGTATGCTAATTTAATGGTGCTCTGGTTGTCGCTTTTGATGGAAGTGGAATTCTTCTATTCTTTTCCTGCATCATTGAGAAGCCTTCTCAACCAGATTGCTTCACACGTCGCTGCACACAATGCTTGATACTCAGCTTCACACGAAGACAAAGCTACAGTACTCTGCTTCTTGCTGCTCCATGCTATGACCCCGGATCCTATGCTGAATGTGTAACCTGTGATAGACCTTCGATCATCCAAGTTACCTGCCCAGTTTGAATCTGAAAAACCTGCTAGAATAACATCAGATGCGTCAGTGTATAAAATGCCATAGTTAACAGTACCACAAAGATACCTCAACACACTTTTTGCTACTACCCAGTGACTTTCAAGCGGTTTTGACATGAATTGGCTCAACACACTAACAGAGTATGCTAAGTCAGGTCTGGTTGTTGTAAGATATATCAAGCTGCCAACCAGTTGTCTGTACATTGTAGCATCAACCTCTTTAGTGCCATCGTCATTGCTCAACTTCAGATTCTGCTGCAAAGGTGTCGCCACTGATCTACACTGATCCATACCAAACTTTTCTAACAGATTTCTGGCATACTTCCCTTGGGTAAGAAAAGTTTGCTCAGTATCTCTGCATACTTCTAATCCCAGACAGTAATGAAGTCTTCCAAGATCTTTCATCTCAAAAACTTATGCCATAAGCCTTTTGATTCCTCTGATTAAATCATCTGCATCTCCTGTTATAATCATGTCATCTACATACAAAGAAATCAGAATAATCTGCCCCTGCTTATTGTACTTGGTATACAAATTTGGGTCATTCAAACTTCTACGAAAGCCATACTCTAAAAAGAAAGAATCAAGCTTTTCATACCAAGACCTGGGTGTTTGTTTTAAACCATATAAAGCCTTTTTCAATCTGCAAACAAGATGTTCCTGCCCCTGCTTTACAAAACCTTCTGGCTGTACTAAGTAAATTTCCTCTTTTAATTCACCACTTAAAAATGCAGATTTGACATCAAGCTGGTGTAGCTCCCAATTATATTTAGTAGCTAAAGCAATAAGCATTCTGATTGTATTTAACTTTACTACAGGTGCAAAAGTATCATCAAAATCTATACCTTCCTGCTGTGAATATCCTTTTGCAACCAGCCTAGCTTTTAATTTCTCTATACTTCCATCTGCAATCATTTTTGGTTTAAACAACCATTTACATCATATGGGTATTTTATTCTTAGGCAGTTCAACTAAATCCCAAGTGTCATTTCTAAGAATTGATTCCATCTCTTCATTCATTGCAGCTCTCCACTCCTTAAATTGACTAGCTTCTTTGTAATTAGTGGGCTCTACAATGTTCAAAACATTTGACATCAAAGCATAGTCTCTCAATTTTAATGGTTTTTGAGTCTTCCTACCAGATCTCCTTGGTAGGGGACTTACCTCAAATTTGTTTTCTTCAGCTCTAAATGGGCTTGCTTTATCACCTTCTTCCTGTTCTTCTTTTTGCTCTTCTTTCTGCTCCTGCTCTCTTTCATCCTCGCTATTTTCATCCATCAACAATGGAATGTGCCAATCATCACCAATGTCATCTTTCCCTTCCTGTACCTGTTCATGAAACACTACATCCCTGCTTGCAAATATCTTATGAGTCTCAGGATTGAACAATTTATATGCTTTAAATTCTGTGCCATAACCAACAAAGATGCATTTCACAGCTTTAGGATCTAATTTCTTCCTATTAGCTTTAGGTATATGGGCAAATGCTTTTGACCCAAATACTCTTAGATGATTTACTGCTGGTTTGAATCCATATAGAGATTCAAAAGGAGTTTTGAAGCTAAGATACCTGTTAGGACTTCTGTTCTTCAAATATACAACAATATTAATAGCTTATGCCCAAAAACTATTAGATAGATCCTTACCTTGTAACATGCTCCTTGCGCACTCCACTAAGGTTCTGTTTTTGCGTTCTGCAACTCCATTCTGCTGTGGTGTGTGTGGCACTGTAAACTGCTAAACAATCCCGTGAGATTTGCAGAATTTCATGAATTCCCCTAACTTGTATTCTCCCCCTTGATCAGATTGGAGAATTTTTATACTCTTACCAAATTGTTTTTCCACCAAGGTTTTAAATTCTCTAAAGCACTGGAAAGTCTGACTTTTCTTACTCAGAAAATAAACCCATGAGTATCTAGTGCAGTCATCAGTAAATAGCAAAAAATAATACGCTCCACCTAGTGACCTTGTCTGCATAGGTCCGCATATATCAGTGTGCACTAGTTCTAAAATATCTGTTTCCTTCCTCCTATCATGCACAGGAAACTGTTCTCTATGCATTTTACCTAAGGCACATCCATCACAATTTAACTGAATATTACGAAAGATAGGGAGCCCCTCAACCATACCTTTTCTCTGCAATAGCATGAGGTCCTGCAAATTCAAGTGACCGAATCTCTGATGCCAGAGTTGTTCGGCTGTTGATCCTCCTGCAACCATGGCTCGCTTTGATATACTCTTCACATCTAGTCTATATAGGCTTCCAACACGCACGCCTGTTGCAACTATTTCTTCCCTGCAATCCTTTATCACACAATGAGTCTTGAAGAACTCGACTTGCATATCTTGATCAGTTATCATGGATACAAATATCAGATTTTTCTTAACTACGTCTATCAATCCGCATTTGTATTTGAACAGACTTCGGCTTTTGAATAGAGCCTCATGGTTATGGATCTTAAAAATTAAAAATCTCAGTGAAATCTAGGAATTACGAAGTCAGTGGTGAAGACAGTCGGGATCAATAAAACGGTATTAATGGAGAAAGCAGTAGTAAGCATCAAGATGGGAGAAGTAGATGAATGCACTGATTTCTCAATCACAACAGTCAAAGAGCTTGCGGATTCAGGCATCACTGAGGTTCCTCCCATATTCCTGCAACCTCAAACAACACGAGTTCATTATGGTGTGAGAGCTGAACAAATCCCTATTCTAGACTTGAAGAAATTGGAAGGCGATGGGCGAACAGAGGTTCTGCAACAGATTGTAGATGCTTGTGAGACCTGGGGTATTTTTCAGGTAGGTTCTGCAACAGATTGCAGATGCTTGTGAGACCTGGGGTATTTTTCAGGTATAGTAGATATGAATTTTGGTGTTGGGAATGAGATTTAAAAATAAGAATCTGTTTTTATTTAAAAAAAAAATTAATAGACATTTTATGTCCATTATAAATTCGGAGAATATTTTGGAATCTGATAGTTTGGAGAAGTGAAATCAATTGCCCCAATTATCCTCTCCTGACCATCCACCATCAAATTCTAGAATATTCCTAAAGTCTACATCAGTTGAACAACGTAAATGTCAAAAGTCTGCACCATCTTAAACCACCAATGTCATTTCATATAGAGTAATTGTCATAAGTTTAAGGGATCTTAAACCACCAACGTCATTTCATGTAGAGTAATTGTCAAAAGTGTAAGCCATCTTAAACCACCAACTTGTCACTTCATGTGGAATACTTTTGGATACTGATCCGTCATTGCTAATGTTACGCTAAACAAGCTACATTTTTATTTGGAAAATAATAAAAAAATTTGTTAAAATTTTGAAAATCGGAATTATAGTTATCAAGTTTTAGGATTTTGAGATCTTCAAAAATTTTCGATGGCATTCAATCCATTTCTACCCTGGAAAAAACCATTTAAACATTTTTACTTTCAAATTTCTTGAAAAATTATTCACCAGATTCCAGTGAAAAATTCACCCAGCTAAATTATAACCTCATTAGACAACGCCATCGACAACGCCTATTAGCTAATAACTGCTAATCATGATTGGCTTGGAAAATTATTATGATAGGTTTAATGGCTTCAAAAAAAAAGGGAAAATATATCTGATGCGAAATCCTCATCTTCTTATCCTCATTGAAATTGCAATGGTGAATAAACGCTCTGTTCTACTTTATGATCAGGTGGTGAACCATGGAGTAGATAAAATGTGAACAAAATTGAAAATGAAGGAGATGTAGCTCACAGGTGAGGCCTGCACTTGGAGACTACACTCAGAACAGAGAGATCACTCTCGTACACTCTATTATTCATGAATGAAAGATTACATCATTTAAGTACAACACTAGGAATTAGGAAGTTGCAACAAAACCCCTAAACTCTAGGAACTAATCCTAAACTAGGGAGATACATTACAACTATGTAACCATTTTCTCCATTAATACAAAATAATATAATTATTTTCAACTCCCCCCCTTAATGGAGAAAGGGTTGTCCTGGACTACTAGCATCCTTCTAAACAATTCAAACTTCACACGTGCAAGAGGCTTTGTAAAAATATCAGCCATATTGTCACAAGTTTTACAATATTCAATAGTAATTTCTTTTGACTGTATTTTCTCTCTGACAAAATGGAACTGAGTGTCTATATGTTTGGTGTTTTTGTGAAACACTGGATTGTATGCCAATTTAATGGTGCTCTGGTTGTCGCTTTTGATGGAAGTGGAATTCTTCTGTTCTTTTCCTGCATCATTGAGAAGCCTTCTCAACCAGATCGCTTCACACGTCGCTGCACACAATGCTTGATACTCAGCTTCACACGAAGACAAAGCTACAGTACTCTGCTTCTTGCTATGACCTCGGATCCTATGCTGAATGCGTAACCTATGATAGACCTTCGATCATCCAAGTTACCTGCCCAGTCTGAATGTGAAAAACCTGCTAGAATAACATCAGATGTGTCAGTGTATAAAATGCCATAGTTAACAGTACCACAAAGATACCTCAACACATTTTTTGCTGCTACCCAGTGACTTCCAAGCGGTTTTGACATGAATTGGCTCAACACAGTAACAGAGTATGCTAAGTTAGGTCTGGTTGTTGTAAGATATATCAAGCTGCCAACCAGTTGTCTATACATTGTAGCATCAACCTCTTTAGTGCCATCATCACTGCTCAACTTCAGATTCTGCTGCAAAGGTGTCGCTACTGATCTACACTGATCCATACCAAACTTTTCTAACAGATTTCTGGCAGACTTCCCTTGGGTAAGAAAAGTTTGCCCAGTATCTCTGCATACTTCTAGCCCCATACAGTAATGAAGTCTTCCAAGATCTTTCATCTCAAAAACTTGTGCCATAAGCCTTTTGATTCCTCTGATTAAGTCATCTGCATCTCCTGTTATAATCATGTCATCTACATACAAAGAAATCAGAATAATCTGCCCCTGCTTATTGTACTTGTTATACAAATTTGGGTCATTCAAACTTCTATGGAAGCCATACTCTAAAAAGAAAGAATCAACCTTTTCATACCAAGACCTGGGTGCTTGTTTTAAACCATATAAAGCCTTTTTCAATCTGCAAACAAGATGTTCCTACCCCTACTTTACAAACCCTTCTGGCTGTACTAAGTAAATTTCCTCTTTTAATTCACCATATAAAAATGCAGATTTGACATCAAGGTGGTGTAGTTCCCAATTATATTTAGTAGCTAAAGCAATAAGCATTCTGATTGTATTTAAATTTGCTACAGGTGCAAAAGTATCATCAAAATCTATACCTTCCTACTGTGAATATCCTTTTGCAACCAACCTAGCTTTTAATTTCTCTATACTTCCATCTGCATTCATTTTTGGTTTAAACAGCCATTTACATCCTATGGGTGTTTTATTCTTAGGCAGTTCAACTAAATCCCAAGTGTCATTTCTAAGAATTGATTCCATCTCTTCATTCATTGCAGCTCTCCACTCCTTAAATTGACTAGCTTCTTTGTAATTAGTGGGCTCTACAATGTTCAAAACATTTGACATCAAAGCATAGTCTCTCAATTTTAATGGTTTTTGAGTCTTCCTACCAGATCTCCTTGGTAGGGGACTTACCTCAAATTTGTTTTCTTCAGCTCTAAATGGGCTTGCTTTATCACCTTCTTCCTGTTCTTCTTTTTTCTCTTCTTTCTGCTCCTGCTCTCTTTCATCCTCGTTATTTTCATCCATCAACAATGGAATGTGCCAATCATCACCAATGTCATCTTTCCCTTCCTGTACCTGTTCATGAAACACTACATCCCTGCTTGCAAATATCTTATGAGTCTCAGGATTGAACAATTTATATGCTTTAAATTCTGTGCCATAACCAACAAAGATGCATTTCACAGCTTTAGGATCTAATTTCTTCCTATCAGCGTTAGGTATATGGGCAAATGCTTTTGACCCAAAAACTCTTAGATGATTTACTGTTGGTTTGAATCCATATAGAGCTTCAAAAGGAGTTTTGAAGCTAAGATACCTGTTAGGACTTCTGTTCTTCAAATATACAACAATATTAATAGCTTCTGCCCAAAAAATATTAGATAGATCCTTACCTTGTAACATGCTCCTTGCGCACTCCACTAAGGTTCTGTTTTTGCGTTCTGCAATTCCATTCTGCTGTGGTGTGTGTGGCACTGTAAATTGCTGAACATTCCTGTGAGATTTGCAGAATTTCATGAATTCCCCTAGCTTGTATTCTCCCCCTTGATTGGATTGGAGAATTTTTATACTCTTACCAAATTGTTTTTCCACCAAGGTTTTAAATTCTCTAAAGCAATGGAAAGTCTGACTTTTCTTACTCAGAAAATAAACCCATGAGTATCTAGTGCAGTCATCAGTAAATAGCAAAAAATAGTACGCTCCACCTAGCGACCTTGTCTGCATAGGTCCGCATATATCAGTGTGCACTAGTTCTAAAATATCTGTTTCCTTCCTCCTATCATGCACATGACACTGTTCTCTATGCATTTTACCTAAGGCACATCCATCACAATTTAACTAAAAGATAGGGAGCCCCTCAACCATACCTTTTCTCTGCAATAGCATGAGGTCCTGCAAATTCAAGTGACTGAATCTCTGATGCCAGAGTTGTTCGTCTGTTGATCCTCCTGCAACCATGGCTCGCTTTGATATACTCTTCACATCTAGTCTATATAGGCTTCCAACACGCACGCCTATTGCAACTATTTCTTCCCTGCAATCCTTTATCACACAATGAGTCTTGAAGAACTCGACTTGCATATCTTGATCAGTTATCATGGATACAGATATCAGATTTTTCTTAATTCCAGGTACATATAAAACATTTTGAAGATGACTAATTTTTCCATTTGGTAACTTGACTGGAATAACCCCATAACCTTTAATCTCATATCCACTATCATCTCCTAAATAGATTTTTGATCCATATGTACTTTCTTCAAGAGTATCAAAAAATTCCTTTTTACCTGTCATGTGAGAGGATGCTCCGGAATCAACATACCATATATCGTCCTGATCAGATGCTAAAAGGGCACGGTCGACTATGAACAGTCGAAATTCATGACTAAAATCTTTGTCTTCTTCAACATCTTCTTTAATAAAGTATCCTCTGTGCTTTGCCCGCTTCCTCTTTGCATCATCAGCCTGCTTCTTAAAGCATCCATTCTACACATGGCCCTTCTTTCCACAATAATAACATTTCTTTACACAATTATTTGCAATCATACATTTATGTGGACTCTTCTGCGATGTTCCTTCTTTCTGCTGTGATTGCTGCTGTGGCTGCTTCCCTCTGAATGATCGCCGTTTCGCCATCAGCGCAAGATCATCCCTCTGGGGGTTCAAGTTCTGCCGCCGCTCCTCCTCTTGCAGCAAGATCCCTATCAGATCATCAAATGTGGGCGCTTTCTCCCTTGCCTCCAATCTAGTGATGAACATTTGAAATTCATCTCACATCCTGTTCAGTGTGATCGAGACAAGATCAGAGTCAGACACCGCCTCTCCGATGTTCCCCAATGCATCTTTCACATCTTTGATTCGCACAACAAATGCAGCAACAGTCTCATTTTCGTTCATCCTCATCGAAAATAGCTTGCTTTTAAGTTCCATAACTCGGCTTGTTGTGGGTATGATACAGATTTTTAATGGTCGTCCAGATCTCCACAGACATTTTACAATCTCTGATGTGCGGAATAACGTTGTCCTTCACAGACATTTTCAGCAAAACTTTCGCCTTGTTCTCTCGTTTATCCCAATCTTGCTCCTGCGTCCCCGCATTCACCCTATGCTCATCACCTGTAACTATGGACCAAGCATTCGCACCTTCAAGCAAGGTCTAGATCTTAAATTTCCAGTTCGTGAAGTTAGATCCATCGAGTTTGCCAGACTCGTGGAGGTAAGATTCCATCGTATTACTCATTCTGTTCAGATTTAAAAAATGAATCTACCCAATAGTAACAAAAAATTGATACCTTTCAAATCGATTTGTCACCGATCTACTGATCTCGTGATCTACTCACTAATTCAGATCCGGCAATATCTAACAACTCAGCAAAATCAATCCCGCTCCGATGAGCAAATCCGTCGTTTTTCAATACAGCCAAAAAATCGATCTGATCAAAACTGATCCAATCTGCCTCTCTCGGATAGATCTAAAACTTCTCCGATCTGCTCCCTTCGCAAATCGTCAAACAAAGATGAGGCTTCTCGCAGATCCCCTTGAAGGTGGATTGGCGCGTTCCCGAGCGAGAAAACCGCGCCCAAATAAAATCGGTTAGAGTAAAATTTCCTGGCGCAATTTTTCCATGATTTTCTGCGCCAATCGGGTAATTTGGCGCTCTGGCGCAATTAATAGACGAACATACCCGCCAAAAGCCCTTCCTGGCGCTTCTGTCAGCACGAAAAGTGAGCCAATCTCCTTCTATTCAGAAAAAATAAAAACATCCGAATCCGAGCCAGGTGTTCTGCAGTCCACCTGCTCAATTGAGCACAAAGCTCTTGTGTACACGTGGCCACAGAGGCACCTCAAACCACACAGGAAATTCTGCCACAAGGCAAGCTGGCCACAAAGGCACTTCAGTCACAAGAGGTGATACAAGATCAGGCTCACCCAATCTGAGCTTTGATACCAAGATAAAATGTGAACAGAATTGAAAATGAAGGAGATGTAGCTCACAGGTGAGGCCTGCACCTGGAGACTACACTCAGAACAGAGAGATCACTCTCGTACACTCTATTATTCATGAATGAAAGATTACATCTTTTAAGTACAACACTAGGAATTAGGAAGTTGCAACCAAACCCCTAAACTCTAGGAACTAATCCTAAACTAGGGAGATACGTTACAACTATGTAACCATTTTCTCCATTAATATAAAATAATATAATTATTTTCAACTGGAGTCCCAACGATGGTGATGGACAGAATGATGGAAGCTTCACGCAGATTTAATGGAGAGCCAATTGACGAGAAGATGAAGTATTATAACCCTGCTGATTCTACTGTCCTCATCCATTATGGCTCGGGCTTCAGTTCCCACAAGTTACCAACAGCTGAATGGAAAGACGCCATCAGGATTATATATGCACCGCGCTCCCCACATCCATCTGAATGGCCTGCTGCCTTAAGGTCAGTGGTGCAATTCACTGCTATTATAAGTTTCATTATCTGGTCATTAATTCCTAGACATGTCTTGGTATTTATTTTTAAGTCAATTGGACTATTTGCATTTGCTCCGAAAGTATCCTTGGCATGCCACAAAATTCATAATAACTACGGCGGAATCATATGTATTAGATTGGATTATTGCGATTGGCTCACCTAATAGCTATGACTGATCTTGGAAGGAAAAAATATTCCAAACCTTTGGAAATCCTGTGATGAATTTGAAGTGACAGTGATAGTGACAGGATGGAAAAGTTTTATGCATTCTTCATGAATTTTGCGAAGGAGCTGAATTGATAAGTAGGTTGAATCATGTAAAGAAAAAATGATTGTTTTTCAAAATTGTATTTGTACTTTTGAAGTAGAGCAAAACCAAAATAATGATTTTTTCTAATAAAAGGAAGCAGAGCTAGCATACTTTCTTCTTTGAAGACAACATTTTTGAAGAAGTAAAGGAGTACAAGTACCTTGGGATTGAATTCAACAACAAACTCAATTGGGAGGACTGCAGAAAGAAGAGAATTTTAGGAGGGTGGAAAGCATTATATGCTCTTCAAAACAGATGTAGAGAGGCAGAGTTATGGGATTGGAAAATGATTAAAGTGTTTTTTGGACTCCTAGTTTGTCCAGTGATGCTATATGGGTGTGAATTGTGGGCTAGCAGCACTCCCGTCTCAAAATGGAAACAAATTGAGAAAATCCAAAAATGCTTGATCATGAGCAAGTTCAAAATAAAAAGTTTGGTACCTTATGAGTGTTGAGTGAGACAAGAATAACTTCCATTGAAGCAATTGCTATGGTGCGGCTCATAAGATACCTAAAAAGAATTGAACAAATGAGAGTAGGTAGATGGCCTAATGTTATCTTCAATGAAGGCATCGGTGAAATAAAGAAAACATGGATGAAACAAAACTACACATGGATGCAAAAATGGGATATCTACCTCAATGCCTGTCCCACAAATAGCAAGGAGCTAAAGGATTTTGTTATGGAGAAATTTCCTAAAAAGGTATGGGGAAAAGAGTTGGGTAGAAAGAAGAAATATTACATTGAGGAATTCAACCCTAAGTGTGATTTACAACAAAAAAAAAAGTTCATGGGAGCTAGCATTTAGTGGAGGGAAAGGTTCTTATTGCTCAATTAATGACCAACTCACAGCAACTTCGGTGTGAAACAGGACGGTGGAAAAGGCTTAAAGAAGCTTGGGAAGAAAGGGTGTGCACATTTTTCACGTCTGGAGTTGTGGAATCGGAAAAACATTTCATTTTGGAATGTGATGCATTCAAAGACATTAGAGAAAGTTATGAGAACATGTTAGCATCAGTTTGGCATTGTCTTTTTAACAAGGAGATTGTTGGAAGGTTGGGTCAGCTCATCATCAGTTTGAATCGGAAAATCACTGAATTGCAAAGAGCGAAAAACAGGGAACTAATGGTCTCATAGGAACTTAAAATATCATTTCATTTTTTATATTAAATTTACTTTTAAAAATCTAAATATTTTTTTTTCATTTTTTAAAAACATTATTGAAAACATTAAAATAATAAGTAACAATTATTTATATATATATATATATATATATTTTAAATTTTTAATAAATATATTAAAATAATAAGTGATAGTTAAGTTATAATTATATCTATTTGAAATAAAGTGTTTAGAATTTTAATTTAGTTATCAACAATCATTCTGTTAATGATAATTTTTTTTTTGTTTTATTAAATATTAAAAATATTCTTAATAATAATCATAAATATTTCAAAAATATATTCTTTTCACTTATTAATTAAATTAAATTAATAAATATTATATATTGATAGCATCAGACCACCTCCTCCTCGCACAAAGTAATAATTAAAAAAGGTAGTGTTGCATAAGTGTATGAAGTGTAGACAACCAAGTACTTTTCACAAGGGGGATCTAAGTCAATCTTTTTGTCCCTCAGATACCCAGATGATGAATCTATATAGAACCCTACCCACTAGATTTTTTACGTATCAAACATGCCAAATGGAGATGTTTCTCTTTATTCGTCAGACTCAGGAGGCAATCCTAACACAGATTAACATAATTAGATCACCGTAGGCGTTATTCATCATTATTGACTTCCAAGGGGAGATTGGATTAGTGGGCAGCTCTAAAATTGCATTTGATAATGTGCGTATGATGATGTTGGAAATGGCCCAAAAGAAAAAGGGAAAAATAAGAAATCCAGAGATTAAGAAGATGATTCACAACCTAAAAGGCCTAAAATTCCAAGTGACAAGGCACCAAAGTTTAAGTCTCAAATTAGAAACACAAATATTATGTCTCAGAATAGAGAGGGATACAAGCAACATGATTCCTAGACGATTTAAATTTCATCATCGGTTTTATAAGAAACATGACCCCTATGGAAAGCTTGAAATGTATTCATACCTTTTATGATATTGGTGAGGATAAAATGCGATGTAAAATACAAGGAAACAGAGAAAAGCTACTTCAGAGCGTCAGTGAGTTAGAGTCTAAATGAAAATTATGCCAAGGTCTTCTCATATCTGTGTACAACCTACAGTAGCACCTCCCTGACGAGGCTGGCGTCCCAGAACATGTCCAATTAGCCATTGCTGCATGCTGAGGATATTTATGGTTAATTTACTAACTGGTGAGAGATATTTTTGAGTGGAGAAGTGTTGGAAGACATTAATTCCAACCACCCTCATTAATGTAGTTGCTGGACTGTTCTAGATAATTCAACAGATATTTTAGGGATAGTTTCTAGAAATGGTTCACAAAATGAGCAAGCTTCTTGAAGAAGCCACTAACCCACCAAATTCCAGAAGTCTCTCTGTTGTATATAAATATCTGTTTAGACATCGAATGAAAGTAAGCTTAAGTTACAAGCTCTGATAACATATTAGAGATAGCTCCGATACCATACTGAAAGAGCAGAGCTACAGAGATGCACACACAACCAATTGAGGAGCCCGTACTCGTGCATGTGGGCATTTGCTGACTAAGATCTATAGGCATGAGCAGTACAGGGAGATATTTCTTGTTATTACCGCTACTGAGAATGGGTGGGGTTGTTCCTACTGTGGGGTTTTGAGTTGTGGGGTTGCTGCAAGATTTTCAGGCCTGACAAGGTTCCTAAAGTGTATTTGGGTGCGTCCCAGTGGCTCAGTAGGGGTTTAGAGTTTGTTCAGTTATGGCTACTGAGAGTGATCTCATGATCAATTATACTGATAGTTTGCTCCACGGTGGAGACTTTGGGGAGCTTGAGAAGGAGCTTCTGACTAAGGATTTCTATGAAGGGATAACAGTTCCAGATTTCGATTTTGGAGAAAGTGGTGATTTCATCAAGTCTTCTATCCATGACAGAGCTCTATATGAGGATAGAGTTCTATGGAATGGAGATGCTCAGAAGCAGGAAATCGTCCTACCAGTTGAGTCTGATGAAAACATGGAGACCGCACAGAAACTCCACAGTTTGTCCCTTGATTCTATGGATAAAGCTACTACTTTTTTGCAGTTTCCTGAGGCTAAAACAAAGCCAGAGTCTTCGATTCTTATAGGTTATCCTTCCTCAAATGGTATGCCTTCCTCCTACCCATCTGTGACTTACAGTGCTCCTACTGTAGTTTCCCCAACAACCCAACTAGCTGTAGCATTTAACTAAGCTTCCCTACTTTCACCCCAAATTAGCCTGTCTAATGGCTCTACAGAGGTATTAGCAATCAGTACCACAGAGGAGCTACTCTTGGAGAAAAACAAAGAGCTTGCCTCCTCCTCATCTTCGTCATCACAGAAAGCACATTCAAACAACTCACAACATACTTCCATTCATCGATCAAACAGGTATTTATACAGGATGAAAAAGGTTCTGGATATCAATTCGGGCGGTGGCTTCCTGAAGAAGCTTGCCCCTTTGTTCTTGTCCCATGGCTTGCCTCTGTATGGATATTTGCCCTTAGCCACCAATGCCAAATCTGAACTGTTAGAGCCCAAATTAAAGCTCTTCATCCTCTCCTCCTCTTGTAGAAGAATTCCTGTCAATTCATCAAATGTAGGGGGTTTCTCTCTAGCTGCAAGACATTGACATGCAGCATTACATAATGTTTTGATAGCAGCAACAATATATTTCTATAGGATCTTTTATAAATAAAAAAAGAAAGGAAAAAGGTGTTATTGGTGATATTAAAAAAGGAGGGTTGTTATTATTGAGTAAGGAAATATTTAAGTTGTGAAAATTTTGTATTTGGTGATTAGAGAAAGTTTTTTCATCATGGCAAATTTGTTGCTTGAAACTTATATGAATGAATCCACCAAACTTGATGGAGAAAATTATGTGAATTGGAAATTCAAGTTAATGACTATTTTAGAAGGAAATAATTTGTGGTCCATTGTGAGTGGGGATGAGCCCAAACCCATTGTTGCAGGTTCTATTCCAGATTGGGAGAGAAGGGAGACAAAAGCAAAGGTGTTGCTGCGTATGTCCGTAAAAGACAACATTTTTTTTATTTTTATTTTTGTTGACATTACCTCTCTTAAATAGGCTCTATTCCACATGAATACCATGGGTAAATACTATGGGTCAATACTCTACTTTATTTTAACATATGATTATTTTTATTTTTATTATTTTATTATTTTTGTTTACATAACATAACAAGACATGACATTATAACATCTCTTCTATATTTGGCTGGAGAGCCCCTCTAGGCGCAATACAATTTTGATGGAAAAATATCTATACCAGCCTAGATCCATGTTAAGCCCCTCTAGGCTCAATAAAATTTTGATGGAAGAATATCTATACCAGCGTAGATCCATGTTAAATCTACCAGCGCTTTGATGGAAAAATATCTATACTAGCCTAGATCCATGTTAAGCCCCTCTAGGTTCAATAAAGTTTTGATGGAAGAATATCTATACCAACATAGATCCATGTTAAATCTACCAAGTGCTGAGAGGGATCAAATCTATTGAGGTGAAAACCTCTTTTACAGTGAAAAAAGATTTGACCCCCTTCTCAAAGCTCGATAGATATGCCAAAATTTCCAATGGTAAATTTTATTTTAATTATTTAATTATTTTATTTTTATTTTTTATGTAATTGGAGTTAAAATGGATCTACACTGGTTATCTATCTATCTATCTATATATATAATTTATCTCAATTTAATTTTAATTTAATTTTTATATAATTTGATTTATCCAACATATTTACGTAACGAAACATACTAAACTAGAATTTGTTTCTCAACGCAATCAAAATCACCAAATATCATCAGTAGATTTATCCTATCATTTATTATTTGACATACTAGGTGTTAGTTTGTTTCTCAACGCAATCAAAATCACACCGACATATTCATAAAATTTTCAATATTTGAAAGTTTGAATTAAAAAAATTCAAATATCAATAATAATTAAAATGCTGAAATAATCGAAATTTTTTCTCAGCGATACCCGTGTATGACGATTGAATCAGAACCATGTCACACATTCACATCACTGAAGCCATGAACGATTGAAGTCGTTGAATTATTTAAGTAGTTATAGGTTTCGTGCCCATTATGGCGCGATATATGTATCCGGAAATTTGGACAGGAATTTTGAAGATTGCATAATCCTAGCTGTTGACGAGCAGTTGCAAATTCAATTATATATTATTTCCTCATGTTAGCTGGCTATGATCTTGAAGGTTGGATAGAGTTGAAGTGCAGATAAGAATATGGTATTTTTTAGAGTGTTTTTTAATAAGAAAAAGCTTTCATTAGAGAAATGTTTTTGAAATTAAAATTGGAATTTTGAAGATTGCATAATCCTAGCTGTTGACGAGCAGTTGCAACAGACTTCGGCTTTTGCATAACTACGTCTATCAATCCGCATTTGTATTTGAACAGACTTCGGCTTTTGCATAGAGCCTCATGGTTATGGATCTTAAAAATAAAAAATCTCAGAGAAATCTAGGAATTGCGAAGTCAGTGGTGAAGACAATCGGGATCAATAAAACGGTATTAATGGAGAAAGCAGTAGTAAGCATCAAGACGGGAGAAGTAGATGAATGCACTGATTTCTCAATCACAACAGTCAAAGAGCTTGCGGATTCAGGCATCACTCAGGTTCCTCCCATATTCCTGCAACCTCAAACAACACGAGTTCCTTATGGTGTGAGAGCTGAACAAATCCCTGTTCTTGAAGAAATTGGAAGGCGATGGGCGAACAGAGGTTCTGCAACAGATTGTAGATGCTTGTGAGACCTGGGGTATTTTTCAGGTAGGTTCTGCAACAGATTGGAGATGCTTGTGAGACCTAGGGTATTTTTCAGGTATAGTAGATATGAATTTTGGTGTTGGAATGAGATTTAAAAATAATAATCTGTTTTTGTTTAAAAAAAAATAAAATTAATAGACATTTTATGTCCATTATAAATTCGGAGAATATTTTGGAATCTGATAGTTTGGAGAAGTGAAATCAATTGCCCCACTTATCCTCTCCTGACCATCCATGATCAAATTCTAGAATATTCCTAAAATCTACATCAAGTAAGTTCAACAACGTAAATGTCAAAAGTCTGCACCATCTTAAACCACCAATGTCATTTCAAATAGAGTAATTGTAAGAAGTTTAAGCGATCTTAAACCACCAATGTCATTTCATGTAGAGTAATTGTCAGAAGTGTAAGCCATCTTAAACCACCAACTTGTCACTTCATGTGGAATACTTTTGGATACTGGTCATTGCTAATGTTACTCTAAACAAGCTACATTTTTATTTGGAAAATAATAAAAAAATTTGTAGAAAATTTTGAAAATCGGAATTATAGTTATCAAGTTTTAGGATTTTGAGATCTTCAAAATTTTTTGATGGCATTCAATCCATTTCTACCCTGGAAAAAACCATTTAAACATTTTTACTTTCAAATTTCTTGAAGAATTATTCACCAGATTCCAGTAAAAAATTCACCCACCTGAATTATAACCTCATTAGACAACGCCATAGACAATGCCTATTAGCTAATAACTGCTAATCATGACTAGCTTGGAAAATTATTATGATAGGTTTAACGACTTAAAAAAAAAAGGGAAAATATATCTGATGCGAAATCCTCATCTTCTTATCCTCATTGAAATTGCAATGGTGAATAAACGTTCTGTTCTACTTTATGATCAGGGGGTGAACCATGGAGTAGATAAAATGTGAACAGAATTGAAAATGAAGGAGATGTAGCTCACAGGTGAGGCCTGCACCTGGAGACTACACTCAGAACAGAGAGATCACTCTCGTACACTCTATTATTCATGAATGAAAGATTATATCATTTAAGTACAACACTAGGAATTAAGAAGTTGCAACCAAACCCCTAAACTCTAGGAACTAATCCTAAACTAGGGAGATACGTTACAACTATGTAACCATTTTCTCCATTAATACAAAATAATATAATTATTTTCAACTCCCCCTCTTAATGGAGAAAGGGTTGTCCTGGACTCCTAGCATCCTTCTAAACAATTCAAACTTCACACGTGCAAGAGGCTTTGTAAAAATATCAGCCATATTGTCACAAGTTTTACAATATTCAATAGTAATTTCTTTTGACTGTATTTTCTCTCTGACAAAATGGAACTGAGTGTCTATATGTTTGGTGTTTTTGTGAAACACTGGATTGTATGCCAATTTAATGGTGCTCTGGTTGTCGCTTTTGATGGAAGTGGAATTCTTCTGTTCTTTTCCTGCATCATTGAGAAGCCTTCTCAACCAGATCGCTTCACACGTCGCTGCACACAATGCTTGATACTCAGCTTCACACGAAGACAAAGCTACAATACTCTGCTTCTTGCTGCTCCATGCTATGACCTCGGATCCTATGCTGAATGCGTAACCTATGATAGACCTTCGATCATCCAAGTTACCTGCCCAGTCTGAATCTGAAAAACCTGCTAGAATAACATCAGATGCGTCAGTGTATAAAATGCCATAGTTAACAGTACCACAAAGATACCTCAACACACTTTTTGCTGCTACCCAGTGACTTTCAAGCGGTTTTGACATGAATTGGCTCAACACACTAACAGAGTATGCTAAGTCAGGTCTAATTGTTGTAAGATATATCAAGCTGCCAACCAGTTGTCTGTACATTGTAGCATCAACCTCCTTAGTGCCATTGTCACTGCTCAACTTCAGATTCTGCTGCAAAGGTGTCGCTGCTGATCTACACTGATCCATACCAAACTTTTCTAACAGATTTCTGGCATACTTCCCTTGGGTAAGAAAAGTTTTCCCAGTATCTCTGCATACTTCTAATCCCAGACAGTAATGAAGTCTTCCAAGATCTTTCATCTCAAAAACTTGTGCCATAAGCCTTTTGATTCCTCTGGTTAAATCATCTGCATCTCCTGTTATAATCATGTCATCTACATACAAATAAATCAGAATAATTTGCCCCTGCTTATTGTACTTGGTATACAAATTTGGGTCATTCAAACTTCTATGAAAGCCATACTCTAAAAAGAAAGAATCAACCTTTTCATACCAAGACCTGGGTGCTTGTTTTAAACCATATAAAGCCTTTTTCAATTTGCAAACAAGATGTTCCTACCCCTGCTTTACAAACCCTTCTGGCTGTACTAAGTAAATTTCCTCTTTTAATTCACCATTTAAAAATGCAGATTTGACATCAAGCTGGTGTAGCTCCCAATTATATTTAGTAGCTAAAGCAATAAGCATTCTGATTGTATTTAAATTTGCTACAGGTGCAAAAGTATCATCAAAATCGATACCTTCCTGTTGTGAATATCCTTTTGCAACCAACCTAGCTTTTAATTTCTCTATACTTCCATCTGCATTCATTTTTGGTTTAAACAGCCATTTACATCCTATGGGTATTTTATTCTTAGTCAGTTCAACTAAATCCCAAGTGTCATTTCTAAGAATTGATTCCATCTCTTCCTTCATTGCAGCTCTCCACTCCTTAAATTGACTAGCTTCTTTGTAATTAGTGGGCTCTACAATGTTCAAAACATTTGACATCAAAGCATAGTCTCTCAATTTTAATTGTTTTTGAGTCTTCCTACCAGATCTCCTTGGTAGGGGACTTACCTCAAATTTGTTTTCTTCAGCTCTAAATGGGCTTGCTTTATCACCTTCTTCCTGTTCTTCTTTTTGCTCTTCTTTCTGCTCCTGCTCTCTTTCATCCTCGTTATTTTCATCCATCAACAATGGAATGTGCCAATCATCACCAATGTCATCTTTCCCTTCCTGTACCTGTTCATGAAACACTACATCCCTGCTTGCAAATATTTTATGAGTCTCAGGATTGAACAATTTATATGCTTTAAATTCTGTGCCATAACCAACAAAGATGCATTTCACAGCTTTAGGATCTAATTTCTTCCTATCAGCTTTAGGTATATGGGCAAATGCTTTTGACCCAAATACTCTTAGAAGATTTACTGCTGGTTTGAATACATATAGAGCTTCAAAAGGAGTTTTGAAGCTAAGATACCTGTTAGGACTTTTGTTCTTCAAATATACAACAGTATTAATAGCTTCTGTGCAAAAACTATTAGATAGATCCTTACCTTGTAACATGCTCCTTGCGCACTCCACTAAGGTTCTGTTTTTGCGTTCTGAAACTCCATTCTACTGTGGTGTGTGTGGCACTGTAAACTGCTAAACAATCCCGTGAGATTTGCAGAATTTCATGAATTCCCCTAGCTTGTATTCTCCCCCTTGATCGGATTGGAGAATTTTTATACTCTTACCAAATTGTTTTTCCACCAAGGTTTTAAATTCTCTAAAGCACTGGAAAGTCTGACTTTTCTTACTCAAAAAATAAACCCATGAGTATCTAGTGCAGTCATCAGTAAATAGCAAAAAATAATACGTTCCACCTAGCGACCTTGTCTGCATAGGTCCGCATATATCAGTGTGCACTAGTTCCAAAATATCTGTTTCCTTCCTCCTATCATGCACATGACACTGTTCTCTATGCATTTTACCTAAGGCACATCCATCACAATTTAACTGAGTATGGCGAAAGATAGGGAGCCCCTCAACCATACCTTTTCTCTGCAATAGCACGAGGTCCTGCAAATTCAAGTGACCGAATCTCTGATGCCAGAGTTGTTCGGCTGTTGATCCTCCTGCAACCATGGCTCGCTTTGATATACTCTTCACATCTAGTCTATATAGGCTTCCAACACGCACGCCTGTTGCAACTATTTCTTCCCTGCAATCCTTTATCACACAATGAGTCTTGAAGAACTCGACTTGCATATCTTGATCAGTTATCATGGATACAGATATCAGATTTTTCTTAATTCCAGGTACATATAAAACATTTTGAAGATGACTAATTTTTCCATTTGGTAACTTGACTGGAATAATCCCATAACCTTTAATCTCATATCCACTATCATCTCCTAAATAGATTTTTGATCCTTATGTACTTTCTTCAAGAGTATCAAAAAATTCCTTTCTACTTGTCATGTGAGAGGATGCTCCGGAATCAACATACCATATATCGTCCTCATCAGATGCTGAAAGGGCATGGTCGACTATGAACAGTCGAAATTCATGACTGAAATCTTTATCTTCTTCAACATCTTCTTCAATAAAGTATCCTCTGTGCTTTGCCCGCTTCCTCTTTGCATCATCAGCCTGCTTCTTAAAGCATACATTTTGCACATGGCCTTTCTTTCCACAATAATAACATTTCTTTACAGAATTATTTGCAATCATACCTTTATGTGGACTCTTTTGCGATGTTCCTTCTTTCTGCTGTGATTGCTGCTGTGGCTACTTCCCTCTGAATGATCGTCATTTCGCCATTAGCGCAAGATCATCACTCTGGGGGTTCAAGTTCTGCCGCCGCTCCTCCTCTTGCAGCAAGATCCCTGTTAGATCATCAAATGTGGGCACTTTCTCCCTTGCCGCCAATCCAGTGATGAACATTTGAAATTCATCTCGCATCCCGTTCAATGTGATTGAGACAAGATCAGAGTCAGACACCGCCTCTCCGATGTTCCCTAATGCATCTTTCACATCTTTGATTCGCGCAAAAAATGCAGCAGCAGTCTCATTTTCGTTCATCCTCATCGAAAATAGCTTGCTTTTAAGTGCCATAACTCGGCTTGTGTTCTGGGTATGATACAGATTTTTAATGGTCGTCCAGATCTCCGCGGACGTTTTACAATCTATAATGTGCGGAATAACGTTTTCCTTCACAGACATTTTCAGCAAAACTTTCGCCTTGTTCTCTCGCTTATCCCAGTATTGCTCCTGCGTCCCCGCATTCACCCTCTGCTCATCACCTGTAACTATGGACCAAGAATTCACACCTTTAAGCAAGGTCTGGATCTTAAATTTCCATCGTATTACTCATTCTGATTAGATTTAAAAAATGAATCTACCCAATAGTAACAAAAAATTGATACCTTTCAAATCGATCTGTCACTGATCTGCTGATCTCGTGATCTACTCACTGATTCAGATCCGGCAATATCTGACAACTCAGCAAAATCAATCCCGCTCCGATGAGCAAATCCGTCGTTTTTCAATACAGCCAAAAAATCGATCTGATCAAAACTGATCCGATCTGCCTCTCTCGGATAGATCTGCAACTTCTCCGATCTACTCCCTTCGCAAATCGTCAAACAAAGATGAGGCTTCCCACAGATCCCCTTGAAGGTGGATTGGCGCGTTTCCGAGCGAGAAAACCGTGCCCAAATAAAATCGGTTAGAGTAAAATTTCCTCGCGCGATTTTTCCGTGATTTTCTGCACCAATCAGGTAATTTGGCGCTCTGGCGCGATTAATATACGAACATACGCGCCAAAAGCCCTTCCTGGCGCTTCTGTCAGCGCGAAAAGCGCGCCAATCTCCTTGTATTCAGAAAAAATAAAAACATCCGAATCCGAGCCAGGTGTTCTGTAGTCCACCTGCTCAATTGAGCACAAAGCTCTTGTGTACACGCGGCCACAGAGGCACCTCAAACCACACAGGAAATTCTGCCACAAGGCAAGCTGGCCACAAAGGCACTTCAGTCACAAGAGGTGATACAAGATCAGGCTCACCCAATCTGAGCTCTGATACCAAGATAAAATGTGAACAGAATTGAAAATGAAGGAGATGTAGCTCACAGGTGAGGCCTGCACCTGGAGACTACACTCAGAACAAAGAGATCACTCTCGTACACTCTATTATTCATGAATGAAAGATTACATCATTTAAGTACAACACTAGGAATTAGGAAGTTTCAACCAAACCCCTAAACTCTAGGAACTAATCCTAAACTAGGGAGATACGTTACAACTATGTAACCATTTTCTCCATTAATACAAAATAATATAATTATTTTCAACTGGAGTCCCAATGATGGTGATGGATAGAATGATGGAAGCTGCACGCAGATTTAATGGAGAGCCAATTGACGAGGAGATGAAGTATTATAACCCTTCTGATTCTACTGCCCTCATCCATTATGGCTCGGGCTTCAGTTCCCACAAGTTACCAGCAGCTGAATGGAAAGACGCCATCAGGATTATGTATGTACCGCGCTCCCCACATCCATCTGAATGGCCTGCTGCCTTAAGGTCAGTGGCGCAATTCACTGCTATTATAAGTTTCATTATCTTGTCATTAATTCCTGGACATGTCCTGGTATTTATTTTTAAGTCAATTGGACTATTTGCATTTGCTCCGAAAGTATCCTTGGCATGCCACAAAATTCATAACAACTACGGCAGAATCATATGTATTAGATTGGATTATTGCGATTGGCTCACCTAATAGCTATGACTAATCTTGAAAGGAAAAAATATTCCAAATTTTTGGAAATCCTGTGATGAATTTGAAGTGACAGTGACAGTGACAGTGACAGGATGGAAAAGTTTTATGCATTCTTCATGAATTTTGAGAAGGAGTTGAATTGATAAGTAGGTTGAATCATGTAAAGCAAAAATGATTGTTTTTCAAAATTGTATTTGTACTTTTGAAGTAGAGCAAAACCAAAATAATGATTTTTTCTAATAAAAGGAAGCAAAGCTAGCATACTTTCTTCTTTGAAGAGAACATTTTTGAAGAAGTAAAGGAGTACAAGTACCCTGGGATTGATTTCAACAACAAACTCAATTGGGAGGACTGCAGAAAGAAGAGAATTTTAGGAGGGTGGAAAGCATTATATGCTCTTCAAAACAGATGTAGAGAGGCAGAGTTATGGGATTGGAAAATGATTAAAGTGTTTTTTGGACTCCTAGTTTGTCCAGTGATGCTATATGGGTGAATTGTGGGCTAGCAGCACTCCCGTCTCAAAATGGAAACAAATTGAGAAAATCCAAAAATGCTTGATCATGAGCAAGTTCAAAATAAAAAGTTTGGTACCTTATTGGATAATGTTGAGTGAAACAGGAGTAACTTCCATTGAAGCAATTGCTATGGTGCGGCTCATAAGATACCTAAAAAGAATTGAACAAATAAGAGTAGGTAGATGGCCTAATGTTATCTTCAATGAAGGCATAAGTGAAAGAAAGAAAACATGGATGAAACAAAACTACACATGGATGCAAAAATGGGATATCTACTTCAATGCCTGTCCCACAAATAACAAGGAGCTAAAGGATTTTGTTATGGAGAAGTTTCCTAAAAAGGTATGGGGAAAAGAGTTGGGTAGAAAGAAGAAATATTACATTGAGGAATTCAACCCTAAGTGTGATTTACAACAAAAAAAAAGTTCATGGGAGCTAGCATTTAGTGGAGGGAAAGGTTCTTATTGCTCAATTAATGACCAACTCACAGCAACTTCGGTGTGAAACAGGACGGTGGAAAAGGCTTAAAGAAGCTTGGGAAGAAAGGGTGTGCACATTTTTCACGTCTGGAGTTGTGGAATCGGAAAAACATTTCATTTTGGAATGTGATGCATTCAAAGACATTAGAGAAAGTTATGAGAACATGTTAGCATCAGTTTGGCATTGTCTCTTTAGCAAGGAGATTATTGGAAGGTTGGGTCAGCTCATCATCAATTTGAATCGGAAAATCACTGAATTGCAAAGAGAGAAAAACAGGGAACTAATGGTCTCATAGGAACTTAAAATATCATTTCATTTTTTATATTAAATTTACTTTTAAAAATCTAAATATTTTTTTTTTCATTTTTTAAAACATTATGAAATACATTATAATAATAAGTAACAATTATATATATATATTTTAAATTTTTAATAAATATATTGAAATAATAAGTGATAGTTAAGTTATAATTATATCTATTTGAAATAAAGTTTTTAGAATTTTAATTTAGTTATCAACAATCATTCTGTTAATGATAATTTTTTTTTTATTAAATATTAAAAATATTCTTAATAATAATCATAAATATTTCAAAAATATATTCTTTTCACTTATTAATTAAATTAAATTAATAAATATTATATATTGATAACATCATACCACCTCCTCCTTGCACAAAGTAATAATTTAAAAGGTAGTGTTGCATAAGTGTATGAAGTGTAGACAACCAAGTACTTTTCACAAGGGGGATCTAAGTCAATCTTTTTGTCCCTCAGATACCCAGATGATGAATCTATATAGAACCCTGCCCACTGGATTTTTTACGTATCAAACATGCCAAATGGAGATGTTTCTCTTTATTCGTCAGACTCAGGAGGCGATCCTAACACAGATTAACATAATTAGATCACCATAGGCGTTATTCGTCATTATTGACTTCCAAGGGGAGATTGGATTAGTGGGCAGCTCTAGAATTGCATTTGATAATGTGGGTATGATGATGTTGGAAATGGCCCAACAGAAAAAGGGAAAAATAAGAAATATAGAGATTAAGAAGATGATTCACAACCTAAAAGGCCTAAAATTCCAAGTGACAAGGCACCAAAGTTTAAGTCTCAAATTAGAAACACAAATATTATGTCTCAGAATAGAGAGGGATGCAAGCAACATGATTCCTAGACGATTTAAATTTCATCATCGGTTTTATAAGAAACATGACCCCTATGGAAAGCTTGAAATGTATTCATACCTTTTATGATATTGGTGAGGATAAAATGCAATGTAAAATACAAGGAAACAGAGAAAAGCTACTTCAGAGTGTCAGTGAGTTAGAGTCTAAACTAAAATGATGCCAAGGTCTTCTCATATCTGTGTACAACCTACAGTAGCACCTCCCTGACGGGGCTGGCATCCCAGAACATGTCCAATTAGCCATTGCTGCATGCTGAGGATATTTATGGTTAATTTACTAACTGGTGAGAGATATTTTTGAGTGGAGAAGTGTTGGAAGACATTAATTCCAACCACCCTCCTTAATGTAGTTGCTGGACTGTTCTAGATAATTCAACAGATATTTTAGGGATAGTTTCTAGAAATGGTTCACATAATGAGCAAGCTTCTTGAAGAAGCCACTAACCCACCAAATTCCAGATGTCTCTCTGTTGTATATAAATATCTGTTTAGACATCGAATGAAAGTAAGCTCAAGTTACAAGCTCTGATACCATATTAGAGATAGCTCCAATACCATACTGAAAGAGCAGAGCTACAGAATGCACACACAACCAATTTAGGAGCCCGTACTCGTGCATGTGGGCATTTGATAACTGAGATCTATAGGCATGAGCAGTATAGGGAGATATTTCTTTTTATTACCGCTACTGAGAATGGGTGGGGTTGTTCCCACTGTGGGGTTTTGAGTTGTGGGGTTGCTGCAAGATTTTCAGGCCTGACAAGGGTCCTAAAGTGTATTTGGGTGTGTCCCAATGGCTCAATAGGGGTTTAGAGTTTGTTCAGTTATGGCTACTGAGAGTGATCTCATGATCCATTATACTGATAGTTTGCTCCACGGTGGAGACTTTGGGGAGCTTGACAAGGAGCTTCTGACTGAGGATTTCTATGAAGGGATAACAATTCCAGATTTTGATTTTGGAGAAAGTGGTGATTTCATCAAGTCTTCTATCCATGGCAGAGCTCTATATGAGGATAGAGTTCTATGGAATGGAGATGCCCAGAAGCAAGAAATCGTCCTACCAGTTGAGTCTGATGAAAACATGGAGACCGCACAGAAACTGCACAGTTTGTCCCTTAATTCTATGGATAAAGCTACTACTTTTTTGCAGTTTCCTGAGGCTAAAATAGAGCCAGAGTCTTCGGTTCTTATAGGTTATCCTTCCTCAAATGGTATGCCTTCCTCCTACCCATCTGTGACTTACAACGCTCCTACTGTAGTTTCCCCAACAACCCAGCTGGCTGTAGCATTTAACCAAGCTTCCCTACTTTCACCCCAAATTAGCCTGTCTAATGGCTCTACAGAGGTATTAGCAATCAGTACCACAGAGGAGCTACTCTTGGAGAAAAACAAAGAGCTTGCCTCCTCCTCGTCTTCGTCATCACAGAAAGCACATTCAAACAACTCACAACATACTTCCATTCATCGATCAAACAGGTATTTATACAGGATGAAAAAGGTTCTGCATATCAATTCGGGTGGTGGCTTCCTGAAGAAGCTTGCCCCTTTGTTCTTGTCCCATGGCTTGCCTCTGTATGGATATTTGCCCTTAGCCACCAATGCCAAATCTGAATTGCTAGAGCCCAAATTAAAGCTCTTCATCCTCTCCTCCTCTTGTAGAAGAATTCCTGTCAATTCATCAAATGTAGGGGGTTTCTCTCTAGCTGCAAGACATTGACATGCAACATTACATAATGTTTTCATAGCAGCAACAATATATTTCTATAGGATCTTTTATAAAAAAAAGAAGAAGAAGGAAAAAAGTGTTATTGGTGATGTTAAAAAAGGAGGGTTGTTATTATTGAGTAAGGAAATATTGAAGTTGTGAAAATTTTGTATTTTGGTGATTAGAGAAAGTTTTTTCATCATGGCAAATTTGTTGCTTGAAACTTATATGAATGAATCCACCAAACTTGATGGAGAAAATTATGTGAATTGAAAATTCAAGTTAATGACTATTTTAGAAGGAAATAATTTGTGGTCCATTGTGAGTGGGGATGAGCCCAAACCCACTGTTGCAGGTTCTATTCCAGATTGGGAGAGAAGGGAGACAAAATCAAAGGTGTTGCTGTGTATGTTCGTAAAGGACAACATCATTTTTTTTATTTTTGTTGACATTACCTCTCTTAAATAGGCTCTATTCCACATGAATACCATGGGTAAATACGATGGGTCAATACTCTACTTTTATTTTAACATATGATTATTTTTATTTTTATTCTTTTATTATTTTTGTTTACATAACATAACAAGACATGACATTATAACATGTCTTCTATACTTGGCTGGAGAGCCCCTCTAGGCGCAATAAAATTTTGATGGAAAAATATCTATACCAGCCTAGATCCATGTTAAGCCCCTCTAGGCTCAATAAAATTTTGATGGAAGAATATCTATACCAGCGTAGATCCATGTTAAATCTACCAGCGCTTTGATGGAAAAATATCTATACTAGCCTAGATCCATGTTAAGCCCCTCTAGGTTCAATAAAGTTTTGATGGAAGAATATCTATACCAACATAGATCCATGTTAAATCTACCAAGTGCTGAGAGGGATCAAATCTATTAAGGTGAAAACCTCTTTTACAGTGAAAAAAGATTTGACCCCCTTTTCAAAGCTCGATAGATATGGAGTTAAAATGGATCTAGACTGGTTATATATATATATATAAACCATGAGTTGTGAAATCTTGGGGCCAAAATTTCCAATGGTAAATTTTATTTTAATTATTTAATTATTTTATTTTTATTTTTTATGTAATTGGAGTTAAAATGGATCTACACTGGTTATATATATATATATATATATATACCATGAGTTGTGAAAACTTGGGGCCAAAATTCCGCAATGGTAAATTTTATTTTAATTATTTATTTTATTTTATTTTAATTTTTTTATGTAATTTGACTGAGTCAAAATGTTTACATAACAACACAAGATAGGACAACAAGTTACAACATCTCTTCCATATTGAGTTGAGCTTAGATCCATCTTAACTTAGAATCTACCAAGTGTTGAGATGATCAAATCTAGGAATTAAAATGGATCAAATCTAGGAACTAAGATGGATCAAGGCTGGTTATCCTTATATATATATATATATATATATATATATATAGCTTGAGTGGGCCTAATGGTTAAAAGCATGTGTTTCCTCTTAAGAGGTCACAGGTTCAAAACCACATGGGGGTAGAGTATGTATGTCTTCATAGACTTAGTAGTCGTGGGTCCCTTGTCCCACAAACAAGAAGGTCTCATATACCTCCCTTGTCCCACAAACAAGAGGTTCTCATACACCAATTTGGTGTGAGGTGGGTCCCTTGTCCCACAAACAAGAAGGTCTCATATACCAATTTGGTGTCTCGCTTGGCCGTGACCTTAATATATATATATATATATATATATATTGAGTGGGGCCTAATGGTGGTTAAGAGCACCTCTTTCCTCTTAAGAGGTCACATGTTCAAAACCACAGGGGGTAGAGTATGTGGGTCCCTTGTCCCACAAACAAGAGGGTTTCATACACCAATTTGGTGTGAGGTGGGTCCCTTGTCCCACAAACAAGAGGGTCTCATATACAAATTTGGTGTTTGGATTGGCAGTGACCTTAAAATTTGGTGGACTCCACAATTTTGCCAAATATATATATACATATATTGAAGTCCAACATATTTACGTAACAAAACATAATAAACTAGAATTTGTTTCTCAACACAATCAAAATCACCGAATATCATCATTAGATTTATCCTATCATTTATTATTTGACATACTAGGGGTTAGTTTGTTTCTCAACGCAATCAAAATCACCCCCACATATTCATAAAATTTTCAATATTTGAAAGTTTAAATTAAAAAAATTCAAATATCAATAATAATTAAAATGCTGAAATAATCGAAATTTTTTCAAACCACTAATACTTTTAAAATTTTTAATCCTTTATTTTTCTCAGCGATATCCCCTACCTGTATGACGACTGGATCAGAACCATGTCACACATTCACATCACTGAAGCCATGAACGATTGAAGTCGTTGAATTATTTAAGTAGTTATAGGTTTCGTGCCCATTATGGCGCGATATATGTATCCGGAAATTTGGACAGGAATTTTGAAGATTGCATAATCCTAGCTGTTGACGAGCAGTTGCAAATTCAATTATATATTATTTCCTCATGTTAGCTGGCTATGATCTTAAAGGTTGGATAGAGTTGAAGTGCAGATAAGAATATGGTATTTTTTAGAGTGTTTTTTAATAAGAAAAAGCTTTCATTAGAGAAATGTTTTTGAAATTAAAATAGGAATTTTGAAGATTGCATAATCCTAGCTGTTGACGAGCAGTTGCAACAGACTTCGGCTTTTGCATAACTACGTCTATCAATCCGCATTTGTATTTGAACAGACTTCGGCTTTTGCATAGAGCCTCATGGTTATGGATCTTAAAAATAAAAAATCTCAGAGAAATCTAGGAATTGCGAAGTCAGTGGTGAAGACAATCGGGATCAATAAAACGGTATTAATGGAGAAAGCAGTAGTAAGCATCAAGACGGGAGAAGTAGATGAATGCACTGATTTCTCAATCACAACAGTCAAAGAGCTTGCGGATTCAGGCATCACCCATATTCCTGCAACCTCAAACCACACGAGTTCCTTATGGTGTGAGAGCTGAACAAATCCCTGTTCTAGACTTGAAGAAATTGGAAGGCGATGGGCGAACAGAGGTTCTGCAACAGATTGTAGATGCTTGTGAGACCTGGGGTATTTTTCAGGTAGGTTCTGCAACAGATTGGAGATGCTTGTGAGACCTAGGGTATTTTTCAGGTATAGTAGATATGAATTTTGGTGTTGGAATGAGATTTAAAAATAAGAATCTGTTTTTGTTTAAAAAAAAATTAATAGACATTTTAGGTCCATTATAAATTTGGAAAATATTTTGGAATCATTGATCCAATTATCCTCTCCTGACCATCCACCATCAAATTTTAGAATATTCCTAGAATCTACATCAAGTTCAACAACTTAAATGTCAAAAATCTGCACCATCTTAGGCCACCAATGTCATTTCATAAAGAGTAATTAAATGTCAAAAATCTGCACCATCTTAGGCCACCAATGTCATTTCATAAAGAGTAATTGTCAGAAGTGTAAGCGATCTTAAACCACCAACTTGTCACTTCATGTGGAATACTTTTGGATACTGATCCGTTATTGCTAATGTTACTCTAAACAAGGTACATTTTTATGTGGAAAATAATAAAAAAAATTGTAGAAATTTTTGAAAATCAAAGTTATAGTTATCAAATTTTAGGATTTTGAGATCTTCAAAATTTTTTGATGGCCTTCACTCCATTTCCACCCTGAAAAAAAACCATTTAAACATTTTTACTTTCAAATTTCTTGAAAAATTATTCACCAGTAAAAAATTCACCCAACTAAATTATAACCTCCTCATTAGACAACGCCATAGACAACGCCTATTAGCTAATAACTGCTAATCATGACTGGCTTGGAAAATTATTATGATAGGTTTAACGGCTTCAAAAAAAAAGGAAAATATATATGATGCGAAATCCTCATCTTCTTATCCTCATTGAAATTGCAATAGTGAATAAACGCTCTGTTCTACTTTATGATCAGGTGGTGAACCATGGAGTCCCAACGATGGTGATGGACAGAATGATGGAAGCTGCACGCAGATTTAATGGATAGCCAATTGACGAGAAGATGAAGTATTATAACCCTGCTGATTCTACTGCCCTCATCCATTATGGCTCGGGCTTCAGTTCCCTCAAGTTACAAGCAGCTGAATGGAAAGACACTATCAGGATTACGTATGCACCGCGCTCCATCCATCTGAATGGCCTGCTGCCTTAAGGTCAGTGGCGCAATTCACTGCTATTATAAGTTTCATTATCTGATCATTAATTCCTGGACATGTCCTGGTATTTATTTTTAAGTCAATTGGACTATTTGCATTTGCTCCGAAAGTATCCTTGGCATGCCACAAAATTCATAATAACTACGGCGGAATCATATGTATTAGATTGGATTATTGCGATTGGCTCACCTAATAGCTATGACTGATCTTGAAAGGAAAAAGTATTCCAAACCTTTGGAAATCCTGTGATGAATTTGAAGTGACAGTGACAGTGACAGTGACAGGATGGAAAAGTTTTATGCATTCTTCATGAATTTTGCGAAGGGGTTGAATTGATAAGCAGGTTGAATCATGTAGAGCAAAAATGATTATTTTTCAAAATTGTATTTGCGCTTTTGAAGTAGAGCAAAACCAAAATAATGATTTTTTTTAATAAAAGGAAGCAGAGCCAGCATACTTTCTTCTTTGAAGACAACATTTTTGAAGAAGTAAAGGAGTACAAGTACCTTGGGATTGATTTCAACAACAAACTCAATTGGGAGGACTGCAGAAAGAAGAGAATTTTAGGAGGGTGGAAAGCATTATATGTTCTTCAAAACAGATGTAGAGAAGCAGAGTTATGGGATTGGAAAACAATTAAAGTGTTTTTTGGACTCCTAGTTTGTCCAGTGATGCTATATGGATGTGAATTGTGGGCTAGCAGCGCTCCCGTCTCAAAATGGAAATAAATTAAGAAAATCCAAAAATGCTTGATCATGAGCAAGTTCAAAATAAAAAGTTTGGTACCTTATGAGATAATGTTGAGTGAAACAGGAGTAATTTCCATTGAAGCAATTGCTATGGTGCGGCTCATAAGATATCCAAAAAGAATTGAACAAATGAGAGTAGGTAGATGGCCTAATGTTATCTTCAATGAAGGCATCAGTGAAAGAGAGAAAACATGGATGAAACAAAACTACAAATGGATGCAAAAATGAGATATCTACCTCAATGCCTGTCCCACAAATAGCAAGGAGCTAAAGGATTTTGTTATGGAGAAGTTTCCTAAAAAGGTATGGGGAAAAGAGTTGGGTAGAAAGAAGAAATATTACATTGAGGAATTCAACCCTAAGTGTGATTTACAACAAAAAAAAGTTCATGGGAGCTAGCATTTAGTGGAGGGAAAGGTTCTTACTGCTCAATTAATGACCAACTCACAGCAACTTCGGTGTGAAACAGGGGGGTGGAAAAGGCTTAAAGAAGCTTGGGAAGAAAGGGTGTGCACATTTTGCACGTCTGGAGATGTGGAATCGGAAAAACATTTCATTTTGGAATGTGATGCATTCAAAGACATTAGAGAAAGTTATGAGAACATGTTAGCATCAGTTTGGCATTGTCTTTTTAGCAAGGAGATTGTTGGAAGGTTGGGTCAGCTCATCATCAATTTGAATAGGAAAATCACTGAATTGCAAAGAGCGAAAACAGGGAACTAATGGTCTCATAGGGACTTAAAATATCATTTCATTTTTTATATTAAATTTACTTTTAAAAATATATATATATATATATTAAAACATTATGGAATACATTAAAATAATAAGTAACAATTATATATATATATATATATATATATTTTAAATTTTTAATAAATATATTAAAATAATAAGTGATAGTTAAGTTATAATTATATCTATAAGAAATAAAGTTTTTAGAATTTTAATTTAGTTATCAACAATCATTCTGTTAATGATAACTTTTTTTATTATTAAATATTAAAAATATTCTTAATAATAATCATAAATATTTCAAAAATATATTCTTTTCACTTATTAATTAAATTAAATTAATAAATATTATATATTGATAACATCAGACCACCTCCTCCTCCTCCTTGCACAAAGTAATAATTAAAAAAGGTAGTGTTGCATAAGTGTATGAAGTGCAGACAACCAAGTACTTTTCACAAGGGGGATCTAAGTCAATCTTTTTGTCCCTCAGATACCCAGATGATGAATCTATATAGAACCCTACCCACTGGATTTTTTACGTATCAAACATGCCAAATGGAGATGTTTCTCTTTATTCGTCAGACTCAGGAGGCAATCCTAACACGGATTAACATAATTAGATCACCATAGGCGTTATTCGTCATTATTGACTTCCAAGGGGAGATTGGATTAGTGGGAAGCTCTAAAATTGCATCTGATAATGTGGGTATGATGATGTTGGAAATGGTCCAACAGAAAAAGGGAAAAATAAGAAATCCAGAGATTAAGAAGATGATTCACAACCTAAAAGGCCTAAAATTACAAGTGACAAGGCACCAAAGTTTAAGTCTCAAATTAGAAGCACAAATTTTATGTCTCAGAATAGAGAGTGATGCAAGCAACATGATTCCTAGACGATTTAAATTTCATCATCGCTTTTATAAGAAACATGACCCCTATGGAAAGCTTGAAATGTATTCATACCTTTTATGATATTGGTGAGGATAAAATGCGATGTGAAATACAAGGAAACAGAGAAAAGCTACTTCAGAGCGTCAGTGAATTAGAGTCTAAACTAAAATGATGCGAAGGTCTTCTCATATCTGTGTACAACCTATAGTAGCACCTCCCTGACGGGGCTGGCGTCCCAGAACATGTCCAATTAGCCATTGCTGCATGCTGAGGATATTTATGGTTAATTTACTAACTGGTGAGAGATATTTTTGAGTGGAGAAATGTTGGAAGACATTGATTCCAACCACCCTCATTAATGTAGTCGCTGGACTGTTCTAGATAATTCAGCAGATATTTTAGGGATAATTTCTAGAAATGGTTGACAAAATGAGCAAGCTTTTTGAAGAAGCCACTAACCCACCAAATTCCAGAAGTCTCTCTGTTGTATATAAATATCTGTTTAGACATAGAATGAAAGTAAGCTCAAATCACAAGCTCTGATACCATATTAGAGATAGCTCCGATACCATACTGAGAGAGCAGAGCTACAGAGATGCACACACAACCAACTCAAGAGCCCGTACTCGTGCATGTGGGCATTTGCTGACTGAGATCTATAGGCATGCCGCATGAGAACTACAGGGAGATATTGTACAGGAAGATATTGCTTGTTGTTACTGCTACTGAGAATGGGTGGGGTTGTTCCTATTGTGGGGTTTTGAGTTGTGGAGTTGCTGCAAGATTTTCAGGCTTGACAAGGGTCCTAAAGTGTATTTGGGTGTGTCCCAGTGGCTCAGTAGGGGTTTAGAGTTTGTTCAGTTATGGCTACTGAGAGTGATCTCATGATCCATTATACTGATAGTTTTCTCCACGGTGGAGACTTTGGGGAGCTTGAGAAGGAGCTTCTGATTGAGGATTTCTTTGAAGGGATAACAGTTCCAGATTTCAATTTTGGAGGAAGTGGTGATTTCATGAAGTCTTCTATCCATGACAGAGCTCTATATGAGGATAGAGTTCTATGGAATGGAGATGCCCAGAAGCAAGAAATCGTCCTACTAGTTGAGTCTGATGAAAACATGGAGACCGCACAGAAACTGCACAGTTTGTCCCTTGATTCTATGGATAAAGCTACTATTTTTTTGCAGTTTCCTGAGGCTAAAACAGAGCTAGAGTCTTCGATTCTTATAGGTTATCCTTCCTCAAATGGTATGCCTTCCTCCTACCCATCTGTGACTTACAGCGCTCCTATTGTAGTTTCCCCAACAACCCAACTGGCTGTAGCATTTAACCAAGCTTCCCTACTTTCACCCCAAATTAGCCTGTCTAATGGCTCTACAGAGGTATTAGCAAGCAGTACCACAGACGAGCTACTCTTGGAGAAAAACAAAGAGCTTGCCTCCACCTCATATTCCTCATATTCGTCATCACAGAAAGCACATTCAAACAACCCACAACATACTTCCATTCACCGATCAAACAGGTATTTATACAGGATGAAGAAGGTTCTGGATATCAATTCGGGCGGTGGCTTCCTGAAGAAGCTTGCCCCTTTGTTCTTGTCCCATGGCTTGCCTCTGTATGGATATTTGCCCTTAGCGACCAATGCCAAATCTGAACTACTAGAGCCCAAATTAAAGCTCTTCATCCTCTCCTCCTCTTGTAGAAGAATTCCTGTCAATTCATCAAATGTAGAGGGTTTCTCTCTAGCTGCAAGACATTGACATGCAGCGTTACATAATGTTTTCATAGCAGCAACAATATATTTCTATAGGATCTTTTATTTAAAAAAAAAAAGGGAAAAAGTGTTATTGGTGATATTAAAAAAGGAGGGTTGTTATTATTGAGTAAGGAAATATTAAAGTTGTGAAAATTTTGTATTTTGGTAATTGGAGAAAGTTTTTTCATCATGGCAAATTTGTTGCTTGAAACTTATATGAATGAATCCACCAAACTTGATGGAGAAAATTATGTGAATTGGAAATTCAAGTTAATGACTATTTTAGAAGGAAATAATTTGTGGTCCATTGTGAGTAGGGATGAGCCCAAACCCACTGTTGCAGGTTCTATTCCAGATTGGGAGAGAAGGGAGACAAAATCAAAGGTGTTGCTGCGTATGTCCGTAAAGGACAACATTATTCCTCACATCAGAGATTGCAAGACATCAAAAGAAACATGGGATACGCTGAAGGGTTTCTATGAAACAACAAATACAAACCGAATCTTGTTTTTGAAGACTAAGCTTTTATCTCTAAAAATGGAAGCAAATGAAAATATAAACAATTTCATATCTCGTGTCAAAGATTTAAGTGATAAGTTAGGAGATATTGGTGAAAAGGTGTCTAGTATTGACTTAGTCACCATCATATTAAATGGCTTAGTGCAAGATTATCAAATTTTTGTTTCAAGTCTTGCAGCTAGAGAGAAACCCCCTACATTTGATGAATTGACAGGAATTCTTCTACAAGAGGAGGAGAGGATGAATAGCTTTAATTTGGGCTCTAGCAGTTCAGATTTGGCATTGGTGGCTAAGGGCAAATATACATACAGAGGCAAGCCATGGGACAAGAACAAAGGGGCAAGCTTCTTCAGGAAGCCACCGCCCGAATTGATATCCAGAACCTTCTTCATCCTATATAAATACCTGTTTGATCGATGAATGGAAGTATGTTGTGAGTTGTTTGAATGTGCTTTCTGTTGTGTGTTAATGTGTCTCTGCTTTCTGATAAGAAGTGCACCAAAATTGAAATTTTACTTATGCATGCTAAAATAAAAAAATCTAAAATTTTAAAAATAAAAAAATTTAAATAATTATACAAAACATTTAATTAATATCTGCTTATAAAAAATTGTAAGTGAAGAAATTGGATCATTCTAGGCTCATAGTAGATCTGTATTTAAGATAGATCTATGCTGATTTACTTAATTCTCAAGTCTGGTTATCATTTCATTGATTGTTGAATTTCTAACCATCACTGCCGAACCTAATACACCCTAATACACCGATTGTTGAATTTCTAACAATCACTGCCGAACCTAATACACCCTAATAGACTGATTCTCTGAAAATCACTGCTAAACCTAATACACCTATTGCTGCGAACTATAATTTACTTTCTGACTTCCCTGTGCAGCCATAAATTTCACATGAGGAGAAATCTAGAACTGTTCCCATCTATAAATTTGTAATCTTGCATCTGCCCGTGCAATCCAAGCAAGCCTGTCCTGTATAATAAAAATGTGATTTCTGTTCTCCATTGAATAATGTCTTCTAGTTTTTAAGATCTTTATGTTATCTCCCAATTTAGTGTTTTTAAGATCTTCGCGGTGTACTTTGTGAACCATCTCTCAATTTAGTGTTTTTAAGATCTCTGCTGTGCACTCTGTAACCCATCAACTGGTATCAGAGCTGTGTTAGGATTCAGGCTGGCCTCATTGTGGAAATCATCATCCCCAAGAGCATTTCCCTGCAAGCAACAGGCTACTTATTAGATATGTGTGACTGCAAGGTTAGTGGAATTCATGGTAAAGATTGCATAAATATTTTCTATGATTTGTAAGTATTCTGCCTGTCTGTTTAGGGGGTTTCTCTCTAGCTGCAACCTCCAATAGAGTAGAGCTCGATTACAAAATAAGACACGATGCTCCTCGCAGGGAGTCTCTATCATTTATATATGACTCATACATGCAATACCATGGATGAATACCATGGTTCTTATTAATACCATCTATCTAATACCATGGCCCATTTGCAACTAACTGTGGTCCCGTCATTAATTGCGGGTTAACCACTTACAATTATTAATATGAGCTTTATTGACTCCTTGCTTAACTATAACTATGACTCGATCCAACTACATAAATAAGGGGGTTAGGGTGGGACCCTAACAAGATACTCCTAAATCATAAATTATCAAGTCCTATAATTTGGAATGTTGTAGTAAGAAAAAAAGCACTAACACTGAAACAAGAGAAAAATCAACATCAACGAAAAAAAGCTAATATTGAATATCTTCTTCAAATTCCTCTGGTTCTTTTTTTCATTTTGATTATTATTACACAATTAGTCTTATTATACCTGCCCCAAGGCATGGTATATAGCGATCGATATCGCTTCTACTAGCATTAGTTTTGAGTAAAATTATAAGTTTAATACAAAGGTTTTTTACTCGTATGGATATTAAATATTTTTTCAGCCTATCCAATATTGCTAGCTCCGCTCATATACTTCGGAGCCTTATTGTGAGTAATCCTTCATTTTTTACATAAACATAGGATATAAATCAGAATGCCTATCAAAATGGGATCGATGAGACTAACTAATGCCAGCTTTAAGACTAGCATTAAAGCTTAAAATTTTATGTGAAGTACTTTGGGCATATAGTTGGTATGGTTTGCAACATGATGAAGTATAACTGTGATCTGCCCCGTGTGGTGTATCACTGCCATCTGCCCTTGCATCTGTCTGTGAGTGTCAGCACTGGGCTGTTTGGCATGTTGACAGGCCAACCAATGGTGACAAGGCCATGATCGTTGTTAAATTACAAAGGCGAGGAGAAGGCCATGATCGTTGTTAAATTACAAAGCCGATGTTAATTACAAAGGCAAGGAGAAACAGTTTCTGAGCTAGTTGACCAGGTGAAGCAATAGCAGATCCATACAAAGTAGAGGACGCTGAAGCAATTGGTCAAGATCGAAAGCCTAACAAGGAGACCTAATTGGGAGTCCTAGCCAGCAGCATTGCCGATAGCACCAGTCAGTCTCATCATTGCCAGAAGGAAGGTGTTACAGATCTGTTTGTCAGGTTCTAGAACCATTTTATTGCTTCACTTTCCAAATAATATATGAACATTCAGGAAAAAACGTCGGCCTCTTCGATGTACATTTTATTATCTAAGGTAGGTCGGAGATATGACCTACGGGTTTGGCCTGTCTCCTCATGTCCAATAAAAATATCAATTCGAAGAGATATCATCAGTTTCCTGCAGAAGAGAGCTCATCTATGGTGTTTTTTTTTTAGACAGAGTTCGGTTGCTATATATTAATCTGAAAAAAAGTGGGCATTTTGCCATACATAAGATGCTTCCTGAGCATTCTGAATCCAAGGAGTTACAAAAAAGTTACTCTCCTTGATTCTTACAGTTGTTTTCCTGCCCCTAAAACTGTTTATGCTACTGTAGATTCTTACAAACTGAAAGCCCCAAAATTTACATTTACAAACCATGACTAATCTATGTCTATATGACTTATCTTCCTTGCAGTAGATCCTTCTGGGTCCAGGTCTGGTTCGTTCTGCTTTGCACTAGAAGAGGATGTTGCTGTTGCGCACGCACCTCTTCGAATTCTGCTTGTAAATCCCTGCAATGAAAGCACTGCTCTGGACGCTCCATTAGGTCTGGAAAATAATCGTAGGCGCTGATCAGCTTCTTGTCTCAATGCCTCTGAGGACTTTCCTTGCTTCTGGTGAGGGCCTCCGAGCGCGCAGAGGCAGCACTGCTCTTGAGAATGGGGAAGGATCCTGCTGTCCCCTGCGCTATTGATTTGCCTGCAGTCATGGATTCTTTTGATTACGTTTCCCCTAACGTTGACTAGCTGCGTAGTTCTCATGGTAAAGGTTGGAAGGATGAGATGTTGTTACAACTAAGGTTGCCTTTGGAGCGTTCACAGGCCTTGTTGGCGTACTTGTCAGCATCTTTATTTAGTCCACGTAATATATGGTAATATCGGACCTCCTCCAGCAAGTCGTGAAGGATCTGGTTCCTACAATTGATTTGCTGCAGAAGAGCGTTTGGCGTGCTCTGCCTTTGCACCATGAGTCTGATGATGATTGCTGAATCGCCAAAGACTATCACCTTCTTAATTCCTATCTTGATCAATTGGGTGAGCCCTTGGAACAGAGCCAATCCCTCTGCCCTGTTATTGGATAGTTCTCCCAGCCCCCATTCGAATTGAAGAATAGTCTCGCCATTGGCATTGCAGATGAGGCCCCCTGCACCTGCTAGACCAGGATTTGATTTTGAGGCGCCGTCAAAGAACATGTAGAACCTATTGCAATTGCTCAGCCAGAGTGCGAATTCCTCTTCCTTGAGCCTAAGTTTCCAAACGCTGCTTGTCTCCTTCGATTGTAGATTTCCTTGCCTTGGTGCCTGGATACTGATTTGGTTTCCTTGTACATGGTTGATCAGATTCCTTTCTTCAACGCTGTAATTGGTGGTCTCGATCTTGCCTTGAGTGTGGACTACAATTGCTTCCACCGCTAAATTCTTAGCTTTGTGACACATGACTCTAGCGTTGCATCCTTTGTCTTGAAATACCTTTCTGTTTCTTGCCAGCCAGATACGCCAAACAAGAGTTAAAGGTATAGTGTTCCATATCCTTTGCGTTAATTTGCTCTTTTTTTCTTTCCAAGGACAGCTTTTCCTCCAGCTGTAGACAGTTTCTGCAATGGTTGCCTTTGGTTCCCATGTGACTTCCCCGATTGAGGCCATCTGCCTCCAGCAATCATCTGCTACCTGACAATCTATGAACAGGTGTTTTATTGTTTCTTCAGCTTGACAGCAGTTTGGGCACCTGGACGAGCCCATAATGCCCCTTTTTTTAAGTTTTCTGCTGTTAGAATCTTCCCTTTCAGAAGAAGCCAGAAGAAGAATTTTACTTTAGGAGGGGCTTCAGCTCTCCAAACCAATTTCCATTGACTCCATAAGGCCTGTGGAAAGGCGCTGTCGCAAAGATGTTGATACCCTGCCTTGGCTGTGTACTGAGTTCCCGTGGGATCCCAGCGATACCCATCTTGCTTACCTCTTTGGGTTGGAGCTTTACTGTGCAGAAGGTTCTTTAAAGCTACAACGCTTGTTTCTAGCTCTCTAGGGCAGTCCGACAGTTTCCAACCCTCCCAAGCTTGAGAATGATTTCCCCAATGCGTTATTTGAGCCAAGCACCATATACCTCTGTCGTTAAGCCAACTTATGGCAGGAGTTGCCTCTGTGTTTGACCCCTTAGGTTGCTGTCCTAATATTCTGTCAGTGGAAAAATTAATGCTGCTCCCCCCTCCTGGGACCTTTGATATGTTTTGGGACATAAAAGGTATGACTTTCTTGCAGAGTTTCCAGATTTTTGTGCTGTCTCTATTGGGGATGTTGGTGTTCAAGAGTTGATGCCTTGTGCTGTTCAGATACTTGGCCTCTAGGACCGTCTTCCACCATGCTGAGGCCCCTGTAATCAGTCTCCAAATTATTTTGGCTCCAAGGGCTAAGTTCTGCAGTTTTGGAGATCTTATTCCAAGCCCTCCTTTCTCTTGAGGCTGAATGACATTCTTCCAACTAACTAAATTGAACTTTTTTTTCTCCGTTTTCCCTCCTTGCCAGAGGAAGTGTCTAAGAGCTCTTTCCATGTTGTGATGGAAGGCCATTGGAGCTTGGTACAAAGAGAAGCGATAAATGGGCAGAGAGGCCAGCCCAGATTTTAGAAGTACAAGGCGTCCTGCTGGATTCAGCCACATAGAACCCCATTGTTGGATTTTTCTCTTTATCTTGTCAAGGATTTCATTCCATGTATCGGCCATCAGAGGTCCCATACTCACCGGCATCCCTAGATATGTGAAGTGGCTCCAGTTTAGCTTGTATGAGACTCCTAGAGTATTTGCAATACTGTGGATGATGTTATTTGTTGCATTCCATCCATAGATGCAACTTTTTACCTGATTAACTTTCCCTCCTGAATAATCCATGAATTGATCTAGGATCTTTTTGAAGCGCCTTGCAATAGTGATGGACGCTCCTCCCATCAAGAGGGTATCATCAGCAAATTGGGAGTGATTAATGTGCTTTGTACCTTGCTCAAATTTGATGCCAATAATTAGACCAATTCTTCGGTTGTAGTCCAAGGCTTTGCTAAGAGACTCAGCCATGAGGATAAATAAGTAAGGGGACAGGGGGCAGCCTTGTCTAAGACCTCGTGAGGATTGGAAAGCAGCACAAGGTCTACCATTGATCAGAGGGGAGATCCAAGGATTCGAAATGCAGGCTTTGATCATATTTATGAAGGAGGAGTTAAATCCCATTTTTTGAAGCACTGCAAACAGAAAGGAGTGTCTAACCCTATCGAAGGCATTGGCAAGGTCTAGCTTTAGGACGAATCCTTTCTCCTTTCGGCTTATGCTTGAATGTATGGCCTCTTGCACAAGAAGGATGGAATCAGAGATGTGTCTATTGGGCAGAAAGCCTCCTTGGTTTTCTGAGATCAAAGAGGAGAGATGAGGCTTGAGTCTTGTTGACAGAATTTTTGTAATTATTTTGTATGCTGAATTGCATAAGGATATGGGTCGAAATCTTGAGAAGGTAGAGGGCCTGTTTTCTTTTGGTATTAGGGCAAGATGGGTTGAGTTGGTGTATCCCCCAAGCTTGCCTTTCCGAAGAACCCAGCATATCATCTTTAGAAGGTCTTTTTTGATCAGCTGCCAGTACTCCCTGTAAAAACTAATTGGAAACCCATCAGGTCCTGGAGCTTTGTCTGGGTGAAGGCTCCAGATTGCCTTTTGAACTTCCTCTTCTTCTACCTCTTGCGTGAGCCTGCTGTTCGTTTCTTGGGTAACTTCTTTAGTCATGTATTGGAGTAAGCTTGAGTAGTCCTCCTCACTTTTGTCCTCTGTCAGGAGATTTTTAAAGTGAATGGTGGCTGCTTCTTTTATGGACTCCTGGGTGTCATAGCTGTTCCCTTCACTATCTCTAATTGTACTCACAGTGTTCCTGGTCTTTCTAACTGTAGCCTGCTTATGGAAATAAGATGTATTTTTATCTCCCTCGTGCAGCCATAACTGTCTTGACTTTAATCTCCATTTGGTCTCTTCGTCCCTTATTGTTTGTGTCAGCTGGGAATACAGTCTTATCTCATTTTCTTTGGCTTGCTGGGAGAGTCCAACAGCTTCTATATTTTGCTGCACTTCCTCAAGATTTTTTTTGATGTCCTTTTTAATCATCTCGGGTTCCTGGTAATTAGTCTTTGCCCAGGTTTTAAGAGCCTGTTTAGTTTGCTTCAATTTTGTTTCCCAGATATATGTCGGGGAGCCTTCCACATGCTGGGTCCAGGCCTGCCACACCGCGTCTCTAGCTGCAGGGATTCGGTTCCAGAGGGAACAATATCTGAAAGGGAGTGGTCCAAGCTAGCAATGGCTGTGCAAGGTAAGCGTTATTGGATAATGATCCGAGGCGGAGATGTTGAGGATGTTTGACTGGCCGGTAACAAAGGAGGACAGATAAGCGACATTAATGAGGAACTGATCAAGCCTCTCCATGATATTGCCTGCTCCTAGACGCCTATTGCTCCAGGTGTACTTGCGGTTCTTGGGCTTTATATCAACCAAATCTTGCTCCTGCATAATATGCTCAAGTCGGTTTCTGAATGGGTCTGGGCTTAAGTTTCCCCCTCTTTTCTCATTGGCGTGCAAAACCAGATTTAAATCCCCTGCAAGAATGAGATTGCTGTCTTGGTCTTCTTCTATATTTGTTTCCAAAGTGTTCCAGCACACTTCTTTTTCCCTGTATTGATTCGGTGAATAAATATTGTATATTTTTACAGTTGTTCCATTTTCCTTGCTTTCTAGATTAACACTGATCCAGTTCTGATGTATTTTGGCAAAGTTGCAGCTCCATTTACTGTTGTCCCACATTGTTAGGATGCCACCCGAGGCTCCTCTTGCTTCACTGGCACAACCACTGTAAAGCTTTTGCTGATTAATGATTCTGTTGATTTCGGTTTGATCTTGCTTTGTCTCCTGAATTAGGATGATTTCAGGCTTTTCACTTCGAATTAATTCCTTAAGGGCTGCTATCTTGGAGGGGTGCCCTAATCCCCTACTGTTCCAGGATAGCAATTTCATCATGATTTACCTGTAGTATGGAGAGGTGCTCGCCTCTCTTTACCTTTGTTATTGTTTTCTTTATCCGAATGTCCCAGAATGAAGGATTCTATAGGAGCCTGAGATCCCATGGCAATATCCTTCTGTGCACTTTCTTCTCTCTGCTGTTTAGCTGACTTTCTGCCAGGCCCGTGTTTTTTGGGTATATCGCTGGGTGCCCCATGATCCTTCGATGAGCTTCTGGTGATCCTAGCGGAGGGGGTATCAGGGGAGGGCTGGGAGATATGAGGGGGGGAGGGATGAAGATGTGGGTCAGATGGGGAAGGATCCTGCTCAGTTTCTTCCTCAGAGAGGGCCGCAAAGGGGTTGGAGGAAGGTGGAATGGAAGGATTTGAAGGTCGGGGGGTGAGGAGGGGTGATGAGGTGGGGATTGCTGAGAGGACGAGGAAGGGTGCTGGAGGGATGAATGAGGCTGGATGGGTTGCTAGAGGGAAGCCCCAGGGGCTTCAGATTCCGAAGGTTTCAGTGGTGGAGATGATTTTTTTCTTTTAACAGATTCCCATTGCCCTTCTTGCTCTTCTGATCCTACATTTATAATTTTAGGGCATCTATTTGCAAAATGTCCATATTCGTGACATACCTTGCATTTGAAGGGTATCTGTTCGTAGTCCAGCTGCTGAATATGGCACCACTCGTCTACTTTCAGTTTGATTGCTTCCGGTAGTCCACGCCCCAGGTCAACTTCAACACAAATCCGCGCACAGGCCTGCATGTTGTCCTTGGGTTCGCTGCGATCTATGTATTTTCCGACCGCGTTTCCTATTGCTTTGACCGAATCATCGCCCCAGCAGTGAAGAGGGAGATGGGGCAGTCTGACCCAGACTGGCACTGCGCTTGGAATGTCTAGCTCTGGATCGAAGTCCGGGGTCCATTTGTTGAGATAGAGACCCTTGGAATCCATGAAGTAAGGCCCGTTCCTGAAGATTAGGTCCTTGTCTTCCTTAGTTTCAAAATGGAAGGTAAAATAACCTCTGCCACAGAATCTGATGGATATTTTCCCTTGAGTCTTGTCTGCCCAGTTTCGTTCAACCCACCTTTGCACTGTTTTGGGCGAGGGCCATAGTCCTGTAAATTGCCCGATCAAGCCTTTCTCTGTTAAGGAGATGGCTTCCATGCGAGGGATAGTCGGAGGCAAATGAACTTCCTGTAGAACATCTAGTTTCTTCACAAACTTGGTTGCAGTTGGCCTTGGTCTTTGCTGTGGTAGAGATTGAATCAGTTTGGAGAAAGCTTGTTGCAGTTCCGGATCCCCACCAAGCGGATCCGGGGAATCCATGAGGCTGATCGTTCGAGCAGAAGCAAGCGGGTTCGATGGCGGGCTCAGGTGCGTGCGCGCGCATAGCAGCAGCAGCGAAAAACGAGCTCATCTATGGTGTTAATGTCCAATAAAATTATCAATTCGAAGATCTCATCAATTTCCTAGTTGTTGTATAGAGAGAGAAGGGGAAGTGGGATAGAGCTGTCTGGATATAGAGCCAGTATAAGCGGTATAAGTGTGACAAGTATAAGAAGGACAGAACGAATCGAGTTGCAGACTGCCTCAGCCAGCCTCCAGTTGTGGTGTTAACTTCCATGCCGTGCCTCACTTTTAGTAAGGATTACATAACTTCGAAACTGCCATATGTTGACTGAAAAACTGAGATATATCCTGGTTGGACAAGGGTTTTCTAGTGATACTGCCTCTTGGACTCAAATAAGGATCCAAGGAATCTAATTCAATTGAAAGCATCAAAATTCCCTAAGGAGAACCATCAGTGCATCTAACAAAGGACACCCTAGAAGGATGTTGTACTCTAAGGATCTTGAAATTCAAAAAACAAAATGGGTTTCCTCTACCTTGGGTCCAAGAGAAAGAGGGATTGTAACAGCGAGGTCTAGTCTCGAATTCGTTGAAACCTTTAAGGATCAAGTAAGTGGGAGATTTCATAGTTTCAGTGATTTCAGTTTCCAGGTCTGTCGTAGACTCGGATAATTCTGAGTATTCTGCCACCTTATTCTGATTTTGCTGATCCTGCAGTTGAAGTGTTCCCATCTTGCTTTTTCCATAAGCATCAGGTTGGCTAGCTCAATAGGATTATTTCTCTCTCTAGTGCACTTGTGCCTAGGTTATTGAAAATTTGAGTTTGTTTTCGAAAGGTGCTTTGATGGATTTAGGAGTGACAATAATCTTACTGTTGTTCTTTTTCAAAACTATTGCAGTTTTGTTAATAGCGCCATGAAAAAGGGAAGGTAAATAAAGAGAACGACGGGGAAGGTAAATAAAGAGAATGATATCTTGAAGAGGCTTCGGAGGGAAAGATTTAGGCTTACTCACTTTCTTTAAAGTTTCGTTAATATTAGTGAAAGAATACCCATTTATTTTTTCAACATTCTTGGCAATTGTTTAATATGGTCTTTATCAATATTTTATTTTTTCAACATTCTTGGCAATTGTTTAAGACGATATTTATCAATATTTTATTTTTTTAACATTCTTGGAAATTGTTTAAGATGATCTTTATCAATATTTGAGAACTCTGTTGATCAAAGTAGTGCTTAAAACAACATATTTACAAGAAAGAAGGTATTTACAAGAAACAAGGTGTTGAAAGCCAACATAGAGATCCATGTCAATTTTATTTCTGTAGATTTAAATAAGAGGTCTTTCTCAAATTTCACCATGATCTTACTATGTTCAAAATAACTCACTATGTTTGAAATGCTATAAGAATGCATGCAGAATTAATTGACGACGAGATGTTTTCACCAAAATAACTTTAGATCGATAAAAGAGCTACAACATATACAATGAAGCTAACAAAATCTCAAACAATGCTTCTAATTGTATACTTCTACAATAGAAAATGCGCTTACGATGCCTATTTCTATCTGTCCAAAGACGAAAAATTGATTATAGATTTTGATTCTATTACTATAAGTATAAACTTTGATAAATTATCTTAAAAGACAAGGCATATAAACAAAACATAATGGGTTATTCTAAAAGGATCCCATCTATATAAGCTTATCACTTTTAAGAATCATCCTAATAAGCAACAACAGAATTTTGAGTACCTGGGTCTTTAATTTGTTCAATCCCATTTTCTCTATCTTCTCGATTTTTGAGTACCTGGGTGATAGAATTTTGTTTTGAGTACCTGGGTGAAAAAATTTTGAGTACTTGGGTCTTTAATTTGTTCAATCTCATTTTCTCTATCTTCTCGATTGTGATTTTCTTCCTCTTATGAGTGGGGGAAAACTATAAAGAGAGATCCCTTCTACCTCAATGCTTTGGCAAATGAAATGTCAAGAACAATGGGTGTACCTATAGTGTTGAGGATTTCGCGGGGGCTTCAAATTTCGTGATTCAATTAGGATCATTCTTTCCATTAAAACACTCTAAGTTTCCACCTTCTAATTGTTCGCCTTATCTCTGTTTTTCTCTTTTTACAGATACGATCTCTAGTGTCACAATGGGGTACGAACATAAATACCCTTGGATTTTAATATTGTGGGAAAGCCTCATGATCTTTATGACGAATGCGTATTCGTGTGGAAACACAATAAATATAACTTAAAAACAAAGAAATGACCCTAATATCCTTTTTTTTCAACTCCGTGAGAGAAGCCATTTATAAGCCATTTATTTACATGATTTCACATTCATTTCTAGATGTGCATTATAGTATTTGTTGTTACTTATCTAGTAATTCTAGCATACATTCATTTGACTTATCCATGTCAATTTTTTGGATGTGAATTTACTCATTTTTTTTGCTTACTGACAATCTCTTGGGAAAAAGGAATAATTAAGCTATATGTTGTGTTTCTTCACGTATTTCAAACAAGATAAAATAGATAAATTAGATAAAGATAAAACAGATAAATCATGTGGCTGTCTTTCCCCATTTTTGAAACACATAAAGCAAATACACCATGTGGCCTAAAAGAATTCAAATTAAAATTCATCAAATAAAGTAAGAAGCCTCATATTTGTTACAATTTCAAATAAAGCAAATACAGAAGGTGGCCTATAAGAATTATAATTAAAATTCATCAAATAAAGTAAGAAGCCTCATATTTGTTACAATTTCAAATCATTGGCTCTGTAGATGCACAATCTCTAGAATTTGACCTTGGTCAAATTTCAAATCAAATCATTGGCTCTGTAGATGCATATGCACAATCTGACCCTGGTCAATGTAGGGATAGTCCTAATCAGAAATATTTTGACAATACAAGTTGCCCCTTATCTCCTAACTCATAGGTGATTTTCCCTGATTTTCCCAGTATACAGGGTTGTTATCTCCAAACTCATAGGTGATTCTCCGAGTGTATAGGGTTGTTGTCTCCGAACTCATAGCTGATACATGGTTTTTGTTTCTCCTTGTTTTGAGTTGGTAAACATCAAAGCTGTAACAATAAAGGAGAAGACTTTATTTCTTGATTATGAAAATCAAATTAGCCATAGAGTGATTGTTCCCCATACTTGAATGGGAAAGGACATACATGTTAAGTAAGTTTTAAGGGAATTTGATTGCAAGTTTAACAATTGCAAGCCTATGCATTCCACTTCAATTAACATACCCTCCACTTCAATTAACATACCCTCAATGACTTACTACAGTTCAATTAACATGCCCTAAATGACATACTATAGGTAACTTACTACAGTTCAATTAACATGCCCTCAATGACATACTATAGGTGAGTATTTTTATTGTTAACTGACCGATTTCTCCCTAAGTTACTGTTATTTCTAACAGATGCAATGTCAAAAGATTGATGAACACCAACTCATGATACACATTACTTGTGTGGTTGATTTAAAAATGAAAACAATGTTTTTGATATGAGATTTCATAGCCCAAATGGAGGCAAGAATTGTTTTTATTGTAACTTAAATGGCAATTAACATGGCCTCAATGGCATACTATAGGTGAGTATTTTCATTGTTAACTGATCGGATTCTCCCTAAGTTACTCTTATTTCTAACAGATGAAATGTCAAAAGATTGATGAACACCAACTCATGATACACATTATTTGTGTGGTTGATTTAAAAATGAAAACAATGTTTTTGATATGAGATTTCATAGCCCAAATGGAGGCAATAATTGTTTTTACTGTAACTTAAATTGTAATGAAATGATGGAAAGGTAAGAATTGTTTTAATTTACCACAAATAAACTGAATATCACTTTTGATCAATGCAGTGACAAGATATATGAGCTACGAAACTAAACTAAGCATATCCTTGTGTATTGAGGGACACATGGAGGCAAGAATTGTTTTTATTGTAACCTAAATGGTAATGAAATGATGGAAAGGTAAGAATTGTTTTAATTTACCACACATAAACTGAATATCACTTCTGATCAGTGCAATGACAATCTATATGAGCTACGAAACTAAACTAAGCATATCCCTATGTATTGAGGGACACACACATTACTGGTGTTAGCATCACTGCATTTCTTAGCTACATTCTATCCCAGAGTGGGAAGGTATCCCATCTACCATGCAGACTTATTCTAATAGTCAGGGATTATATTTCTAAGTAAATTAAGTGGTATTTAATAAGAATGAGGTGAAGAAATAAATCAAATCAACTTTGTGATAATGGATCAAAGCCAAAACTTGCTATAATAACATTAAAATATGGGTATAGAAGAGGTCTATTTAAATCAGCATTGAACCATGAAGATATGAAGTATGGATAAGCATGTTTGCCTTGACGTAGAGGGAGAAGGTGCAACATGTATATATCTATGTTTCAATTACATTCACAAGGATTCTTGAAATTCTATAACATTTTCACTAGAATACAATTTTCTAATATGATAATTACTTTTTAATAATTTTTTAAACAACATTTCTCATGCCACTAATATCATTAAATAATTACAAATAGAAAATCCCAATTGTAAATGTAGCAGAAACAATAAAATCGTACAAATACAACCATTCACAATAGACACAATATTTTTACCATGTGAAACACAATCTTGGGACAAAACCAAACAATCTTTTTTGGAGGAGAAGTTGTCTTTTTAGCAAGGTTTACAAATAAGAAATTTGTCTAGAAATTTGTACCAACATTACAAGTAAAAAAACTAGTAAAACTTGGTCAAATAGTTGTTGGTCAACACTAGTCAAACTAGTCAAAATATCATATCTGGTCAATGCTTATCCAACTAGGCCTGCAATCACCTACAATCAACTTGCACATGCGACCCTGCAATCAATGGTATGCAGTCAACTCGATTAAATTATAGTCAATTCAGATAAACTTTCTACGATCAACTATGGTCAAATTCTGCGGTCAACATTAGTCAAAACCCTCACACGTATGATTGCATGGACTAGTCAAACTCACTTGTTGAACTTTATCAGATCCTCACACATGTGGGCTCCAAAAGAGAGATAAAAATGATAGATAATGTATTTCTCCTTTGTTGAATTTCTCCTTCACTAGAAAATATTGAAATGAGATTTCTATGTTAATCATTGTCTCCTTACATGCTCGTCTTATATAGAGCTCTAATGTTGAGTGAAGACCCAATAAGAAGCCCCTCATCACAAGGAACTCCTTCACTTATTAAGCCTACATTACAACTCATTAGTAGACTAGAATTATTTATTCCATTAATGGGTGAAAACCCCATTAAATAAATAAATCAAACCTGCTCTATAAAATATAGATCACTCCATCCTAGAGCAAGCAATGTGAGTACTGTGGGCCAATATCCCTGAGCCAGACACCAAGGCTTATGGGAGAAAGACTACCCTAGCCATTCACCCCTAGCTAAATCAACATGGCCCCATGGGTGAATATATCATTCTCCCCTAATCAAATCAACATGACCCCGTGGGAGAATGTTTATCTGATGTTGCAAAATGCAAAAGCATCAACACTCCCTCTCAATAAGGGAGACATTATGCATCACACCAAGCTTGTCTCTAAAGTATACAAACTCCCCCCTAAACAAAGGCTTGGTGAGAATGCTTGTAATCTTCTCGTTTGTGGATATGTACTAGAGATCCACTACTCTCTTCTGCACCATGTCTCAGATGAAGTGATATTTGATCTCATTGTGCTTCTACCTCTCATGAAATACTAGATTATCTGAAAGCTTGATACAACTTTGATTATCACAATATATCAATATCGTCTCTAACACTTGATCAAATAGTTCTACAAGAAGCTTATGAAGCCACATTGCTTCTTGTCTTGTGACAATGGTTGCGATATACTCTGCTTTTGTTGTATTGAGTGTGATAAAAGTCTACTTCTTGCTAATGCAAGATATCATAACTAATCCCAAACTGAAGCAACACCCTGAGGTGCTCTTTCTATCCACTACACTCCTAACCCAATCAGAATTAGCATATCCTTGCAATCTCGCTTCACCACCTCAAAAATATCTTAGAACATATCCAACTGTACCATGTAGGTGCCTCAACACATACTTCGCTACAACCCAATGTACATGCCTTGACTCAACCATAAATTGGCCTAGGGTGTTCACTAAAAATAAAATATATAGCCTGGTGTTAACTAGGTACATCAAGAATACAATCAACTGCCTATGCATAGTGGGATCCATCAAATATGAATCTAAAGAAGAATCACTCAACTTCTTTAGATTTGTTACTATAGGTGTAGCCATGGAGTTACAGTCCATCATACCGAATCTCCTCAAGGTCTGAATTGTGTACTTCCCTTTTCCAAGGAAGATCTCACCTAGCCTCTGCCACACCTCCAATCCCAAGAAATAATGCATCAAGCCAAGATCCTTCATCTCAAACTCTGAATCCAACTCCATCTTACACCTGATAATGAGCCTCTATTCTTTTGTAAAGAACAGATCATCGACATACAACACCAAGATAAAAGGATCACCATCAACAAACTTGTAGTAAAGTTTGGATTTGCATCACCCTTGGTGAAGCCCAAACTAATCAAGTATCCATCAATCCTAGAATACCATGCCTTGGGTGCCTGTTTGAGTCCGTACAAAGCCTTCTTCAATATACAAACATGGGACTCATTTCCATGTATCACAAAGCCCTGAGGTTGCTATAGGTACACGTCCTCCTTAATCACACCATTGAGGAACATGGTCTTTACATCCATTTGTTGTAACCTCCAACCCATAACTGAAATAGGATAAATAATAGTGCTAATGGAAATGTACATGGTGACTAGAGAAAAAGTATCCTCATAGTCCTCTCCCTCTTTAAAGAGAACCATCTTGCCACAAACCTCATTTTATACTTCTCGATGCTACCATTTGTTGCATGCTTGATCTTATAGATCCACTTGGAAGTCACTACTGACTTCCCTTCTAGTCTCAAAACTGTTTCCCGCACATCATTCTTCATGATGAACTGATACTCCTTCTTTGTGGAATCCTTCCAAAGCTACTGGTATGCTACCTCCTCATATTTGGAAGGGTCAAAATCAATGATGTGGCTCATAAATGCATATAACTCAAGAATATATGTGGTCGTCTCCTCTCCCTGAAATTACCACTTGGAGTTGCATACCTCTTTTCATCCTGCAAAGTGTCACGAAGCCATGCAAACCTATTTCTGGTTTGTACAACATTTCTAGATGGGCCTACCGGCTCTACTAACGACTCCTGATATTCTGAAGGATGAACAACTAAACTAGAGGGATATGTACCCATATCCTTTAGAGCCTCCTGCTCCTTACTATCAATATTCGTATGAGACTCTCTAGGCCTCCTGAAGGCTACCTCCTCATCAAAGGTAACATCTTGACAAACCTCAATCTGACGTTTTTCTAGAATGTAGATCTTGCAGGCCTTTGAAATCTCGTTGTATCCCAAAAAGGTTCTAACTTCTTCCTCTTATCCTTGGGAACATGGATGTATATTTGACAACCAAAGATCCTCAAATAAATTACCTCTAGCTTCACTCTATTTTCAACATAAATTGTCGTGTTGAATGCCTCTGCCCATAACAACACGGGTAAATCCCAATCACGAATCATCACCTTAAAAGCCTCCACAATGGACCTATTCTTCCTCTTTGCAACCTCATTCTATTGAGGGTTGTAAGGAACTATCAATTCCTTCTTTATCGCTTCCTCCTTGCAGAAATCACTGAAGCCCTTGGAAGTAGGGAAAATTTTAGGGGTGAAATTTTGCTAATTGGCTATTTTCTGGATATTTAAAAAAAAAAAAATTCCCATTTGCTTAAAAATTTACTTTTTTTTTACACATATATGATTAAATGGATAATATTGGCTAAAAAATTACCAATTTTAATAGTAAATTACATGTTTTTCATTGAATATTCACCTATATTGTATATGTATGAGTTTTCAAACCAAAATAGTTGCCTGTAATACTATAAATAGGCATAATATTTGAATCCCTAAAAGATACCCAACTTGGAAGTGTACTCTCCTCCATTATCTGACCTCAAAAATTTTATCTTCTTCACTATCAAGTTCTCTACCTAAGCCCTGAACTTCTCGAACCTATTTAATAATTCATCCTTGGTATTTATGAAGTAGTTCCATGTATTTTGAGAGAAATCATCAATGAATATCACATAGTACAAGAAACCATACAAATATGATACTGTCATCGATTTCCATACATCTGAATGCACTAGATCCAAGATCACCTTGGACCTACTATCACTTCTTGGAAAATATACATTGGCATTCTTTCTAAGTGCACAAGCCCTGCAAACTCCCTCATGCTCTACTTGGAGCTCTGAAAGACTTGTAACTATCCTCCTCAATGTTGGCAAAGCCTTGTAATGTAGGTGAGAAAATCTTTGATGCCATAAATCACATAAAATGATACTTTCATGTACCAATTCCTAGACTGGAAGTCCTAACAATCTGTACAATCCTTCTCGAACACCAATCACTCATGTTAAGTTTATCCTGGAGCCCTTAATCCATACAAGAACCTACAACTATGTAACCTCTATCCTCTAATGTTGAAATAGAAAACATGTTCTTCTTCTATCCTGGTACAAACAATACATATCTCATGTGTAGAGAATCTCTTGACCCCAGTTGAAACTATGTTGTCCCAACTCCTTTCATTACATACCTGGCATTATCTCCAAGTTCCACCTACAATGCTGAATCCTTCTCTGTCAAATCATTGAGAGAATCTTGTGAACCTATCATGTGCCTAAAAGTACACCAACCAAATATAACTATTATCTATAATAGTGTTTGTAAGAGTAGAGACAAAGAAATATTCTTTCCAAAATCCATCTGCAATATCATCAAGTTTAGATTCATTTGTCTTATCTTGTCGTAGATTCTCATCGTCATCATCAACATCCACTATTGATGCATGCTTCCTACCCTTCCTTTTCTTTTGAGGACATTGGAATGCATAGCGACCAAATGTATGACACTTGAAGCACCTGATCTTTGAAATATCCTTCTTCTTCTGGTCTTGAATTGGAGTTGATCTTCCTCTTGTATTTTTATTATCGATGTGACTTCTTGTTTTTCCTTTCATTGCATGAGTTGCAAGGGCTTGAGTTTCTCCATCTGGAGGTCTCTGAAAGTTGTTATTGGATAACCATATGGCCTCCTCTTGAACATAATCAGTCCAAAGCTTATCAAACTTGGGAAACTCATCTTGTGCATAAATACCCCTAAAAAATGGATCCCAAGAAGAAGAAAATCCATTAAGAGTCACTTTAACAAGTTTTGCATCATCAATGGTATCTCGAATGGTTGTAATTTGATCTCTCAACTGGGAGACTCTCGCGAGATAAGTGGCGACTAAATCTGATCTTGACATTATTATACTACAATTTTGATGCCTTAACTCTAATTTCCTGCTATTGTTATTACTCTCGAACAATCCCACTAAAGAATCATACATTTCTTTGGCAGTCATCAACTCAACAACATGTGGAACCAAATGGTCCTTTATGGAATCTATCAATATCCTCTTAGCCTTTGCTTCATTCTTCTTATGCCTGGATTTCTCCTCAGCACTGTTCGATTTTGAGACATTTTCCTTCACATAATTTTGAATCTCATTTTCATCCAAGACAAGGAGTATCTTGGTCTTCCAAGATCTGAAATTTGTAGCACCATCCAACCTGTCTTCTACTCTGAGACTAGGCACCATCTTGACAAGAGATCTAAAATTTGTACAAGCTATTGAATATTGGAATTTGAGGCTGAAATCAATTGTTTATATACAATAATATCTGATACCATGTTGATGTTCTATAACATGTGCAATATAATACAATTTTTAAATCTTATAATTACTTCCTAATGATTTTTTAAACGATATTTCTCATGCCATTGATATCATTAAATAATTACATAGAAAATCTCAACTGTAAATGCAATGGAAATAATACAGATTGTAGAAAGACAACTATGCATAGTAGACACAATATTTTACCTTGGAGAAAACCCAACAATCTTTTCTTGAGGAGAAATTGTCTTTTCAATCAGGTTTACAAATTAGAAATTTCTCTAGAAATTTGTGCCAACATTATAATTCAAAACAATAGTCAAAATTGGTCAAACAACTGCTAGTCAATGTTGGTCAAACTAATCAAAATATCAACTCTGGTCAACGCTGATCAAAATAGGCCTGCAATCAAACTCAACCTGCATGTGTGGCCCTGTTTTGAACTTGGTCAACATGCGGTCAAACTCAGTCAAACATATTGTGATCAAAGTCTCCGGTTAGCGCTGGTCAAAACCCTTACACGTGTGGCTATATGGACTGGTCAAAATAAATGGTCAAACTTGGTCAACACCTTACACACGCGGCCTCCAAAAGAGAGACAAAAATGATAGATAATAGATTTCTCCTTAGCCAAATTTCTCCTCCACTAGAAAAGATTGAAATGACCTTGCTATGTTGATCATTGTCTCCTCACATGCTTATCTATTTATATAGAGATCTAATGTTGAGTGGAAACCCAATAAAAAGCCCCTCATCATAGGGAACCCATTCACTTATTGAGCCTACGTTACAACTCATCATTAGACTGGAATTGTTTATTTCATTAATAGGTGAAAACCCCATTAAATAAACAAATCAAACCTGCTCTATAAAAAATAGATCACTCCATCGTAGAGTAGGGAATGTGGATATTGTGGGCCAATCTCCTTGAGCTAGACACCAAGGCTAATGGGAGAAAGACTGCCTCGGGCCATTCACTCTTAGCCAAATCAGCATGGCCTCATGTTGCAAATGTATCATTCTCCCCTGGCAAATCAACATGACCTTGTGGGAGAATGTTTGTTTGATGCTGCAAAATTGCAAAAACATCAACAAGGATGGGTAAGAGATGATGATGATGGTTTCATAGTCTTTGATAACTAGATAAATGGTGTTTAACCAAGTGGTTACATTATAGTGTTAAGTTATAGAGTATTTGGAAACATGTGAATTCATCCTAATAATGACACCTTTCTAGTTACACAATTAAAATTACTAATATGATATTTTTTTTTTTGGGTTAAAAAAGAAAGAAAGAAAACAATCACTTAGCTGGTAGGTTATTAACACAATGTAAGATAATAGGATTAGGTAGAGGCATTACACCTTTTTCTAATATCTTGAAAAGGACTGAAGGAGGGAACAAGGGGATCCATTAACTAAAAAAAAAAACAACAAAACAAAACAAAAACAAAAACAAAAACAAAAAAACTCAAAATAAACCATTTTTTAACCCAATAGATGTAATTTGGACTAAAGCCAAAAACAATTAGCTTCTAGCCTAAAAAAATACCACTTTATATGATCAAAGTATTTAGACATATCACACTTAATTAGCATTCTTGTTTTTTTGGTTGTTTTTAAGGAATAGATGGCTTCATGTGCTATAATTATCCCATCTAGAATTTAACGCCCTTTGAATGTAGCATCGTTGCTCATGAGAGGTGACATGTGAAATGAATGGATTAAGTATATTGGAAGTGCTTTTTGAGATGATTTTATAGATCACATTGAACAATGAAACTATTCTAAATTTATCATGTGATTTAGCTTTTTCTTCTTCATAAATGAGTGTAAGGAAGGTAGAGTTGAAAGCTTGCAAGATTGCATGTGTATTGCTAGAGTCCTCAACTACCATCCAAACATTCTTGCCCACCATTGACTAACAATTTTGGAAGCAATTTGTTGTAAATCCATTTGGACCTGAAGATTTCTCTTAGTACCATACTATTATTTCTAATTTCTTTGGATAAATTTCTATCGTCAAGCTAACATTTTTTTTCTAGGGCAACCAACTTGGGGATGTGTTTTAATATTGGTCTCATATATTCATGTCTCCCCAGTTTTGGCTTAAAGAGGAGCTAGTGGTAAAAAGAATTCAATACCCTTTATATGTCACCATAATTGCGTAATTTTTCTCCTTGGTCATTTTTCAAAGTAAATTTTGTATTTAAGTGTCTTTTTTTAATCATGGAGTTGTGGAAAAATTAAAAAGTTCTTGTCACCTTCTTTGAGCCACCAAATTCTCAACTTTTATCTCTACAAAAATTTTTCTTGCCTCTCCCTAGATTCTACCTACTCCCCTAACATTTACTCCTGTAGAAAATCCTGTAGATTCACAAGCTCATGCAATGTACTAAAGCACAGGACAAGAAACTACTTCTACTTTCAACCAATGGAAGCCAATAGATTGATGAAAGTAATATGAAAAATAAGAAGATACATCAATGGCACATAACACAATATGTATTTGGGGAAAGCCACTGCTCAAAACCCCACTATATGTATTGCATATATCATAAATATGAGTGAAGATACAAATCTTGTTATCACTAGAACAATTCCACACAAGTATGCTCAACTTTCTCAGCTCACAAGCTAGCTCTTCGCCAACACTTAGCCAATTCTGCAGCTCTCCAAGCCCCTAATCTCTTGGGTAATTCCTAGGATGAATAGTATGTATTCAAAGGGAATTCATACTTCCAAAACTGCGCAATCCAAACATAGGATCAATCTTTGATACATGCATGATATTTACACTCCAGTAAATAATACAACTGATAGTACATTGTCCCTGCACTGTAGTCTCAATTGGATCTTTCTCATAATCGACATGCATGACTTTCAGATGAGGGAATCTTCAGTTACTTGGAGTGACACTTGTGGATGCACTAGTGCACCAACTGATTGTTAACTCTCTATTAGTTCCACAAACAGTTTGGAACTAATTTAACTAAACTTAACTCAGTAAATCGAGTCATCTAATTTCCAACTCAATTTAAACTCATAATAGACCCCTAAAACTTAGGGAGAACATATACATGACTACAGAAAGACTTCCAACTTGAAATTCCTAATCTAATTAAGTTAATTAAACTTAATTAACTATTTACAAGTTGATATGAGAATAGAATTCGTTTTTAATTCTCTGTTTAATTCAAGGACAAATTAAATTGGAATTTCTTGTTGCCATTTCTCAACACTCCCTCTCAACAAGAAAGGGATTATCAGCTACCCTGATCCTGTCTCTCTGAAACTCGAATTTACATCTTGACAATGCCTTTGTCAAAATGTCAGCATCTTGATCCTCTGTGGGAATGTACTCTAACAACATAATCCATCTCAATACACAAACTCTGAGATGATGATATCATATATAAACATGCTTGGACCGATCATGAAAAATTGGATTTTCAGAGAGTTTGATACAACTATGATTATCGCAGTAAACCACAGTTGGATCCATCTACTAATCAAAAAAACCAACCAAGATCTTCCTCATCCAGATGGCCTCACATGCTTCCTGGCTCACAACCATGTACTCTGCCTCTATTGAACTTAGTGCAACCGATCTCTGTTTCCTACTGTACCAAGAAACTGTCGTTGACCCAATACTAAAGATCACTCTTGATGTGCTCTTCCTATCGGATGGACTCCCTGTGCAATCTGCATTGGTGAAGCCTTAAATATTCACTCCCTCTGTTTGTCTTTACCATAATCCATACTTAGAAGTGACCTTGAGGTATCTCAACACATGCTTTTCTGCCTTCCAATAGAACTTGGTAGGCCTATCCATCACTTGACTAAGATGGTTAACTGCATAGCAAATATTTGGTCATGTGTTCACCATGTACATGTGTGAACCCAGAAGATGGTTGTAAACAGTAGCTTTTACTACTTCCCCTGAAGTAGAATCCTCCTTCCCCTGAAGTAGAATCCTCCTTCCTCCAGTTACCTGCTAGAGGAGTCTCCATGGGTTTGTTGCTCTCCATGCGAAATCTCCTGAGTATCTCGTTGGCATACTTTCCTTGAGACACAAACAACTCCCCATCTCCCTGCCATACCTCCATGCCAAGAAAGTAATGCATGAGCCCCATTTCCTTCATCTCAAACTCCCTTGCAAGGTCCTCCTTCCAAGACTTGATCAGCTGATCATCACCTGCTAGTATGAGATCATCAACATAAATTACAATGATAAAAAATTTACCTTCTGCCACTATGTGGTACAGGTTTGCATCCGCTTCACTCTTCATGAAGCCCAACCCAGTGAAGTAGCTATCTATCATGGTGTACCAAGCACGGGGTGCTTGCTTCATCCCATACAACGATCTCTTGAGCCAACACACATGCATCCCACAGTCAAAGGTCTCAAAACCTTCAAGCTGCTCTATGCACACCTCTTCCTCAATCATGCCATTAAGGAAGGTTGTCTTGACATCAATCTGATGTATCTTCCAACCCATCTGTGCTAATAGTGCCAATATAGATATAATCGACGAGTACCTTGCAACAGGAGCAAAGGTCTCATCATAGCCAATCCCCTCTACCTATGAAAAGCCATGGGCCACAAATCTAGCCTTATGCTTCTCCACACTACCATTTTCAGCTTTCTTTACTTTGTAAAGCTAATGGGAGTTCACTACTGACTTGTCCTCCAGTCTCGGGACCACATCCCAAAAAATTTTACGAACTATGGATTCAGACTCCTCTACCATGGCATCAACCCAAACCAGTTGCATCACTTCTTCCTTAAAGGAAGATAATTTTGTCACAATACAATCACCCATAATAGTTATGTATCCAGTGTACCTCTCAGATGACCTCCTCTGCCCGCGCTGAGAAGTGGGTGCTCCCACATTCTCCCGTGCATCATCCAACAATCTATCAACCTCTCTAGTGCACTTTTTTCCCTCTCTAGAAGAATCTTCTTGAATGGATGTCTCCACTCCGGATCCTCTGCATGCGGCTGCTCCACATCAATCTGAGGCTTTTCATCTACATGTAGCCCAATCTCCCTCTCAAGGGAAACTTGCATGGCCTTCTCCTAATTGAATCTGACATCCCTGCGAACCACCCTCATCCTCCTGGTCAGCAAGTACACCTGATAGTTGTGAGGTGTATCGGTGTACCCCACAAATATCCCCAACTATGTTGTAGGCTCAAGCTTCTTCTGTGCATCTTTAGTCACATGGAAATATACCGATGACCCAAAAATCCTTAAGTGACCAACATTTGACCCCTTACTAGAATAATCCTCCTCTGATGTCTTCATCTCAAGTATCTGATGTGGGCTACGGTTCTGAATATAAACCGATGTGTTACATGCCTCAGCCCACAAGTGTAATGGTAGGCCCTTATCATGAAACATCACCCTTGTTGCCCCTACTATGCTTCTGTTCTTCCTCTCTACTACCCCATTCTACTGAGGGTTATGGGGTGTCGTCAACTCCCGTTTAATCCCTTCCACTGCACAAAAGTTCTTAAATTCGTTTGAGACATACTCACCACTGTTATCACTTCGTAGAGATTTAACCTTCTTCCCCAACTCTTTCTCCACCAATGCTTTAAACTCACAAAAATTTGTGAAAGTTTGATCATTTTTCTGCATGACAAATATCCAGCATTTACGAGAATAGTCATCAACAAATATAACATAACACCTGTGTTTGGACATGGATGCTATCAAGAATGGTCCACACACATTTGAATGGACTCGCTCTAGAGTAGCCTATGCTCGACTGTCTCTATCGTGAAAGGAAGACTTGGTGTATTTTCCCAAAGTACACTCGTTGCATGTATCAACTTTCTCAAGCGTACCTTTGGGAAGACTGGTAGAGATTTGTTGCAATATCATCAAAGCCCCATGTTGCAAGTGGCCCACCTCCCCGTGCCACAACTCGTCAATGTCTTGACTCTGCACCCTTTCTTCTTTTGTGCTCAAAGCAACACACTCCTCTACCTACATCTTATAGAGATTCGTCACCTGAATCCCTATCTTCTTTACTTGACCCGTGGCTATGTGTCGAAGGAACGCCTTTCCTTTCGACAAGATCACATCATAGTCTTCATCCTCAAGCATGGCAATGGATACCAAGTTCTTCTTCAGCCTGTGCACATACATAACATTCTTCAAGGTGAGTGGAGCTCCATGCTCCCACTGAAAAGTAATCGTGCGCAATCCAGTAACACTATACTTCCCGTCATCACCCATCTCGATATGCATCTGGAGATCTTTCTCCTCAAGGTCACTGAATAACTCTTTGTCGCCAGTCATGTGAAATGAAGCTCCACTGTCTAAGTACCATACACTTCCCATCATTCATGACACTATGCATACAATGAGGGAAAAGTCCAATTCGAATTGGGAGGCCAAAGTCTCACCCGCCGCTCCTCCTAAGTACTTATTCTTGGACTTCTTAAGTGGACAATTTGTAGCAAAATGGCTCAGCTCATGACAATGAAAGCACTCAACTTTGGTCATGTCTTTCTTCTTACCTCCGTGATAAGAATCTGATTTGGAATGGGAAGCTTTCCCTTTCCCCTTCTTCTCCTTAATCTCTAAGACACAGTTCTCTTCATTATCAGTCTTTGATGAAAAGCTGTCCTTAGTGTTCCTCTTGATCTCCTCCTGCATCAAATCCGACCACAGTCATTCCCAATCCGGCAGCTTCTCCGACCATTGACAGAGTCCTTATAACTATGCCAACTCTTTGGGAGTCCTAGAAGAGTAAGACTCACCATATCATCCTTGAAAACCATAATTACAACACTTCCAAGTTCATCATGACACTAAATGAACTTGGTCAAGTATTTTGGAATTGTCTCGCCTTTCTCCATTTTGATTTTTCTAAGTTTGTCCTTCACTGCCAATTTCCATTGGTCACTACTGTTCTGATACAAGTTCGTATATTTTTTCCACATATCATATGAAGTTTCCTTGCCATGGAGACTCGAGACAATGTGGTCTCAAATTCCCTCAAGGATTATCCGCCTCACCTTTGCCACACACTTCTTCCATTCGACCAAATTTTGTGCATCCGATGTTGTTAGCTTAGGAATTTCTTGATAAATGAATTCCTTCAAGAAATTATCCTCTAGCACAACCTCCATTCTATCCCTCTAGGCTATAAAATTTGAGTTTCCTTCCAAGGCATACTTGAGCCGCAAACCATAGAAATCCATCTACCGATCTTGAAGTATGTATTGCAAATTCGAATTTCACCTGTAACCCAAAACTCAAAACTTCGAAATCTCCTCTATTATATTCTTCTTAGCTCCAATATCTTGTAGAAATTACTGTAGATTCACAAGCTCATGCAATGTACTAAAGCATAAGACAATAAACTACTTCTACTTTCAACCAATGGAAGCCAATAGATCGATGAAAACAATATGAACAAGAAGAAGATAAATCAATGGCACATAACGCAAGATGTAGCTGGGGAAAGCCACCGCTCAAAACCCGCTATTTGTATTGCATATATCAAAAATATGAGTGAAGATAAAAATCTTGTTCTCACTAGAACAATTTCGCACAAGTATGCTCAACTCTCTCAGCTCACAAGCCAGCTCTTCGCCAACACTTATCCAATTATGCAGCTCTCCAAGCCCCTAATCTCTTGCGTAATTCCTAGGATGTATTGTCCATATTTAAAGGGAATTCATGCTTCCAAAACTGTGCAATCCAAACATAGGATCAATCTCTAATGCATCTGATGTTGTTGGCTTAGGAATTTCTTGATCAACGAATTCCTTCAAGCCATTATCATCTAGCACAACCTCCATTTTGTCCCTCTAGACTATAAAATTTGAGTTGCCTTCTAAGGCATACTGAAGTTGCAAACCGTAGAACACCATCTACCAATCCTAAAGTATGTATTGCAAATTTGAATTTCACCTATAACCCAAAACTCAAAACTTTGAAATCTCCTCTAGTATATTGTTCTCAGCTTTGATACCATGTAGAAAATCCTGTAGATTCACAAGCTCATGCAATGTACTAAAGCACAGGACAAGAAACTACTTCTACTTTCAACCAATGGAAGCCAATAGATCAATGAAAACAATATGAACAAGAAGAAAATAAATCATTGGCACATAACACAAGATGTAATATGGGGAAATCCACTGCTCAAAATTCCTCTATCTGTATTGCATATATCATAAATATGAGTGAAGATACAGAGCTTATTCTTACTAGAAAAATTCCACACAAGTATGCTCAACTCTCACAGCTTCCAAGATATCTCTTGGCCACCACTTAGCCAATTATGCATCTCTCCAAGCCCCTAATCTCTTTCTTAATTCCTAGGATGAATAACATGTATTTAAAGTGAATTCATGCTTCCAAAATTGTGCAATCCAAACATAGGATCAATCTCTGATGCATGCATGATATTTACACTCCAGTAAATAATAAAATTGATAGTACATTGTCCCTACACTCTAGTCTCAACTGGATCTTTCTCAGAATCGACATGCATGAGTTTCTGATGAGGGAATATTCAGTTCACTGGAGTGACACTTGTGGATGCACTATTGCACCAACTAATTTTTAACTCTCTATTAGTTCCACAAACTGTTTGGAACTAATTTAACTGAACTTAACTTAGTAAACTGAGCGATCTAATTTCCAACTCAATTTAAACTCATATTGGACCCCTAAAACTTAGGGAGAACATATGCATGGCTACAAAAAGACTTCCAACTCGAAATTCCTAAGCTAATTAAGTTAATTAAACTTAATTAACTATTTACAAGTTGCTATGAGAATAGAATTCGATTTTATTTCTCAGTTTAATTCAAGGACAAATTAAACTAGAATCTCTTGTTGGCATTTCTCAACACTCCCTATCAACAAGAAAGGGATTATCAGCTACCCCGATCCTGTCTCTGTGAAACATAATGTACATCTTGACAATGCCTTTGTCAAAATGTCAGCATATTTATCCTCTGTAGGAATGTACTCTAACAACATAATCCACTTCAATACACAATCTTTGAGATGATGATATCGGATATCAATATGCTTGGACCATTCATGAAAAACTTGATTTTCAGAGAGTTTGATACAATTCTGATTATCGTAGTAAATGATAGTTGTATCCATCTTTTGACCAAACAAGACAACTAGTATCTTCCTCATCCAAATGGCCTCATATGCTTCTTGACTTGCAACCATGTACTCTGCCTCTGCCGAACTGAGTGCAACCGATCTTTGTTTCCTACTGTACCAAGAATTTTTCTTTGACCCAATACTGAAGATCCCTCCTAATGTGCTCTTCATGTCGGATGGATTCCCTACGCAATCTATGTTGGTGAAGCCTTGAAGCTTCACTCCCTTTGTCCGTTTGTACCATAATCCATACTGAGAAGTGCCCCTGAGTTATCTCAACACATGCTTTGTCACCTTCCAATACAGCTTGGTAGGCCTAACCATCGCTTGACTAAGTTGGTTAACTATATAGCACATATCAAGTTGTGTGTTCACCAGCACATGAGTGAACCCACAAGCTGCCTATAAAAAGTAGCTTCCACTACTTCCCCTGAAGTAACATCCTCCTTCCTCCAATTACCTGCTAGAGGAGTCTCCATGGGTTTGCTACTCTCCATGCAGAATCTCTTGAGTATCTTGTTGGCATACTTGCCCCGAGACACAAACAACTCCCCATCTCCCTACCATACCTCCATGCCAAGAAAGTAATGCATGAGCTCCATTTCCTTCATCTCAAACTCTCTTGCAAAGTCCTCCTTCCAAGATTTGATCAACTGATCATCACTTGCTAGTATGAGATCATCAACATAAAGTACAATGATCAACAATTTACCTTCCACTACTATGTGGTACAGCTTCGCATCTGCTTCACTCTTTGTGAAGCCCAACCTAGTGAAGTAGCTATCTATCCTGGTGTACCAAGCACGGGGTGCTTGCTTCATCCCATACAACGCTCTCTTGAGTCGGCACACATGCGACTCACGGTCAAAGGTCTCAAAACCTTCAGGTTTCTCTATGTACACCTCTTCCTCAATCATGTCATTAAGGAAGGTTGGCTTCACATCCATCTAATGTATCTTTCAAACCATTGGTGGTGATAGTGCCAATATAGATCCGATCGATGAGCACCTTGCAACAGGAGCAAAGGGCTCATCATAGTCAATCCCCTCTACCTGTGAAAAGCCACGGGCCACAAATCTAGCCTTATTCTTCTCCACACTACCATATGCAACTTGCTTTACTTTGTAAAGTCAACATGATGTCACCATTGACTTGTCCTCTAGTCTCGGGACCACATCCCAAACACTGTTACGAACTATGGAGTCATACTCCTCCACCATGGCATCAACCCAAACCGGCTATTGCACTACTTCCTTAAAGGAACATGGCTCTGTCACAACACATTCGCCTATAAGAGCCATGTATCCAATGCACCTCTCAGGTGACATCCTCTACCTACGCTAAGAAGTGGGTGCTCCCACATTCTCCCATGCATCATCCAACAATATGTCAGCCTTTATGGTTTGCTTTCTTCCCTCTTTGGAAGATTATGCCCGAGTGGATGTCTCCACTCCCGATCCTCTTTATGTGGCTTCTCCACATCAATCTAAGGCTCCTCAACCTTAGGAGCTAAAATCTTCTCATCTGCATGTATTTCAATCTCCCTCTCAAGGGAAACTTGCATGGCCTTCTCCTCATCGAATTTGAAATCCCTGCGAACCATTGTCATCATGTTGGTCGACAAGTACACTTGATAGTTGTTTGGTGTATCAGTGTACCCCACAAATATCCCCAAATCTATTGTAGTCTCAAGCTTCTTTTGTGCATCTTTTGTCACATGGTAATATGTCGATGACCTAAAAATCCTGAAGTGACCAACATCTAGTCCCTTACCGGAATAAGCCTCCTCTGGTGTCTTCATCTCAAGTATCTGATGTGGACTATGGTTCTGAACATAAAGCAATGTGTTGCATGCATCAGCCCACAAGTGTAGTGGTAGGCTCTTATCATGCAACATCGCCCTTGCTTCCCCTACTATGTTTCTGTTCTTTCTCTCAGCCAGCCCATTCTGCTGAGGGTTATGGGGTGTCGTCAACTCTCGTTTAATCTCTTCTGCTGAACAAAAGTTCTAAAACTCTATTGAGACATACTCACTAATGTTATCGTTTCATAGAGCTTTGACCTTCTTTCCCAACTCTTCCTCCACCAATGCTTTAAACTCACAAAACTTTGTGAAAGTTTGATCCTTTTACTGCATGAAAAATATCCAGTATTTACGAGAATAGTCATCAACAAATATAACATAATACCTGTGTTTGATCGTGGATGTTGTCGAGAATGGTCCACACACATCTTAATGGACTCACTCTAGAATAGCATCTGCTCGACTGTCTCTGTCATGAAAGGAAGACTTGTTATATTTTCCCAAAGTACACCCCTTTCATGTATAAACTTTCTCAAGTGTACGTTTGGGAAGACCGATAGAGATCTGTTGCAATATCTTCAAAGCCCCATGATGCAAGGGGCCCAACTGCTTGTGCCACAACTCGCCAACGTCTCGACTCTGCACCCTTGCTTCTTTTGTGCTCAAATAAACACACTCATCTACCTCCATCTTATAGAGATTCTTCACCTGAATCCCTATCTTCTTTACTTTACCCATGGCTATGTGTCGAAGGAATGCCTTTTATTTTGAGAAGATCACATCATAGCCTTTATCCTCAAGCATGGCAATGGATAGCAATTTCTTCTTCAGCCTGGGCACATACATAAAATTCTTCAAGGTGAGTGGAGCCCCATGCTCCCTCTGAAAATTAATCATTCCCAATCCAGTAACACTATACTTCCCGTCGTTACCCATCTCAATATGCATCTGGAGATATTTCTCCTCCATGTCACTGAATAAATCTTTGTCGCCAGTCATGTGGAATGAAGATCCACTTTCTAAGTACCATACACTTCCCATCATTGATGACACCATGCATGCAATGAGGGAAAATTCCAATTTGAATTGAGAGACCAAAGCCTCACCTGCCGCTCCTCCTGAGGACTTCTTCTTGGACTTCTTGAGTGGACAATTTGTAGCAAAATGGCCCAGCTCATGACAATGAAAGCACTTAACTTTCGTCATTTCTTTCTTCTTATCTTCATGATAAGAATCTGATTTGGAATGGGAAGCTTTCCCTTTCACCTTCTTCACCTTATTTGCTAAGGCATAGTTCTCTTCATCATTAGTCTTTGATGAAGAGCCATCCCTGTTGTTCCTCATGATCTCCTCCTGCATCAAATCCAACCACAGTCATTCCCAATTTGACAGATTCTCCTAATCGTTGACAGACTCCAAATAACTATGCCAATTATTTGGGAGTCCTAGAAGAGAAAGACTCACCATATCATCCTAAAAAACCGTGATTCCAACACTTCCAAGTTCATTATGATACTGAGTGAACTTGTTCAATTATTTTGCAATCATCTCGCCTTTCTCCATTTTGATTTTTCGAACTTTGTCCTTCAATGGAAATTTCCTTTGGTCACTACTATTCTGATACAAGTTTGTCAATGTTTTCCACATAGAATACAGAGTTTCTTTGCCATGGAGACTCGAGACAATGTGGTCTCGAACTCCCTCAAGGATTATCCGCCTCGCTTTTGCGACACACTTCTTCCATTCGGCCAAATTTTGTGCATCCGATGTTGTTAACTTATGAATTTCTTGATAAATGAATTCCTTCAAGCCATTATCCTCTAGCATAGCCTCCATTCTGTCCCTCCAGGCTATAAAATTTGAGTTTCCTTCCAAGGCATACTCGAGCCGCAAACCATAGAACGCCATCTACCGAACCTGAAGTATGTATTGCAAATTTGAATTTCACTGTAACCTAAAAATCAAAAATTCAAAATCTCCTCTTTTATGTTGTTCTCAGCTTTGATACCATGTAGAAATTCCTGTAGATTCACAAGCTCATGCAATGTACTAAAGCACAAGACAAGGAACTACTTCTACTTTCAACCAAAGGAAGCCAATAGATCGATGAAAACAATATGACCAAGAAGAAGATAAATCAATGGCACATAACTCAAGATGTATCTGGGGAAATCCACTGCTCAAAACCCTTCTATTTGTATTGCATATATCAGAAATATGAGTGAAGATACAAATCTTGTTCTCACTAGAACAATTTTGCACAAGTATGCTCAACTCTCTCAACTCACAAGCTAGCTCTTCACCAACACTTAGCCAATTCTGCAGCTCTCCAAGCCCCTAATCTCTTGCGTAATTCCTAGGATGAATTGTCTGTATTTAAAGGGAATTCATGCTTCCAAACTATTCAATCCAAACATAGGATCAATCTCTAATGCATGCATGATATTTACACTCCAGTAAATAATACAAATGATAGTACATTGTCCATGTACTCTAGTCTCAACTAGATCTTTCTCATAATTGACATACATGAGTTTCTGATGAGGGAATCTTCAGTTAACTAGAGTGACACTTGTGGATGTACTAGTGCACCAACTGATTATTAACTCTCTATTAGTTCCACAAACAGTTTGGAACTAATTTAACTAAACTTAACTCAGTAAACTGAGTGATCTAATATCCAACTCAATTTAAACTCATACTGGACCTCTAAAACTTAGGGAGAACATATACATGACTACATAAAGACTTCCAACTTGAAATTCCTAAGCTAATTAAGTTAATTAAACTTAATTAACTATTTACAATTTTTTTATTTTTTATTTTTTTATTTTTTTTTGGTAGGTAAGCACCCACAGGGGATTTGAACCAGTGACCTATTGCAAGGAGTGCCTTAACAGTGCACCAATTCACCATCAATCCAAAGCCCCGTGGGCAATTAACTATTTACAATTTGTTATGAGAATAGAATTCGATTTTAATTCTCAATTTAATTCAAGGAAAAATTAAACTGGAATTTCTTGTTGTCATTTCTCAACAACTCCCTCCATGCCAAGTCCACATTCATGTCTTCCTTTATGATGGTTAGTTTCGCCCTCCATTTGTTTCTCTAAATCCCTTTGAGATTGAATGATGATTCCAAAAATTTCTTTGTTCAAGGATTGTAGTTTCATTTTTCTATTCTTTGTTTAAATTGATACATCAACATTTTCCCTTATCAAATCCACCTCCTTCCACCATTGTTTAATGTTTGTTCAGAAGTATGGGTGGTCTAGCTAGAATTTCTCAAAGTGGAAGGGTATTGATTCAAGAGGGCCAAAGCTTTCCTAAGGGAGACAATCAACCAATCAATAAATCTTGCACATGGTAGTATTTGTGCTTCAAATGCTACTCCTATTGTCATTAGGATTTAGAAACTAGAAAACAATCAAGTATTACCACAATCTAATGTATGCCTCCTCTTTTACTTTTCTAGGTATGACATCAATTATAGGTGACCATGTCCATCGTTCTCATAACCTTGAAATGGTGTGTTTTAAGTTTATAGTGTCTTCTTACAAGTGCCTAATGCCCCCTATTTTTTGAGTCAGAGAGGTAATGTCGTTAAATCTATCCCTATGATTCAAGGCTTCTCTTCTAGGGTTCAACCCAAGTTTTGCAAAAGCTCCAAAAACATAATTTTCCTTACCATAATATTGGGTCCATAGACTTTGGTTATGGTACCCGCTTCTGCTAATACAATCTCTTTGAAATTCATTGTGATGGTGCCACTTGCTTTTATGAAACTTTCTATAACCAATAGGGTTAGATTCCATAAAATAGCTTGAGGTCCAAATAATCCTTCCACATTGTTTGTTACTCACTTAGATCCTTTCCGACATAAATAATACATTTCCTTATAGTGTTTCACTCACATTTTGTTTCTTGAATCATAAATATGGTGAGTTTGTCTTTAATAATTCTATTTTTCAGTAGCTTTTGATTGCCTTTCCCATGGCTCCCCTAATATTCATTATGTTATTCTCATGTTTAAATATTAATCCAAGTGAAAATTACTTGTCTAGGAGCAATATAACTTGCCTTAAATCTCTCAGTTGAGCCCATCCCTCTTGATCTTTTTTCTTTCTAGGTTTTCTACCCCTTTCTTTTGCCCCTCCAATATTCTTCATTGATTTGAGCTAGGTAGCTTAGTTGTCAAGTCCACTTGATTTTCCTTTACTTTTGGAGATTGGATATGCTTTAGCTTTTCTTCTCATTAGTTCCTTCTATAAGAGTTACATGTCCTTTTTTCGATAAAGTGCTTAGGTTGTTTTCGCCATATATTTCAATATGTGTTGGTTGATCTACCTCTTGCATTTCAATGTCACATATTGGATCTAGTTCTTCCTCCTTTAAGTTAGTATTATCTTAATCATGCATTTCCATTTCTAGATCTTTGTGGGATATAGATTATGTTTCTATTGTTTGTGCTATTGTTTCCTTTTACCTATTGAGGTGGTTTTGGAAGAAGGGTCCACTATAAAATTGTTTACTAGATCCGTTTATTTCATCTATGGGTCTTCTTGTTTATAGGCTAATGACTAGAAGTTGTTGACCACTTTGGAAGAACTATTAAACCCTTGGTTGGTATGCTTCTTGCTTGATTTTCATTTCTTAGGAACTTTGACAAAACCTTCCTTATCTTCTCCTTCTTGCTATTTTCTAGTAATGGCTAATGCATTCGGTGAACAATCATGAAATAAATGCCCATGTATGTGGTACTTCTTGCATCAAAGGGGATATGCTTCAATTCCACTTTGAATCTTGAAAGTTGCTACATATTAATTTTGGATGGGCACTTAATGCATCATGTATAAATATACCCTGGCAAATGCATTGCACTTATTTGTTTTGGTAATTTCAAAGGTTTTGATATAATTTCTCACCATGTTTCTTATTCCTATGGGAGCTTCTTCACCCCAAATCTCTTGTCATAATGACTATAATTGAATCCATTTTGGGACCGTTGTGAAGTCTTCATTATCAAGGCTCAAATTCCCTATCTAAATTCATAGATTTAAATCTAATGAGCTGAAGAAATAGGGTCCATCTTCAAAGATTTGTTCTCTACTCTCTACTCATGAAAATGGTTGTGACAAAGCCCTTACAACCTAGCTTTAGGTCTATTTGGCCTTTTGGTTTCCAACTTGAGATCATACACCATATTAGTGCCTATTTTGAAGGCCAAATCCCTATAAATTTTTGTATCACTACATGATCCTTCATGTATTGTATCTAATTTCTCACTCTAGAATATGTGACATCAAATCTGACATTTTATGGCCTTTTGACTAAAAACCCTTCAAAGTTAATTCTTGTTTTTTCAGTTGTTACTTAAAATTTTGACAAACCCTTAAACATTTGTGTCACCATCCGTAAAAGATGAAACTTCTAGGCTTCCTTTTCCCATTCTCCACTTTTTTATTACCTTACTATGATTATCCTAATAAAACTTCCTTAAAAAGTCCTCTGACTACCATGTACTCTCCTAAGTTCAATTCTACATATTAAAACTTCCTTCAAGAGTTTATTCTAATACTAGAGGAGTTGTTTCATTCCTCGCTCATCATTTTCTCACAATACACAAGCCCATTTTCTCACGAGCCCAAGTAAATAAAATAATTGATAAATAAAAAAACACAATTTTGACTATAATATGATTATTTGTATTGGATTTCAAGTCAATTTAGCTACTACTTTTTGAAATATGCCAATATGCCAATTTTTTAAAATTATGTTATTTTTAAAGAAAATTATGTTTTCCTCTCACTTTTATTTATATGATTTCCTTATTTTATTTATATGATTTCCTTATTTATGTGATTTTGGTAGAGAAAACTATCGAGCTTTATTGAGATGTAATTCACAACATATTTTTGATTATTGTTTTATTCACAAAATACATTTGCAGAGATGAAGGGATAGAGTACTGCAAACACCTTGAATTTATGTCAAAGAGACTTTTGAATCTCTTCTCAGAGGCTTTATCATTAACTCCAAATTACTTGGTTGAGAATATCAAATCCATGAGCAGACAAAGACTCAGCATAAATTTTTACCCACCATCTCCACAACCGGACAGGACAATTGGCACTGCTAGTCATTCAGACCCTGGAACTATTACCATACTATTGCAGGACAATGTCGGAGGACTCAAAATTTTCAAGGATGGTAATTGGTTAGGTATAGATCCTATTCCCGGAGCATTTGTGATCAATGCTGGAGATCAACTTGAGGTAAGAAGTTTTTTCATAACTATAATTCTTAACATTGGACAAACCATACATGTGATTCCATACATGTGATTCCACTACTAAGGTTTTAGCATTTTGCTGCAGATATTGTCTAATGGGAAATTCAAGAGCGTAGAGCATTGTGTTGCGTCTAATTCTATACATGAAAGGATTTCCATTGCAATGTTTTTCACTCCAGTGGTGGAAGCTAGTGCAGTGATTGGCCCCATTCCACAACTCTTGAATAGCACCAATCCTCCAAAATATAGAGAAATTAGTTTTGATAAATATATGAAAAATTTCTCCAGCATGAGTAGTCATAGTAAAAATTCCCTAAAATATGCTCAATTAAATTGAATTTTTTACTATATTCATGTCATTTTATATTTTTAGAATATGTATTGAAATAAATTGACATGACTCTGCACTCGAGGGTTAAATATTAAAAACAATATTTGATTATTTTTATTTATAATGGAATTTTATATTATCTTTGTTTATAGTAGCATATTATATTTGAGAAAAATTTAAGAAAAGGTTTGTACCTTGAAAGATTTGATTTCTCTCTGTTATTGGTAAATCAAAAGTTAAGATAGATCTACACTGGTTTTGAGCTGGACACTAATAAAATGTTTTAATTATAAGAATTTTTTTATTCTCACTCATTTTATATAATATATATGTAGTTTGACATTGAAATATTTGATTTATGATCCACATTTTTCACATTAAAATATTAATACATGCACCATCATATTCCAAAGTAGAAAACATATATCCATAAAATATAATCTCTCTCACACACATTGAATTATTTTTGTTATTAATATTTTTTAAAATGCTATCTATCTATTTAAGTATGATTGTTATTAATATTTTTTTAAATGTGATATGTTGACTCCATATTAAACATTGAAGGAATTACAAATATTCCTCATATCTTGAATTAGAAAAAACCTATTAATGGAATAAGAACTCTTTGGCTATTTTTCTCTTTACATATATATTTTTTTATTTAAAATCTTTTACTCAACATACATGTGAAATATTTGATTTATGACCCACATTATTATTTTTTGGTTATTAATATTTTTTAAAATATCAATTCTATGTTAAGATGAAATAAATTACACATCTCCACAATGGAAAATGAAAAACATAAAAATAAAAATAAAAATAAATTACATCATTTTCCTTTATATAAAATTATGTTATTTAATATGGACATTGAAATATTTTTATTATACATGCCACTAATTTTTTGTTATTAATATATTGTGTTTTAGATGTTACTTTTCAACTCAATAAAAAATGAATTGCACATCAAATAATATCAATAATATTGTTTTTATGTTCCATTTTTCAACTTCATATTAAGTAGTGAAGAAATTACATCTCTCTTATTTTTTGTTTTTTATGCTTTCAATTATTTCCTCTCTCTGTAGAGATTTGATGTAAAATTAAAGTAAAAATTGACGTCGTTTATTTATGATAGATAATGATTTTTTTGTTATTACTATTTTTTAATTTGTTAAAGTAAATATTATTTTATTATTTTTAAATGTAACATTATGTGGCAACATCCCCTTGTACTTGGTTGCAAAGCCTCTCTCTTCCCCATGAAAACACTTGTTTTATTTTTCATACATATTTCATATTTTATTAATTTGATGTGACTTTAAAACTCATTTTAAATTTACATAAAATATAGTCATCTTGATTAAGTCTATTAAAATTAAATTTTTGATATTTGATTATTAAGTGACCCACTAAGTTATATGTTATGTTTCTTTTTTTGGAAAACATTAATAGGGGATTTACCAATAATCGGTTGTTATATTAATAAACAACTAAATGTTGAAACCTTGAGCACTACTAAGTGCGGGGTGAATAGTAGTGTGACTTATTCACAATTTTTGTTTTTTATTTACTTTACTGAATCACACACTTGTTAGCAGCTTCACATGGATCATAAGCAAGTAAATGATAAATATGTAAACATATAAGCAACATGAACTAGAAGCAAACCATCAAAGCACAACCACACAAATCATCATCACACATGAGACACAAGATTTCTGGTGGAAACCCTTTAGGGAGAAAAAAACACCCTTGTTGTTACCGTCGCATTGCTCTGAATCTCTATTATGTCAAGCAATTTGTCTTTTACATAGATAATTGACTCCAATTGACTCCATCAACCAGGAGACTCGACCTCATACACAACTAGCTAACTCTTATCATCCAAGAGACTCGATTCTACTGATTAGCCCAGCACACGGATCTATGGACTACCAACTGTTGAAAGCCACCACGATCAATGATCCTTGTCCAACTTTGGTTGGACTATCCAGCTCCGATTGGATGGAGAAATTGTTCCTTTCGCCGAAGCTTTGAAATCACTAATCCACTCTCATGAAGTCACTATTGCTCTACTCTATGCGGACCTTGTTTCATATATTTTCATATTGGATCCCAAGACTCTCTGCTCAACTAGATTCAGCGCTGCAATACGATCTCTAGAAGAAAGACACCATCAATAAATCAAACAAAAACACCACAAATAACATGCTCTCTACACTAGAAAATAGTGGCCATAATATAGCACCAAATCACTAACAAAAACACTATCTAGCAATATGAAAAACTCTCCAAAAATCTCTACTACAACAACCTTAAATATAATCTAAATATTGATGCACTGCTTCAGCAATCTGCTCCATTCACTGTCATTTATACTCATACTTTGTCTATCTTTTCTCACTACTAAGTCTGAAGCATTTCTCCTCTGTACAACCTTCTCTCACTCACCTATTCATTGAACCAACATACACCCGGCTCCAAAATGAAGTAATAAAACATAGGGGCGAAATTCACTTTTGGCCTGGGATCAAAGGTGCACAAAGTTGACAAAAGCAAGCCATTATCACCACTACTTGTGCACTTAAGGTGTTCACATCAATGGAGGACTTTTTCAAACCATTCCCAGCCTTATTCAATTCATTTAGAAGCTTCCCAGAATATACAAGTTGAAATACATCCGATGTGTGCAAGGAATCTGGTGAATTTTTCGTGAAGAAGCTCAATCGCATGCACTAAATTTTTTGATCATGGTTGCAACAACATGCATAGGCTTCTCTCCATACATTTGGAGCCTTTCAACTGCACACACAAGCCTGCATGGGTGAGGTTGGGGCAAAGGATGGTCAGAACCCAAAAACTCTAGCTCGGAACTACCCCCAAATTATTGCTTACCTTCCCCAATTCCTATACATGCCTCCAAACCTTTGTCACAACCTTTAACACCTCTGCAAATGGATCAAACTTGTCTCCTCAATGCCACTTTCAAGTTGACCTAAGGGCCAACAAACAAGGGTTGACTTGTGAGTATGTCTATGAACAAGTCCTCCACTCTCCTCTAACACTTGAACAAGTTGCAAGACATCTGAATAGACTTGTAACACCCCTTGCACACTAAAGCACATCTACAACATCATCATAAGGTCAACACGCTACTGCAATAAGTCATGAATAGGAACATAAGCATGATGACCTAATCTGCCATTGTCCTAAACTAGTGTGCTCACTCAACAACATGAATGACACCTAAGCCATCATCTCCAACACCTGTAGATCTGAATCATCCACTTGTAGTAGCATCTACAATGCTTCCAATCAATGCATAACAAGGCATCATAAAATTGACATCAATGCACATGCCAACACAAGGCAACTCCTCCATGGCCACCATGCTACCAACAAGCTACATCATGAAAGGTTGCATTAATGCCAACATAACCATCTCAATGCCAACTCAACCAATTGCATCCATACTACAAAGAAGACAATCAACACATCAACTAGGCTACGCAGGGTTGGCACCAATGCCAACACGAGCTAGTTGTCATCATGAAGCCAATGCCAACATCAACTAGCTACAACCATGAACACCATAATGCCAACACTAAAATGATAATATATCTGCTTATTTTTTAATTTTAACTATGGGAATAAGTAATCAATTGGAGTGATCTAGACTTTTCCCAAGATTAAACCTGTTAGCTACCACTATAATCTAAGAATATATTCAACAACTTACAAATTAGATCTACCAATAACTTGCGAAGTAGTAGGGTTGAAGTGTTTGGAAGCATACTAGAGTGAACCTCTATCCTAGGGGATGTCCACCCTTCTAGCCTTATTACAATCAACCTATATGTCACTTGTGGGAATTGAACCTTGATAGAAAAAGAGAACAAACAATCCACTCAACTAAAAAGAAGAATTTGATCAACTAAAAAGAAGAATTTGATCATAAAATTTAGATGAAATCTAATTATAATAAAAAAAAAAAAAATTAAAACAATTCTTAAAAGAAAATTAAAATTAAACACTAAAAAAAATCAGTAAAATCCAAATGTCTCCCTGTTAACATAAATGTGTTAAGATCCCCTAATAGCTCTAATCCTTATGAATTAGTAATTTTTTCATTTATTTATTTATTTAATCAATTAAAAATAGTATTAATTTTTCTCCCTTAATCAATAAAAATTCCAATAATTTGTACATCACCTATTGTAATTCAAATACCTCACCTATTGTAATTCCATTTATATAGACATCTTTCTACGTATGCGTCACCCTTTATTAAGAATGTGAAAAAAACATATGAGTCTTATCATTTTTTTCTCGTTATATTTTCATAAAACATTTTTAAGATAAAAATGCATCTTTTGTGAACTTATTTATAAAGAAAACCCCTATTTATTAAGAAAGCCCTCACACTTTCACTACTTTTGGAACACTACTTTTTGGAAGCCAATATTTTTCTGGAGATGGCTTATTTTATTTTTATATTTTTTACATTAATATATTCAATTTAATAAATGCTTTATGTTTTTAATCAAGGTTTTTTTACTAATTTTTTCCTTCCTATCCTCTTATATATAAAAATATAGTATTAATGAAAATTTTCATTTTCCTTTTATACTTTCTTTCTTTTCATTTTACTTGTTTTCCATTATTAAGATTTAGAATTAATCAAAATTATTCTCAACACATTAAAAATATTATTCACTTAAAAGCATCGACTTAATAATATTATATATTTTTTTCTTGAAACTGAATTCTATGCGAATGATGTAAGTTTACTTTTAAAGTTAGTGTATACTTAATTATTTTATATTTATGTTTATTGTGTATTATATTAATATAATTATATAAATTAAATTATTAATAAATATTGATAAATATTAAAATATAATAAATATTAAAATACTTTAAAAAAATTAATATAAATTAGGAATGGCATTTGCTCGTTGCTTTGCTATGGTAGTTAGGGTTTGGCCTTAACCGAGCGTCGCCCCTCCTGAGATCCTTTTCCTTTGATTGAAGTTCTTATTTCTGGCTTTGATTTCGCTACAACTCTAGCTTCTCCTCTCTTTTTAGCAGATTTTTCATTCCTCTCTACTCAGGTTGTTGCAACATTCCTTCCTTATGAGATGGCTCCCTTGATGGTTTCATCAATGTCTCTGCTTTTCAAGATTGCAGGCTCGACTTCTGGATCAAGTGTTTCTCATTTTTGGAACCCTGTCTCTAGTGGCACACCAGTGTCGTCAATTTTTATCCCTGTTTCGATGACGATTATTTCGAGTGATGTCCCTTCTTCATGTATGGCAAGTTCTAGTTCAGCGATGTCCCATTTGGCTTTCTGCGGATTGTAAAATCGATTTCCAGTGCCTCCCTCAAGGGTCATCTTCTATGCATGCTTGAGATTTTTTTTTATAACCCCACTTCTAGATCCCACCCCTCTGGGATTCCTATTCTTGATGCTCTTGTAATCAAGGTTTTGAGTGTGGCTAAGATAATAAGTGAGGCTAAATTCTTCTCTGACCTTCACTCCTAGATTTCTGAGTAGTATAAACCATATATTTTTTATGAAGTGGTTGAACACCTATTTTCTAGTAAGAGGATTTTTCATAGCAGTTTTCAACAAAGTCGATGACAAATCTCAAATATTGAACTCTACTCCATGGTTCTGGGGCGGCACAAGACTCTCCATGCAGCCTTGGTTTCCCTCCTTTGACCCTCTCACGACATCACTTTCATATACTCTAGTTTGGGTAACGCTTCCCAACCTCCCTTTACATTGGTGGAATCTTGCATCTTTGACTACAATTAATAACACATTAGGAAAATTCTATTATCGAGGTGTAGATATAAAATACTACCAGAAGCCCACATATGCACACATGTATGTGTGGAAATATATTTCAATAAGGGATTCTTGTTGAAATTAAGTTAACAGGTCCTGGATTCTTATGGATGCAAAAATAAGACTACAAAAATATCTTGTTTTGTTGTAGAGGTTATTATGAGACTGGGCATTCCATAAAATCTACCCCAAAGCTAAGAAAAATACAACAAAAAACTAACTGAAAACCTCAATGGTGGGAGGGATCCACCTTTGATCTTTACTCAATCTGAAGGAGAACCATCCCTCAGCCTCTTGCAAAGAGGACAAGTTTCAAAACAATTCAAACCATTCAACAAAAAATCAAGAAAAGATGAGTTCTAATGCGAAAGATATTGTCATCTCAGCTAAGGATAGCATAACAATTGCTTCACCAAGCACTTTCTCGATGAACATTAATGGGAAAAAGGCCTCTATTGTTGAACATTCAAGTATGGACCAGGGCAAGAGTATCACTGGGTCCATCCCCTTAGCGGGTTCTCCCTGGGAATTCAGTTCGATAAAGCTCCTCCCTTAGGAAGATATGATGGACGCAAATGAGCCTCCATTGCCTCCAAAGACCGAAGATGTTAGTAGAGATCATGCAAAGAATGGTGGTAAGACCGGTCATTCATAAAATATGGGTTGGATCCAAGTTGGAAGAAAGAAGAAAAGTAACTCTTTAAGAAAAATTAGAAGTCAATCCAAGTTAAAATGAAACTAAGTTTAGCATGGGATGTAAATACATATGGATTTTAGGGGTTTTTTTGGAAAGTCTTTCACTGTAATGGGAACATTTTTCTTGTACTATGAGGTTCTCAAGTAAAGTTTTGGGATGATCTTGCGTGTGGAATCATGGAATCTCTTGTTCTTCGAATAATTGTAACAGTTTGGGACGAATCACATTTTATTAATATAATTTTGATACTTATTTCTTGAAAAAAAAACATCAAAATACTTACTTTATAATACATTTCCAATTATCAAAAAAGTTAAAAATCGTAAAGATTTTTAACTATAATTTTATTTTAAATTATTATTAGCTATAAAATAATTAATATATGAGCTAAATGTATAAACATTTAAAAAACATGTAACAAGATTCTTAGTCATGGAGATTCATCCCCACTTATCATTAATATTCTTAATCTATTTGTCACAATAATATAGGTCAATATCATGGCTTATCAATTCCACATGCCCAAAACATCATAAGTTATTTCATAGAATACTTAATCATAGGACATTTTCTTTTAATATATCAATTTAATTAAAAGAGTGGAAAGGGCATAACTTAAGATAAATCTCAACTTTTAATTTGTAATTATTATTAAAATTATGTATGCCCATATGCATTTCTATTTTAGAATAGGGCTTCTAGAATTTTATTTCAATTATAAATAATTATTAGGTGGATGGTAGATATTTAACCTTCGTGGAATATTCTTAGTAGTATACACAAATCAAACACTGAGATTTGTCTCCAAAGTAATTAACCATTTTTGCTCTTTTATTTAAATTGATTAATTAAAAAAAAAAGTAATATGCACAAGTGTCATATAAAATGAGTTATGGTATTTTGGGCATGTGGTACTGATAAGCCATGGTATTGTAACAAATCCTACTTACAAATTAGGAATCTCCATGGTAAAGTGGGAGTAAATTTCCACATTAGAATCTTGTTCCATGTTTTTTCAAATGTATACATATTTAACTTATATATTAATTCTTTTTATAATAATGATGATGATGCTAATGATGTCAATTGGGGTTATCCTAGGTGGTTGGGAGGTGAGAATTGTATCCTCTTGATCCAAGTTTAATTCTTGTAAGTATCATTCATCAAATAATAATTGATAATTAAATTACAATTTTGAAAACCCTATTCCAAAATAAACACAATTATTGACATCATTTATTTTTATTTAATCCATTTCATTAATAACACAAGCTTTATATTATTTTTAGATATAAATAATGTTAGTGCATTTTTTTGTTGTTGAAAATTTTAATATTTTTTTAAACATAGATAAGAGTTCTTTGAAATCATCATATAGAAGATATCTTGTATGCCCAATCCCTTGGAGCCTTTTATGTTATGTAAATTTGTTTCTTCTTTTGTTTTTTTGTTTTCTAAATTATATTTATTTATTTTTTATTTTTTTTAGTTATATATTGTTATTTTTTATGGTTTTTTTAATGTAGTAAGAAAATTTATCATTATTTAATTGTTAAATTAGTATTGGGGGCATTCATTATTGGTTTCCATCACCACTATTTAAGGAAAACCATACTACTTGGAATTACCCTTGGTGGATTGTAAGGTGCCTCTGAGTCTTGAGTCATTAACATGTTTCCTTACATATGAGGAAGACAAACTTTTAGCCAAGAAAAAATAGTTTTAGAGCATACTCTAGGTCCTTATTCTTCTTCATATAGTTGATGTGGTAGTGTTATAAACATGAGTATATTAAAAGAAGTTAGTTTTAAAATGTTGGTTTAACATGGGAAAAAAATTAAGTGGAGATGTTCATCATTAGAAGTCACAAGGAAGGAAACAAAGATATTAATGTTGAAAAATATCATAAGGAATATGTGAGCAAGGGATAACTAAAATACATGCTTGTAAAGTTTAATGAGGAAGTTTAGGATAATAAAGCATGTATGAAATTATAACTCTTTTAAATTAAAGGTTTTGCACTTGTGGTTCTAAACAAATTTGGGGAGAATGAACTAATGATCCTTGGAAAATGAAGTTTCCATCCTAAATCTCCTATAAATTTAGATGAATATCTCATACTATAATTTTGGAGGTGATGTTAATAATTGGATATCACCTTCAATTGACTAAGTAAGAAAAGATGCATATTGAATCTTGCGAAGTTCAAAATAGGGATTGTGGAAATGTGGGATGTGGGAGATAATGGGGTGAAGTGAGGAGAGGTATCTCACATCTGGATTCATGGAAAAACAACTAAGTATGATGTTGTAATGTGGAAATCAAAGATTAACGAAAATTATTAAGTATTGTGGGTGAAATTTATGTGATGTAGAGGGAAATTTGAAGATTGCAAACATGTGGGTGAAATTTAAGTGATGCAGACTTGTACAACACAAAGCATTCTATTATACTTTATACTCTTGCAACAAGGACTCCCACGAACAAAAAAATATATTAGGTATCATGAAATGGGTGGGGGATGGTAATACAAGGATAGAGTGATGTAGGTGGAAATGAATGTAAGACATTTCATATGTAAAAGAATAAAAAGAGATTAAGTTTTGAAGTATAGTGGGTTAGAAGTAAAGGAAAGTCTTTTTGACAACTTGCAATTGTGAAAAATGACTAAATATCAATACAATCTAGGAGTTTTGAGGTTGATGGATCTTACATTAGATCAGAAATGACCAAGTGAATAATATTAGGAAGTAGCACCGAGTGCTACCAAAATCAATAGAACATTGATTAAGGAAACTTGATCAAAATTTGTCTCCAATTTTGGCATAATAACCCCTGGCGAGTTGTTGAGAATCTAAAGAGCCTTGTACATTGGGTAGTAGAGTTAGAAGAGAGACATTGTCTATTATAAATAAAAGGAAGTTAATGAGAGTAAAATGTATAGAAAATGAGCTACAAAAAGGAAAAATAAAGAAAATATTATGTACATTGATGATGACAGGGGGATTCAATATGGAAGTGTTTAAGATGTTTCCCATTTACGTGCAACCTTTGAATTGTTCTCTTCATGTATTTTATGAAATAAGAATTGAACCCACTAACCTTTTAAATTTGATATGGTTAGATCTAAAGGGCTTGAGACTTACTGTGTTGTGATGGTTTTTTCCTTACTTTGTTCTAGAGTAAAACCGATTAATCTTTGTGGAATTTTTTCATATTAATGCTTTAATCAAAATTCCTTTTAATTGTTTGTTGCCTTTCGTACATGGTTTTCATTACTTGTGTTCGTTGTTCTTCTAATTGGATTAATTGATAATAACATGCTTAGAGGGGGATGATTACTTCTTCATCTTCAATTTCAAAGAAAATGGCTAATGCATCGAGTTCCAAATGCATTGGAAGTCTAGCATATTTTCCATATACCAAAGTGTAAGGTGAATTTCCTTCAATTTTGTTTGGAGTAATTTGACTAGCCCAAAGAGCATTTATCAACTTTTTGTTCCAATCCTTTTGATTCTTTGAAATTATTTTTTTAAGAATTTGAATTAATGAATTGTTTGTTGATTCAACAAAACGATTTCCTTGTTGATAGTAGTTAAATGACTGTCACATTAATAAACCATATTCTCCACAAAACTTTATGAATTTTGATCTTATAAAGATATAGCCATTATCCATTAAAAATTTTTATGGGACACCAAATCTGGATAAAATATTATCCTTTAGGTAGTGAATAAGTTGTTCTAAATCAGTGGTTTAATGCCACGACTTCTTACCACTTTCTGAAATAGTCAATGGCAATGATTATGTATGATTGACTATTACTTTATTTTGGATTTATTAGGTCAATAACATCAAACCCTATTGTGCAAATGGAATTTAAATTAACATATATTTCAAAGGGATAACAACCCCTTTCATTCTTCCAAAAGAATTTTGACAAGGAAAACATTTTCCGATCATTTAATAAGAATCTTTAGAAATAGTTGGCCAATAATAAGAAACTATAATAATTCCGTGGGATTTTACCATGTGTGCAAAGTGTCTCACGCAAACTCCTTCATGCAATTCTTGTAGTGTTTGATCATATTTTGAAGGATCTAAACATCTAAAAAATATACCGTAAATTTTTCTTTTAAACAATACTCTAAAGACTAGTAAATAGTGGTTGGTGTCCATCTCAAGATATCTTTGTTATTTTCGAGACATTTCAATAGGAAATTGTCTTGATTTTAAATAAAAGATAATATTATTATACCATTCAAACTTTGTTATAGATAAATCATGTGAAGTAGTGTCATCTCTATGATGAGGAATAATATTCATAGCTAATTGATCTAGGTGGCTCCAAAAATAGAAATGGCCTTGAAAAAACTAAAAAATCAAAGTCATCATATTGAAGTGAAAATAGGGACCATATTGTAGTGTTCATCGCCCTGATTCCAACAGTGTGCATGACACTCAAATCCAAGTTCATCTGCTCAAGATATAGCCGGTCAAAGTTATGGTCAAAATGGGCCAAGTGACAATCACTAATGAGGCAACTATTTGGCAAAAGGACGATGCATAGAAAATGACAACCAGAAAGGGTGAATTTTTCGCCTATTTAATTCACCCAATGACCCTTAAAAACCAAATCTGAAATTTTAACCATTATTGTCATAAAAAAAAAAAAAAAAAATATTAAATTTGGAGTGGCGCGCTGCCACCCCCCAAACGGTCCCAATGACATTCATATATATATTGAATATAAAACGGTGGGTGAGCCACCCACCGACGGTTCCACCCAACCCTTTAACACAATGGCACCACGTATTGGGAGGCTGGCGGGGTTCAAACCCGCCCAACCCATGTGGGTCCGCCCACCAACGAGTGGCCCCAGAAATTAATATATTCCAACGACAATATTCAAACAACCGCCAAAAATTGCAACGTTAAACCGTTTGCCAAACCCCCACGCAAAACATAACACAGAGGTACCAAAATGGGATGCTCGTAGTTTGGAACTCGGGACCTCCCAACTAGCAACGCTCTATTTTAATACCGCCAACCAACAGGTTGTTATGCCTTTGTTGGAAGGTCCACCCACGAACTAATATAAAACCCCATTTCGTCATTCAGTCGAGGAGGAAGTGGTGGGACCGTTAGTCGAAAATGAACTTTTGTAGGTGGAACCAGGAGTGCTGAGGCTGGAACTGCGCCCAGGCAGGCATGGAAACCGAGAAAGATTTTGAAGGAATCTTGGGAGAATATTCTTGTAGGGAATCTAAAGATTCCTTGGAGCTTTAGAGGTCACTTGCCGAGAATATGGTCAAGTTTATAGTCGTTTGACACGATTTCATGCCATGAATCCAATGGTGATGTCTGTTTATGCATTTGAGCTTTGCATTTTTTGTCCATGATAGAATTTGGAGGTATAAGGGTCAATTTTTTAAAGTTGATTGTAATTCATTTTTGTTGCCATTTAATGAAAGAGGCCTCCCCACTTTGAGCAGGGCCTAGAAACGTAGCCCACATTGGGTGAACTTTGTAATCAAATTGTTTGTGTGCCTTTGATCTCATGGTTGCTTTATGATTTCTTTTTCTTTTTTATGTGTTTAAGTTACTTGGTTACATGCTCTTTTATATGAAATTATGTATGCATCCTTGAAGTTAAAATATCTGGATCAAGTTTGGTATCAGAGAAGGTCTTCTTAATGCGACTTGCATGAGTGAATGCTAACTAGGAACAAGCTCCAAAGAGGAGAAGAAAAACTCAAATCCTTTGATCTCGAAGTAGGGCATGCACCATGAAGATGGAACATGGCAGATGAGGAAGCTCGAATGGAGGAAGAGAAAAATTATCACAAGATCTTCTTCACCATGGCAGAGAAAGTTGACAAGTTGTTTGCAGAATATGAGAAGGAAATCAAGCCTAAGAAGAAAGAACCAAATGACCATGCATCAGTATAAAGGTGAAGAGGAGAGCTTCCTGAGCCACCCTCTCCATCCTCTAGTGACAGTTCTTCTTATTCTTCTCATCACTCTAACAGACATCATAGGAATACATCTAAGAAGCCATTTCTTAAGCTAAATGTAAAGTTTGATTTTCCCACATACAATGGAGAATGTAATGCAGAGAAACTAAACAATTGGATTAGATAGATTGAGGTTTATTGTTGAATTCATCAGATAAGGGAAGATGAGGCCAAGATCCAATTAGCATCTCTTCGGCTGAGTGGCACCACTCTCAATTGGTGGGAGGACAAGTTGCAGAAAGGAAACAAAGGTAATCTCCTCTCTTCTTGGTCCAATTTTGTTTCTGCATTAAAAGATCAGTTGTATCCTTTTGGTTATCGACAAAACGATTTAATGGAATGGTAATATTTGAGACAAGGAAAGGGTCAAAATGTACAAAGCTTCACATAAGAGTTTAGAAAACAAGCTTTAAATTTGGATATTTCACTTGATTCACTAAAATCTGTAACAAAGTATATTGGTGCTTTACATAGTTACATCAAGCATTCTTTTTTATTATTTGAGCCTACTACTATTGATACAGCTAGTGTGAAGGCCATTCACCTTGAAAACATGGACAAGAATGATAAATAAGAGCAACCATATTTAAAACCTCATTATGGCAAGTTCAAAGGAAAAGGAAAGGGAAAGGACAAGAAGGCATCTACAACCAAGAAGGAGGAAGGAGAAAGTCCATATTGCACACATTGCAAGAAGGAAGGCCATGATGATGAACATTGTTGGAAGTTTCATCCGGAGTTGAAACCAAAGAGATTTGGTGGGAAGAACAAGAAAAAGATGGTGGAATCCATACAACAAGACTTTGGATCCGATTTCGGTGACGAGACACAGATAACAACAATGGGCATACAAGGTACTCTTTCTCTTCATCCTAATGAAAATTCTGAATTGCATGCAAGTACAAGTTCTTCAAATGAGTCTCTTGTTAGTGAACGAAATAGGATTGAATTGTTCCACATTAGAGTCATAATGAAACATACTAAAGTGGGAACCTTATTTGATTTGGGCTCACAAGAAAATTCGATTTCATAATCCTTGGTTTAAAAAATAGGATTATAGACCAAGCCTCATCTGAAACCCTACCCTCTTGGTTGGGTGTGTGATAAAGCCAAATTGCATGTAACCAAGCATTGCAGAGTTATATTTGTGATTGCATCCAAACTAGTAGATGAGGTTTATCTTGATGTTGTACCCTTGGATATTTGTGGTATTGTATTGGTGAGTCCATAAATTTATGATATGAAATTAGTTTTCTTTCGCCATGAAAACAAGTATCATTTCAAGAAAGATGAGGTGGAATACATTGTTTAAGCTCATCACACCAAACTTAGTGCCAGTCTTGTAAGTGCAGGTCAAATGAAGAGATTGATCAATTCCAGCAAAGGGTGCATGTTGATGGTTGTGAGAGCAAAAGATGTTGAGACATCTAAAGCTTTCCAAGGTTGTGATCCCACTCTTTAAAAGGAATTGTATGAAATTGTTTCTAACTATGATGGGATTTTTCAGGAATCAAGTGGATGGCCTCCAAAGTGTGAGATCCAACATGATATTTACTTGCAACGGGATTCTCCGTTACCCAACATTGGTATGTATAGGTTGTCAACCATTGAGATGGAGGAGATAAAGAAGCAGGTATAGGAATTTTTGAACCAAGGGGTCATAAGGCCAAGTTCTTCTCCATGTGGTTCACCTATCATGTTGGTGCCAAAGAAAGATAACACATGGAGGATGTGTGTGGATTACAGAGAACTCAACAAAATAACAGTGAAGAATCAATACCCTCTCCCTCGCATTGATGATTTATTAGACCAATTGAAAAATGTTGTCTATTTCAAAAAACTGGACTTGCGCAATGGCTATCATCAGGTCAGGATTGCAGAACAGGATGTATGGAAGACTGCATTCAAGATGAAACAGGGGTTGTTTGAATGGATGGTGATGCCATTCGGACTATGCAATTCTCCAGCCACATTCATGAGGGTGATGAATGATATTTTCAGACCTTTTCTTGATGATTTTGTACTTATGTATCTTGATGACATTCTTGTTTTTAGTAGGACATGGGAAGATCATGTGAGTCATGTTAAAAAGGTGCTTGATGTTTTGCAAAAAGAAAAATTGTATGTCAAAATGTCTAAGTGTGAATTTGGTAAGACCTCTTTGGTTTACTTGGGTCACATTGTCGGAGGTGGACAATTAAAAATAGATCCTTCTAAAATTGATGTGATTGTAAAGTGGCCTAAACCCACCAATGTTACAGAGGTTCATAGATTTTTGGGTGCAATACAATACTGGAGAAGGTTCATTGCCAACTTCTTTGTCATTGCATCCCCCTTACATGCATTGACAAGTGTGAAGCAAACCTTTCAGTGGAGAGGAAAGCAGCAGAAAGCCTTTGATAAATTAAAAGAGAAGATCAGTACGACACCAATTTTTGCCTTACCTAACCTCCAACAACCTTTTGAGATCGAGACAGGTTCCAGCGAATATGCCATGGGAGAAGTATTGATGCAGCAGAGGAAACTTGTATGTTACCATTTGGAGACATTATCCCAAGTTGTTGTGAACTATCCCACATATGACAAGGAGTTGTATGCCTTGGTTCAAATCGTGAAGAAGTTGAAGCACTATTTAATTGGCAAGAAGACCATCATTCACTCAGATCACCAACCCTTGCAGTATCTCCAATCGCAAACCAAGCTTCGACAAGCACGTCATTTAGGAGGGACGGGATTCCTATGGAAGATTCACTTGGTAATAAAATACAAGAAGGGCTCCAGCAACAAAGTGGCAGATATTCTTTCTCACCCTCCTATTTCTTCATATATAGTTGTGCAAAATGCTTCTTTATCTTTTGAAAGTTATGTTGAATAGTATGTTGATGATGATGATTTTAAGGAGATTTATGCAAAGCTGCCTCATGGATCGCAGGTGGACAATTACCATTTGCAGGGAAAGTCATTGTACCACCTTGGAAAACATGTAATCAGAGAGCCACATACCTCTCTTGTGGTAGGTCATTTTGGTGTAGGGATGCATAGGTTGTGTTATTGGCCTCACATGAAAAATGTTGTGACTCGATATGTAAAGGGATGTGTGTTGTGTTTAGTTAGCAAGCCCACTAATAGAAAATTGGGGCTCTACACACCACTCCCTGTTCCGAGTCGTCCATGGGAAAGTGTGTCAATGGATTTTGTAGGTGGTTTTCCTTTATCTAGGAGAGGTCATGACTATTTGTATGTCATTGTGGATCGATTTAGAAAAATGTGTGTCTTAATGCCTTGTAAAAATCAGGTCACTACAAAGTAGACTGCTCATCTCTTCTTCCAATTTGTATGGGTCCACTTTGGGCTGCCCACATCCATTGTGTCTGATCAAAAGTCTCATTTTCTTGGAGAGTTTTGGATGATTTTGTGGAGAATGATAGACACCAAGCTTAAGAGGAGCACGAAATTTCACTCGAAAACCTACGGAAAAATATAGGTTGTCAACCACACAGTGATACACTTACTCCGAGGCTATTTTGGCAAGCATCCAAAGTTTTTGGACAAGCATCTTCCTCATGTACAACATGCATACAACTAGGCAATGCATTCATCCACTAAGAGCTCACCGTTCGAGACATGATTTGTTTATTTGCCAAAGGATCCCTTATACATGGTCTTTGGGAGAGATGAATATTCCAGTGGGAAAGATGACAGGGACAAAGCATGGAAGTTCATTCAGCGAATTCAGATGATGCACCAGGCAATGCAGGAGTAGTCAAAGAAAATTCAAGCTCAATACAAAGCTCGACATTACAAGCACCAAGTTGATCACCAATTTCAGGTTGAAGACAAAGTGTGGCTCCACATCAGCAAAGAAAAAATTAAAGGAGAAGGAAAGAATTTGAGACCAATCCGATATGCCCTATTCACCATATTAGAGAAGATTGGAGACAATGATTTTCATCTCAATTTGCTAGCATATAAGCAGATGTACTCAATGGTGAATGTTGAAAACTTGAAGCTTTATGAACCTCCGTTGATCATGGACACCAAAGAGGTTAGACAGGTTCCTACATTGGACGACTTTGCACCCGAATACTTGGAGAAACTACTAGAGGACATCATTCTTGACAGAAAGAACCAGACTTCACGACAAGGAGATGTGGAGTACCTTTGCATTGGTTTCAAGGGAATGCATCCAAGTATGGCCTGATGGATTGGAAAGGAGAAAGTGAGGGAGCCATACCCTCACTTTCCAATTGACTGATAAATCTTTTGGAGGCCCAAAATCTCATTAGTGGGAAGGAATGATCCATGTGGCTCCAGAAATAGAAATGGCCTTGAAAAAGCTCAAAAATAAAAGTCATATATTGAAGTGAAACTGGGACCCGATTGTAGTGTTTGTCACCTTGATTCCAAGGGTGTGAATGACACTCAAATACAATTTTGTATGATCAAGATATAACCAATCACAGTTATGGTCAAACTATGACAAGTGGCAGTCACTAACGAGGCAACAATTTGGCGAAGGGACAACACATGAAAAATGGAAGTCAGAAATGGAAAATTTATTGCCTCTTTAATTTTCCTAGTGACCCTTAAAAACTGGATCCAAAATTTTAACCATTATTGTCATAAAAATTAAAACCCCAAATGGTCCCAACGACATTCATATATATATATATATATATATATATATATGGTGGGAGGGCCACCCACCAATGGACCTGCCCAACCCCTTAACACAATGGCGCCACATATTGGGGGGTCGACGGGCTTCGAACTTGCCCAACACATGTGGGTCGACCCCAATAATTAATATATGCCAACGAAAATATTCAAACAACCACCAAAAATTAATATATGCCAACGACAATATTCAAACAACCACCAAAAATTGCAACATTAAACCGTTTAACAAACCCCTGCGCCAAACATAACACAGAGGTAACAAAATGGGAGGCCCACAATTTGGAACCTGGGACCTCCCAACCAGCAACGTTCTATTTTAATGCCGCCAACCAATAGGTTGTTAGGCCTTTTTTGGAAGATTTGCCCACGAACTAATATAAAAACCCCATTTTGTCATTCGACTGGGGAGGAAGTGGTGGGACCATGAGCTGAAAATGAGTTTTTGCAGGTGGAACCAAGAGCGCCCAGGCGGGCATGGAAACTGAGAAATATTCTAAAGGAATCTTGGGAAATATTCTTGCAGGGAATCTAAAGATTCCTTGGAGCTCTAGAGGTCACTTTCTCATAATTTGGTCAAGTTTATAGTCGTTTAACACAATTTTGTGCCACGAATCCAATGGTGATGTCTGTTTTTGCATCTGAGCTTTGCATTTTTCGTCCACGACATAATTCGGAGGTATAAGGGTCAATTTTGTAAAGTTCACTGTAATTCATTTTTGCTTCCATTTAATGAAAGAGGCCTCCCCACTTTGAGCAGGGCCCAGAGACGTAGCCCACATTGGGTGAACTCCGTAATCAAATTGTTTGTGTGCCTTTGATCTCATGGTTGCTTTATGATTTCTGCTTATTTTTCATGTGTTTAAGTTACTTGGTTACATGCTCTTTTATATGCAATTTTGTATGCATCCTTTAAGTTAAAAGATCTGGATCACTAATGCTAGTAATTAGCTTGCATAATCCTTATCCTTTTACAATCTTAAGGGGTTTTAATTTAATAGAATATTCAGGAAGCTTTTCCAACCAATTTGCCCATCTCCCTTCCTTGAATTGTTGATTGAGAAGAATATTCGCAACGCAGTGTGGTACATAAGAAATAACATGCATTAATAAATCCAGGGTTTTAAAATGAATAATTGCTTTGACCAAAGAAATATCTTGTTTTTATGGTAGAATATTTTAATTCATAATCATGTAAAAAATTTCTTATAAAAGACATAGGAAGCTTTTTTCCCTTTTGATTTTTTTGAGTAAGTATGGCAGAAATAGTTTCTTCTGAGGAAAATTAATAAAGTATGAAATCCTTATCAAAATCATAATTAACCAAAATAGGAGCAGTAGTAGTTGATTACTTGATATTTGAAAATTATATTTGGGTTTTAAGAGTCCATTCAAGTGTCTATTTTTTCTTCAATAATTCATTAATTGTATTTACAATTGAACAATAATTAGTGACAAATCTTCAAACAAAAATTATCTTTCCAAAGAAAGATTATACTCTTGATGTAGGCGGATTCGAGTAATTTATGACTCTCTCTCTCTCTCTCTCACACACACAATATGGCCAAAAAAAAATTCTTTTGATATTACAAATAAGAATTTCTTAGGATTAAGAGATATGTCATACATTCTACATTGTTGAAAAACTTGCCTAAAATGTTTTAAGTGATATTCTTGAATTAATTGTTAGATCATCTTGATAATTTGCTATAGTTTTCCAATCATATCACTAAAAGTATGGTGCATAACCCTATGAATTGTGACACCAACAATTTTCAATCCAAAAAACATCTTAAAAAATAAAAAATAAAATAAAATAAATAAATATATTCCCCATGGTATAACAAAAAAAATATTTTGTTTATCTTCTTCAACAACAAGCACTTAATTATCTTTAAAATCCATCTAACATAAACATTAATGCATAACCAATCACTTATTTTAATAACATATCCATGTCAAGAAGTATCCATTTCAAGAAGTGGTAAATTATCTTTGGAATATGCTTAATTAAGATCACAAAAATATACACAAATCCAAATATCACCATTTTTCTTTATAACCACCACTAGATTGGAAATCCATTCTAAATGTTCAATTGATAAAATTATACTAGCGTTCTTTGAATTTTGAAGTTCCAATTTGGCAAGGGATTTGAACTTCTTTAAACGGTATAGTAAGTTGAAAGATGGACTTATCATATTCCTTATGTTCATCATAAGTCCATGCAAAAGCATCTTGAAATTATTTAAAGAGACAGGTGTATTGCTTGATTTCTTCAATGGTAAGACTAGTACCTATATTTATGCATTTTGGAGCTTTTGATATAGCAATATTTGATTTTTAGGGTCTCTTGAACTTTCCTAAGGGAAGGTTCATCAAAAATGTTAATTTTGGAGCTTTTGATATAGCAATATTTGATTTTTAGGGTCTCTTGAACTTTCCTAAAGGAAGGTTCATCAAAAAAGTTAATTTTCTTGGTTTGATCATTCTTTACAAAAAGTGATTTAAGGCTGACACGTCTTTTTAAGAGATTCATACCTTGACTTATGAGTTTCTTTTGATGAATTTCTTCATATATTAGACATGAATGTATTTCATTATTACTGGGAACATGTGATGATATTGTTTTTAAATATGAGAGAAAGTTTACAACATGCTCATCATTTTGTAGTATTGATGTGTGAAAAATTGTTTTGACATGAAAGGTATCAGTAGTTTGGGAGTTATTTAGATTGAAAAGAGAGGTTGCAACTACCAATGAATCTACTTTTTTGTTATTCTACTGAATAGAGTCCTAGATTCTTCTTGCATATTCTTTCAACCTTTCCTTCTTCATCTTGTGTTTCTTCTTGAAATGGATTATAATCAACTTAGAATCTTTAGATACCACCAAATAATTAATTTGAAATTGGAGTGATAGACTTAATCCTTGGATCGAAGTCTCATATTTAGTTTCATTGTTGGTGCATGGAAATTCTATTCTAAATTCCTATGGATAAACACAATACTTTGTATTTTTCAAGATGAAAGTAACTCCGATGACGAATTTTGAAAAAGCATCATCAAATGAAAATTTCCAAAATTCCTTGAAAAGAATTATTTGTCTTTTCTTTAATATATACTTAATTTATTTCATGTTTAAAACAACATAATTTCCAATCCCAACATTAATATAATTTTGCATCATCTTTGCTTCCTTTTCCTCTAATGAAATTGGATTTCTTTGTTCTTGTGGCACTCTAGTTAGGTTTCCATCTTTTTTTGGAAACATCATGCAAGTCCAATCATTTATAATATAACCTCCAATCACGAAACACCAATCACGACCAAAAACCACACATTATGTAGCTAGAAGATACACCACTATTATCGTGAAAACTATTGTAATATGGTCTGCTGAAATTTTTCCTATGGATGGGGCATTGAAATTATCCAAGCACAAAAATATTTAATTTTCCCATAGGCATAAACTTTTATGAATTCAATTGTATAGGTACTTTCTCCACTCTCATAATATTTTTTACATTTCGATCTATAGCTTCCATAATATATAGTGGTATAATATTGTTGGTAGCTTCATTATCAATCATGTAATTATATACTATAAAATCTATAATATATATATATATATATATATATATATATATATATATATATATATATATATATATATATATATAGCTTTGCCTCATGGCCTTGTTGGTATATAAATTACATTCGTATCATGTGTTCAATTAGTTGCATCTATTTTGCAACTTAATGAGCTTGTATCTTCCAAAATTTTGATCAAACTGCCTCTTTATTGAGGTATTTTGACTACCTAAAAGAATGGTAGATTAAATTGAAGTTTAGTAAACTCGTAAACTATATTATAATTCATTTATACTAGCTATTGAGATTGATCTGCAATTAGATGTTGAATTGCTTGTTCTCTCATTGGTTTTGGAATATTATTTTTTGTTTTGTCTTTGTCCATATGATTTTTGAATTTAACATAATCCTCCTTTTCAACACAATCGTCTTGAATGAGAGGCACTAAATTTCCTTCCATTTCCATGGTTTTCAATGTTTGATTTCTATCATTCATTGGTGATTCAACAAGGTCTTCATTTTCCTCAAGCGAAATTTCTTCTCCAATAATTTCTTGTAATGAGGTGACAATTCGATTTGGAATTAAGGGTGTTCATGGCTTCGGTTCATCATTTCTTTAACTTTTATCAACTCTATCTTTGAAGTTCTATGGAATAGGTCTTGCATACTATAATCAATATTGTGGAACAACATTATCATTTCTTTTTAAATGAATTATTTCATTGCATTTATCTAATGGTTTGATTCAATTCTGTTATCTCTACATTTTGATGAGTCCTTTGAATTTCTTTAAGAAGGAGAATTTTTCTCACATTTAACGAGTGTCCTTGAAAATTTCCCCTTATAACAACTTGTTCTTCACCAACCTTGGACGAAGAAGGAGCCTAGTGTAATCAAAACAAACTTGATACTTGTCTTTGTATCTATTTGAGAATAATTTATGGGTCAATATTACTCTCCAACATGTATTCTTCCATTTCAGTTGCTTTTCGCATAGCCTGGTCAAAGTTGCAACTTGTTCTTATTTTGTGGCATCTTTTACATGTGATGGCATTGCAGTGTTGTAACACCCAAAGATGACTAGATAATTTTGGGTGTTATTCTTTATAAATTTGTTGTAAAGTTATAAAGAAACGCAGATTGAAATCTCTAATTCTTTCATTTTTCTCAAGATATATTTGAGTGAACTATGTAAGAAGAGTATGATATCCAATAGATTGAGATTTTGTAAAAAGAACTGGAAGTGGAAGGTACCAATCATACCTTAGACCTATTAAAATTTGGAGAAAAACTCTAGCCATCACATCATCATGTTCAATTAAATGAATAACACAAATAGTGAAAAACTAATATATGTGCTTATTTGGATTCATGAGACCATTACCATTGAAAATAGGCAAAAAACCTTGAGGAAGATTAAGAAACTTGTGTTTCTCCCTTCACAAATCTGAGGGACAAGATCTTGGTATTATTTTTTGGAATTCTTTGTCTATCAGGTTCCTTTCTTTCATTATTAGGATTTTCATGTCTTTCTTCTTCTTGATCTCCCATGGATACTATAGCCAAAGCTTGAGATGTAGAAATTTGTGCTTGAGTTTCTTAAATAGTTTCAAGAATATTCTTTCTGATCCTTATTAGAGGTCCTTTATATGATCCCATCTTCAGTATATTGTTAATTTCTCCTTTGTCTCTTTACTTCATCTAGTTACTCCAGTTGAACCAAGACATGCCAAGTGTGTTTGAGCTCCTCTTAATTTCTTTATGTAGTAAATCCAAGTTATATAACTATTTTAAGACACTTCTTTGTTCTTGAAGTCCAATCTATATTTTGGGTTTTACCAGATTTTGACGAGTCATTTGACTTTTCCAATCTGCAAATTCATCCTTTCTTTTATTATCCCTAGTTGAGTCACCAAAAATGTTGATCTCTAAGACTATTCAAGGTCTTGGAGATAACATTACAATGAAATTTCCTTCTTCATTTTTTAAGAGGTGGTACTCCTCTCCTATAAATGCAATACAATATAAACATAAAATTCCTAAGATAAGGCTAGTCTTAATTAAAGAAAATTATTATCCACAATGGTGATTATTATACAAGACTTAAAAGAGTAACATAAGTAATTTCATCACTTAACATTCCAAGCATTGTACAAAGTAAAGAAAAACATATCATTTGGTAGGATGAGTGGTAGGATGAGAGTAAAGGACAACATATATAGAACTTAACATGTTATTTCAATTAAAAATCATAAAGGATTTGAAGAGACACACTCTTGGAATCTCACACTTAAAACTCAAAATTTTACATCACACTAACTATGTGCCCCAAATAGTTCTATAGAGCTTTAAATATACAAATATTTATAAAAAAATTTATAATATTAACAAAATAAAATGAATTCATCGAAATGGAGTGGGATGGGTCTCTCATGGACCATATTTTGATGTAAAAGACTCATAAGAATAAAAGAAGAGACAATTAGGAATCAACTTTTTATATTCAAAATACTTTGAAGTAAAAAGGTTAAATGATTACTTACTAAAATAAATATTTAGGGCTTAATAAAATGGTTTCTCTACTTACTATGTTGGAAGAACTCTCTCATTTTCTTGTTGAAGTCTTATTTATTTAAATATTGTTCACTTGTAGGTGCATAATGATTGTAACTTCTTCTATGTGATCAAGATCGATTATTTTATCAAATCATTCTTTAAACATTATTTGATATATGGTCGCAATAATGGAACCATTATCTCATATTTAAATTTAAGATTGAACAACTTGTATTTCATTTTATTTAATTCAAAATGTAATTGAAGAATAATAGATGCAAGATCTTCTTTTGTATTAACAAAGATATTAACCATTTTGCTATTTATTCTTGTGAGAATTTAGTTAGGCTGTTGAATTCATTGGTCCATGAAATATTAAGCATGTTTAGTTGTTCTTGCATTCAATTTTTTTTAAGTAACATATTATTCATTATTAGATGTGGGCCATCCAAGTCCTTCATTACATCAACAAGCTTGAAAATTAAATCACTTATTTTTGTATTCATAACATTGCATGCAGAAATCATCTCTGGGAGACACTTTATTCACTTTGACTAATATGCATTTATTTGTTTAATTTGAACTTTTGATGGAATATTTTTCTCTCTCCTATGGTCATCCTTCATACTTAATACTTTGGAACTAATTGTATTCATAACCTCAAAAATTCTCATCATTTTCCATGTCATTTGGCATATATTCTTTGAGACTTGAAATCCTTACAGAAATATTGGCTAACTCTCAATATTCAAGGATCAACGTAATTATTTTGTTTATTTTATTTGCAACATATCTTATTATCATTGTCAACAAAACTTGAGGCTCAGACATCTCAGTTGGCCTCATAGTAGATATATGTTAACCAAATAATGGTTGGGAAATAAAGCATCCTCTTATTTATTTATTCTCTTTTTCAACATTAAACTTTATTTTCTCTATTCCCGAATATAGTGTTTTAAGGCATCCCTTATAGCTTGATGGAATTCTAAAACCTTTGGGGGCGCTTTTACCTGCAATGTCTATCTTATAATTCCATTTTTTCGTGAATTTTTTATTTTTCAAATTAACTTTTCAATGTGTAGTTTTTTTAGAAATTTGATTAAACACAACATACTACAAGCTAATTGATTTTTTTTCAGAAATAATTGCCCATCATAATCTAATTTTTCAACTATGGTTCTTCTTTTAATTAATTTTTTTCCGACACTCCATTGATAGTAGATATTTCCATTTTCCATAATTTATTTTACATTTTTGAGCTTTTTGGTTTGTTTTTTCAATAAAAATAACATTTCTTTTCCTTTTTTAATTTCTAGAAACTATATCTGTAGCTCTCTTAGATCTGTTAAAGACCCCATCGACCCCAAGGACATGAAAGGTATCTATGTAATTCCTTGTTCCTGTGGGATCCCCTATGTTGGTGAGACTGAGCGCTTTGTTAATCATAGAATTCATGAACACTCAGCAGACAGAAAACATGGGAGGACCCGGCCTTCCGCCTTGGCAGAACACGCGAAAAAAACTAAGCATCACCTATGCATTGAGGAGGCCCATGTTATTGCCAAGATTGTCCCTTTTCATCACTGGAAGTTTAGGGAGGCCATAGAAATTGAAAAAAGGTTGAGCAATCTCAATAGGGATGACCGCTGGAAGATTAGCAAATGTTGGATCCCTGCCCTTTCTTCCTAGCCGCCCCCGCCCTGCCCCCGCTCCTACCTTGCCCCCACCCCTTGTGTTGTTCCTTTATTGTGATCTTCTCTCGTCTTCTGACCTTGTGTTGTCCTTTATCCCTTCTCTGCTCTTTGATTTTAATAATTATTTAACCTTTTTAACATTACTTGTTCTCTTATTATAATAAGATATTTATTTATGTAGGTAGTAAGGATCTTTTTAAGCCTTAGTAATTAATATTATTAACATAATATTTTTTACCTTATAAAGGAATTTTAAAGAATGATGCCAATTATCCCATTTAAACTTTAATATAAATTAATGAATATTCATTCTTGGATTTAACTAATTAGAAACTGCCATCTTCTTTTTCTGCAGTTCCTTAATATCCTTAAAATAGAAATTTTAATTAAGAAATTGCCCCCTTTTCAATTATGTTAGACTCTTATTTTTTTTAATATGGCTTCAGCATTAATAATATTTTAGACTCATTAATTATATAAAGTTAAATTAAGACTTAGTTAATTATTAGTATAATGTAATAATTAATATAATAAGTTTCACCTTAATAAAGAAAAATTTAATGTTAATATGGCTTTAGCATTAATAATATTTCTATTATATAAAGTTAAATTAAGACTTAATTAATTATTAGTATAATGTAATAATTAATACAATAAGTTTCACCTTAATGAAGTAAAATTTAAAGAATGATATAAATGAATAAGAACTAATAACTTTAAAATAATTTTACTCTAAGTAGGTGAAGCTCTAATAAACAATTTTAATTTATTTAATACTATTAGTTTGTATTCTTATATATAGCTTTAATAATCAGCCTATTATTAGTTTATTCTCATTAAATATAAACAGTTAAATTTAATCAAATATTGTAATAAATTTAACAAAACTAACTTTTGAATTAATTGAATTTCCCTATCTCTATCCCTTGGTCCAGTACAATTTCATGGTCAATTATAGTCGTTTCCTGGTCAAATATAGTCGTTTCTTGGTCAAAGATATGTGTTGGATTATTTCATTTCTCTATTTAAACTGTTTCCATGGTCTGGTTCTTCAACGTGTCCTGACAATGAACCACATTTGTTGGTTCGAAACGTGTCGACAAATGAATTATGATGTGATTTTCGCCGAAAAAATCTTCTCAATATATGTGACTTCTAAAGAGATATTTTGGAGGATCTTGGTCTCCTCCATTTCCTGCACTTCTAGTAGTTGATTTATTTTGTTCATCAATGGTACTATGAGTTTTGATTTGGGTCGTTAAAGAACTTCTCTACAATACATGTGGTGATCTAGATCATTGATGATTATAGTTTGTCATTTTTTCCTGTAATGAGAATTAGTGTTAACTATAGTGTTGATATCATCTTGTAGAGACAATTGGTGACCTTCAAGGAAATTTTATTGAGGATTTTTGTTATCCCCTCCATCATTCAATTGTAGTAATTTATTAAATAATGAACTATAACTAATGAAAAACATGTGGACCAAGAACAAACCATCTAAGTAAAGTCCTTCATATTCATGAACTTCCCTTATTTTAAAGAAATCATAATAACCAAAAGCATTAGCAGAATTAGAAATACCATTGCATAAATACAATGTACCAACTTTTTCTCATTTTTCTATTAGGAGGGCTCCTTTAGTGACCTTCTAGGTTTTGTATGTAAACGTGGTTACATAGCCTTCACCATCAAACTACCTGATTGAAATTGGATTTTTCTTTAAATCTAGGACATGTCTTGCTTCCTTTATAGCCAATGGTTTCCATTATGTTACTTTATAATAAAAAAATTCCAATGATTTTACAGGGTTTATCATCACAAAAACGAACCTGTCCAAAATATCCTTTAACGTACTCATGAAAATGTTTCCTATCGGGTGTGGCATGGCATGAAGCCCCTGAATCTACCACCCAGACATCAATAATATTTCTAATGAAAGAATCAAAGCATCTTGCAACACATCACGTGTTACATTCACTTCTTGATTGTTCTCTTGATATCCATCTCCTTCTTTTCCCTTCCAATATTTACAGCCTTTCTTCATATGTCCTCTCTTCCCGCATTTCCAACACACTATCCCTAATCTAGATTTGGATCTACCTTTCCTTGACTTATTGCAATGTCTCGAGTTCTTTCCTCTCTCTAGTTTTCTTCCCCTAGTCTTTGCATTCAAAGCATTACATTTTGTCTCACTTTAGATTTTTCGTTGTATTTCCCCACTAAGGATAGCACAAACAACATCATTAAACTTTAAAGTATTAGATCCAAGTAGTGAATTACTGATAGCCATCACTAAGCCATTCCAAATTTCTGGAAATGAGCACAGAAACAATAGATCCCTAACTTCATCATCAAAATTTACCCCTACAGAATTTAACTGATTGGTAACCATGTTAAATTCATTTAAATGAACAACAATGGATCCACCTTCTGACATCTTAATATTAAAAATAAACGCTTCATAAGAAATACCTTGTTTGAGGCCGAAGGTTTTTGTTAGGTCCCTATAATACTAGTGTAGCCCCATTATTTTTATTGTTAGTGTAGCCCCCTTATTGTTATTTTTAATGTAACCCCCATATTGTTATTTCTATGCCCCATAGAATCCCACTATTGATATTGTTGTGCCCTTACATTATTATTGTTATGTAGGTTTTGATTATATTGTGACCCTTTAGACTCCTATATATAGAAAGGAGTTATTGTCATTTGTATCATCCAAGAATTGTTCATTTATGTAATGTAAAGCAGGTTACCCCCCTAGAAGAGGTTATTTCTCAAGTCATTGATATATCTTTTATTCTATTTTGTGAGTTGGTTGCATAACATTTGATATCAAAGCTTTGGATTTTAGGGTTTCGCTGCTTCAAACAAGTCATCTTGGCATTTTCACTATAAATGTTTTTCTACAAGGCTTCAGAAGTTGAAATTTTGACCACGTAGATCCGAAATCATGGTGAACTTCATTTAAAATTTTCAGATCTTGGTAGCTATATTTTATGAGATATGGTCCAAAGAAGTTAAGGTTTTTGCAAACTCCAAAGTTCAATCTCAAACATGTGACCTAGGGGAAATCATCATAACTTTCTCTCTGAGCATCAGATTTGAATTTTGTAAAAATTGACTGAAATTGCACAAAATTTAGTTTTTCATGTATCTTTTTCAGGGCCGAATGTCGAAACAATGACATGTGTCATTTCTTACAAGTTAGCTCTACTGAACCAATCTATAATCAGGCCATTGTGGGAGATTGGACATAATTTTTTCTTGAAGAATCCAATCTTGGTCTGACTTGTGGCATTGTAAAGAAGACATGGAGGGATACCACAAGATGAAATTTTAGATCTTAGAGATCTGAAATTACAGATATAAACAGTTTCAATATCGAGCTCCTAAAAAGAAAGAAAAAGGTGTGTAATTTTTTAATCTTTCATAAATTTTGTTTGAAAAAATAGTTTGAAGTGATTCAAAGGGCATAGTGAAGCATAGATTTTTTTTTTGTTATAAAATTCCTCGAAAAAAAAAGAAAAAGGAAATTAATTAATTAATTAAAAAAAAACAGCACACCTAGTAAGCAACCAGAAAGCTATGCTATGACGTGTGAAGAAGAGGAAGAAATGCAACATGATATATCAAAATTACGAGACCAAGTGCAACAAATTTCGCTCTCGCAAAGAGTAACCAAAAATGAACTAGAAGATAAGATGGATGGTTTAGAAGCAAAAATAAAAGCAAACATGGAAGGCTTGAAGGATGGTTTAAAAACATATATGGGAGTTTTTAAGACATGGACACGATGAATGTCAAATTGGAAGGCTTGACAAAGTTGTTGCAAGAAAGGCTTCCTAGTGGTGACAAGGTAATCCATGAAAATCATGATGAGGACAAAAGGAATATGAATTGTGATTTTAGAGACTCCAATGTTGGGTTTAAGACCCACTACATTCCAAAGATCAACATGAGGAATTTTGATGGCAAGGATCCATTAACATGGATACTATAGATGGAGCAATTATTTGACCTACATGATGTGTCGCACACACAAAAGGTACACATTGCATATTTATATTTAGAACAAAATCATTTTGTATGGTATCGATAACTTTGTTCTCGTAATTCAATTGTCACTTGGACAATTTTTGTGGAAGAATTAGTAGCACATTATGAGGATACGAAGATCAATACCTTTTTTAGCCAATTGATTAATCTCAAACAAAAGGGTTCAATGGCAGATCACATTGAGGACTTCCAAAGATTGAATATCAAGGTAAATGATATTCCATAGGAGCATAGGATTGATGTCTTCACAGGGACTTTAAAGGATAACATCCAACATGAGGTTCGTCTTTGGGAACCTGATTAATTGGAGAAGGAATTCAAGGTGTCAAGAAAAGTTGAAAGAAAAATTATGACAAGAAGGAAATCTACCACTCACAACTATAAAGATAGAAGTGTTGTTACTCCTAGCTTCCCACAACCTACAAGGTTGACACCACAACATCTAGAGGAAAAAATAGCAAAAGGGATTTGTTACAGTTGTGATAGCAAGTACATTAAGGGTCATAAGTGTACTAAGAAGAGGAGGCAGAGAAGGAACAAGAAACATTAAAAGAAGAGGATCTGCACCAGGAACCAACCCTAGAGAAAAAAAAATGAATATGATCATATATTGTAATGCATTGGTAGGAATTACCTCTCCTCAAACTCTCAAGATAGAAGGATGTATCAAGAAAATAAAGGTAATAGTGTTGATCAATTCTAGTAGTACCCATAATTTTATTCATTGTAAGATAGCCAAGGAATTGAATTGCTTTCTATATCCAACACCAGAGTGTCAAGTGATGGTTGCAAATGGAGGAACTACAAATTACTCAAGAAAGTGCCATAATATCAATATAACCATGGGGGAATATGTATTGAATTGTTCAATGCTTTCCATTCCAATGGGTTGTGTTGATTTTGTATTACGATTCCAATGGTTACAATATTTAGGGACAATAACTTTAATTTTCAAGAATTTTTCTTGAAATTTTCCTGGGAAGGAAAGGAAATTGAATTAAGAGGCATTGTAGGGAAACGAGGGAAGATAATTAGCTATAATGTTAGGACAAATATTTTGAAGAAAGAACAATGAGGCATAATTGCACAATTATGCTCATTATATTTTCAAACAGCGAAATCATCCATTTCTCCAGATCTCCAAAGAATCTTGGACAATAATTCAAAGCTATTTGAGACTCCCAAATGCCTCCCACCTATTCATGATCATGATCATTCTATTCACTTGATTCCAGGAAGCATTCCTCCAAACATCAGGCCTTACAAATATCCCTATGCCCATGATCTGAAATCACCCCTAGGTGACCTCAGGAAATTAATGAAGGTATTACAGACTCATGTGTTGGTGTGTGTGTCTATGTTATCTTAGGCAACGAATCGATAAGATTGTAAAATAAACATACACTTGAAACAGTAAGAGATCACAGTAAGCAAAACATAAACACAACAAAATTTAATAAGGAGTTCACCCAATCCTCTTGGGCTACGTCTCCTGGTCCATCTTTCAGTGGTGGCCTTTTTATTATGCTTTTAAAGCAGAGTCTTACAACAAGGAGCTCAATCTGAGTCTCACTTGACAGAGGATGATCAGTAGGATGGCACTTGGAATTCCCAAGTCCTTAGAGTTCACAGACTCCCCTTACTGAATTTCGACCTCACTTAGTCTCTGTCTACTCGATGTTGCCCTTACTCTGATGGTCAGCTCGGCTTCTCTGTTCTCTGCAATTTTGCCTTTCTTTCTATGTCTCTCGGCCTTCAGTTTCTTCACTGCTTCTCTACCTCACTGTCTCTCTATCTTGTCTCTGTCAACTCGTGGCTTTAAAGCTAGTTCATTTCTTCGACTGCTTTCTTTGTCTTCCTGGCTCTTTGAATCGCCTGCCTCTATCCGTTGGGACTCCTCTGCCCTGCATCATCGTTGTTGTGTAATGCTTCGCAGAGAGGTGGCCACCTGTCTTCTTGCGAACTGAGTGTCAATTCTTCCTTAACGGTCATTTTTTCCGTTATTTCCCAGATGCCTGCGAAACGGATCCTTATTTCGACTCATCAGTCAAATTGGACTTCAAATATTTATGCGCTATAGCTTATTTTTCCCTCGGGTCCAGTCATCCATCGGGTTGAACCTTCGTCGTTTGATCTGGAGCCCCCAGATCCTACGGTCTTCGCTTATATCACACGGTTGAGTTGCTCGACCGTTAGCCTGCGATGTAAGCAGTTTTTCTCTCTCCCCGTTGGACATGTATCACTCGGTGTATGGAATCGCTGGATCTTTAGCCAAACCCACTTACCGCCCGAAATGCCTTCGATATTCTGCCAGTTTTGAGCATGGGACCCGCCTGTCGGTTTTAGCGCTTTCCCATGGTTTTCTAGTTTCCCTTGTGACTGAGCGCTTAGGGCTTTTCATTCTCAAGGGGTTTTGCCCAGCGATACGCAATTAGCGCTTTGCGCTAATCACATATCAGAAACAGCCTCCGTTTCTGGGTTTGAGCTTCCCAACTGCCATTTTTGCGCCATGCACAGTCTCCATGGGCCAACGATCAGCGCGCTTTGACCGAATGTCCTTGTTGCTCTGTGCTGGCTGCAAATTACCATTATTCAGAGGTTATTTTTGATAGCTATAATATTTCTTGAAGTCTATCATTCATTCTAACAATCATGGAATTATTTGAGAATCCAATTCGGATCACGGTCTTCGCACTGAAAAAGATTTTGGACCACCAAAAGTTGGTTTTCAAGCATCGGCTAAGTGAGGATACAAATTTCTCACCTGTCCAATCTCTATCCATTTTGCACTACTTGGCTTTGAACCCCTGAGCCCAATTCTGAGGTACTCAACATCTTCCCTGCGCGTCGTTCTCACCTTCCTGTCCAGAACTATGTCTTCCTGCAATTCATTAAGATATTCAGGTAGCAGGTCATCAATAGAAGGCAATTGACTCTGTTCTTCAGGATCTTCAATTAACGAAGGTTCAAATAGTCTCAAGCTGTCTGCATTGACAACTGAGTAGATGTGCATATAAGTTGGCAAATCAAGGCGAAAAGCATTCTCACCAATTTTCTCAAGGATCTTGAAAGGTCCATACCTTATTGGTTTCAGCTTTTTACCTTCACCTTACATCATGTCCTTGCTGATATATAGCCAGACTTGATCACCAACTTGGAAACTATGCTCCATCTGATGCTTGTCATGCCTTGCCTTGTATTTGGCCTGGCTCTTTTCCAGCTGTTCCTGTACTGCCTGATGGATCTCTTGGATTTGTTCAATGAACCTAGTTGCCTTGTCCACATCGTTGTGTCCCTCAACTGTTGTGTCCTTACCAAAGACAAAATCCAAGGGAGACCTTGGTGTGAAACCAAAACAGGTCTCAAAAGGAGATCTTTGTGTGGAAGAATGTTTGGCTCAGTTGTAAGCATGCTGCACATAACACAAATGTTCATCCCAAAGCTTAGGATGCTTGCTGCAATATCCCCTGAGCAACTAGATCACTGTCCTATTGACTACTTCTGTCTGGCCATCGGTTTGTGGATGGAAAGTTGTGCTTTTCTTCAGTTTGGTGTCCATCAATTCCCATAGACTTGACCAAAACTTTCCCACAAATTGGGTGTCTCGATCAGATATAATGGAAGTGGGTAATCCAAAATTAACCCATACATGTCAAAAGAACAGTTTTGCAGTTTGTTCAACTATAATCTGTTTATTACAAGGTATCAAAATACACATTTTGCTGAACCTATCCACAACAACATACAGATAATCATGACCTTTCCTAGATTTAGGTAGTCCTCCAACAAAGTCCATGGAAACACTTTCCCAAGGATGAGAAGGAACTGGTAATGGAGTGTACAATCCTAGTTTTCTATTGTTGGGCTTGCTTTTAGCACACATAGTACACACTCTTACATATCTAGAAACTGTCTCGTTCATTTTTGGCCAATAACAAAATCTTTGCAGCTGTGCAACTGTTTTACTTACCCCAAAGTGACCTGATATTAGAGAAGTGTGTGCTTCTCGAATTATCTTTACTCTTTCAATTTGTGGAATGCATAGCTTCCCACAATGATATAAGAGTCTGTCCTTAATATGATAATCCAAGTATTCTACTCGTTTGCCTTGATTTAAAGTTGCATATACATCTTTAAAGTCTATATCTTGAGCATATTGTTCAATGTAGCTCTCATGTAACATAGAATTATGCTTAAGTATAGTAGATGCACTTATAATGGGTCTAGATAACATATCTGCAACTTTATTGTGTATTCCCTTTTTATATCTGATGACTAAATGAAATTGTTATAGAAAACCCATCCATCTATAGTGTCTTGATTGCTGCAACTTAGTTTGGGAGTGTAGATATTGAAGTGGTTGATGATCAGTATGTATAACTGTCTCTTTTCCCATTAAGTAATGTTTCCACTTTTTCACACTCTGTACTAATGCATACAATTCTTTATCATATGTGGGATAGTTAACTACTGCAGAATTAAATGTCTCAGAATGATAACATATGGGTTTACTATGTTGTATCAACACTACTCCCATGGCATAGTCACTGGCATATGTTTGGATATTAAACAGTCTTTGAAGATCTGGCAGTGCTAGTACTAGTGTTGTACTAATCTTTTCTTTCAAGGTGTCGAAGGCTTTCTGTTGTTTTCCTCCCCACTGAAACACCTTGTTCAATCCTGTTAAAGCATGTAAGGGAGCTGCAATTAAGGAAAAGTTAGAAATGAACTTTTTCCAATATTGTGCTGCTCCTAAGAAGCTCCTAACTTCTATAGCAGATTTGGGTTTAGGCCAGTTTACAATGATTGCCACTTTAGAGGGATCTATCTTCAATTCACCACCCCCTACTATATCTCCCAAATAATTCAAAGATTTTTTGCCAAATTCACATTTTGAGAGTTTAACTTAAAGTTTTTCTCTTTTAAAAACATCTAGTGTCTACTTAACATGCTTTAAATGTTCTTCGCATGTTTTGCTAAATATCATAATGTCATCCAGATATACAATAACAAAATCATCAAGAAAAGGTCTGAGCACATCATTCATTATTCTCATGAAAGTAGCAAGAGCATTAGTTAAGCCAAAAGGCATAACCAACCACTCATATAATCCCTACTTTGTTTTGAAAGCAGTCTTCCATGCATCTTGTTCTGAAACTCTGACCTGATGATATCCACTATGCAGGTCTCACTTGGAAAAGTAAACAGCTTCTTTCAATTGATCTAATAGATCATCTATGCGAGGAAGGGGATAACGATTTTTTATTGTTATCTTATTCAGTGCTCGGTAATCAATGCACATTCTCCACGAACCATCTTTCTTTCTCACCAAAACAATTGGAGATCCACATGGTGATGTGCTAGGTTTGATGAACCCCTTCTCGAGCAACTCCTGCACCTGCTTCTTGATTTATGTATTCTCTAAAGCGGATAACCTGTACATTCCAATGTTAGGCAATGGAGCATCTTGCTGCAAATTAATATCATGCACTATTTCCTTTTGGGTGGCAGACCTTTAGGTTCTTGAAACAAGATATCATACTCTAAAACAACTTTTTCTAAATCAGCTTGCTGTTTAGCATCACAACCCTCAAATACATTGGTTTTATCAGGTTTCTTTTCCTTTACAACCATCAGTAAAAATTGTTTGCATGAATTTATAATTCATTTCATCTACCCTGAGTTTATGAGAGTGTAATTATTCTTGAGCTTATGAGCTCTTACAAAGTATTTGATTCCATCTTTAACGAGTAGATACTTGTTCTCAGCTCTATAGAAAATAGCTTTTATGTCATACAAGTAAGGACTTTCTAAAACAATTCCACATATATCCAAAGGAAATATGTCTAACTCAACCTCATCTACAAATGCTGACCCAAAAGAAAACTTAAGTTTGCATTGTCTAGTCACTTGTAGTTGTGCTTTATCACTTAACCATCCTAATGGGTATGGTTTCTTGTGAGATGTAGTCAGTAATCCCAACTTCTTTACAATTGCTTCAGAAATTAAATTTACTTGTGAGCCACTATCAAACAAAGTATTAATCTTTTGATGTTTGGAAATAACTTGAATATGGAAAAGCTCATGTCTTTTTCTCTCATTCTCTTCATCAATAGTAGATTGTGCAGAATTACTAGTAGATGCTTTAGAATTATTACCTTTTATACCTGTGGATACAATGGTTGTTTCATCTCCTGAGTCTGACCCCAAATCTTTCTGAATAGCTGCAAAAATCTTCTTCTTCTTCTTTCCCTCAAACTTCTTAGGTCTCAACTCTGGATGCAGAATCCAATAGTGCTCATCATCATGCCCATCCTTCTTACAGTGAGTGCATGAAGACTTTCTTTTCTGTGCAGTGTTGGCCTTCCTTGCTTTCCATTTCTATTTTCTTTTCTCCTTATTCTTACTTGCAGTGGGTTGGGATGATCCCCCAACTTCTGGGTTCCCATTCTTTCCTCTAGCTTCTAGATGTGTAGCTTGAACATATACCTCATCTATACTAGTGGGATTAAACATGAGGATAGTGTGCCTCATGTAGCTGTGTAGACCACCGATGTACTTCAACAGAGTCTCAGGTGAGTCTAATGAGATTCCTAGAATCAAATCTCTCTTCCTAAATTCTTGGGTGTAACCTTGTACACTTTTCCCTTTCAATTGTCGAAGAGTTTGCCAACTCATCATGGCTTGCTGCATGTAGGCCAGTGGATAGAACTGCTTTTTGATTGCAGAAACAAATTCACTCCAGACAGAAAGAGTCTTACCATGTCTCTTCATGTCAGCTTGGGTCCTGCCTTCCCACCAAACCAAGGCAATGCCTCCAAGGCGTAGGCTGGCCAGCTGAATCTTGCTCTTGTCTGAATTGATACTCTGCACTCTGCAATAAACATCAATTTGTCTAATCCAATTGTCTAGCTTTTCTGCATTCAACTCTCCATCATATATTGGTAAATCAAATTTAACATCTAGTTTAATCTGTTGACACCTAATCCTTGTGATTGGGTGAATATATGTAAATAGATAAATAAGAAATATGAACAGTCATCGGGAGATGAACTAAACAGTCTCTCCCTCATGTATATAATGAAGACCTACCTGATGGAATAAAACACATGAATCATTTTTGCCTTATGGAGTTACTGCCTGGCCTGACATGGTATCAGAGCTAGCTCCTTCTTTTTTTAGCTCTTATGTCCCTTGTAACTCCCTAGTCTGCTCTCCATATAGAAGCGCTGCTCCTCCATACAATTAGTTGCCCATATAATTCAGAGCCTGACTGGACTGTCCATAAACGTTTTCTGCCATACTGTTCAAAGGAATCAAAGTGCATTAAGTCCATAAACGTTTTCTGCCATACTTATTCCACTGAAAGCTATCACCTCTGCCATTATCGTGAGCCCATATAGTCCGTTTGAGGAACACTGGTGCGTGAGTCGAAAGCCATCGCCTCAACCAAGGTTCTAACTATTTAGGAAAGAGTTCTTTTCTTGGGTAATCTTTACACTTTCAAATCAATGCTCAATATAAACGTTGTTTCATGTTTTTCACACATACACTGCCCTGGTATTTTGTAACGCTAGACTGACAGAACGCTGCTGACCAACAACAACTGCAACGCTAAAGACCAACCAAGGCAAGTTGAAGGAATTCAAGGTCGAAACTCCTCTGGTTGTGGAGGAGTGCAGTGCCTTAAGGGATAAATTGCAGCTCAATAGCAGTCTTGTTGTCAATCTGGATGCCTGCATTTTGGAATTGGTGGTGAGCTTCCTCCAGTTCAGGAAAATGATAAGAGACCAATTTCCGGGCAATGATTTAGTGAACATACTGGCCTGGAAACGATATTGAACTTGTATCTCAATCTGCTACCTTGATTAATCAGAAATGTCACGTGAAGAAGAAGGATATTCGAAAGTTTTTGGATGGTATATATATGTGAGTGAGAGAGCCACCATTGAAGATTGAAGGTTGTGCTCTCCCATTAGACAACAAAGTTTCTCCATCATTTTTAAAGATGCGGAGTAGTGCATTTGCTTAGGGTAGCGAACTGAGCTTTATTTCAGGGTTTTGCTAATCTAAACACATAAAATTCATATGTTTTTTTTGTGTTTGAGATGATATCATTATCGTTGGAATATACTTTGAAGTTTTTTGGTATATACGTTGAAGATTTTTTGACATGTAAAATGTGTACTCTTAACTCTGTTTAACACATGGAATTGTATTGAGCCCCTTATTTTTGGTACGCTGACTGCATGGTATTGGCATCCATATTGGTATATAAGGAAGAGATTTGAAATCTTTTGAGAATGCCCTTTTGAGTACAATTTTACTGTATATTGGCAGAAGTATTTTTCTATCAGCAGAAATATTTTTTTTTACAGAATGCATTCAATCATATCCATGGTGGGAATAGTTCTCACTGGCAAGGAGAACTATCCTGAATGGTCCCGGATGATAAAACACACCCTCATTTTCAATGAGTTGTGGAAAGGAGTGTGTGTCGGAGACGGAGACAATGAACCAGTACAGCCTACCTCAGACAAAGAGCTCGTCATTTGGGAAAACAAGAACAACAAAGCTTATGCATTAATCGCAGCATCTGTAAATGAAGAGGTGAGTCGCCATATTTCGTCATATTCAACTTCCTTTGAAGCCTTACAAAAGCTGAAAGAACTCTATGACTCACATTCTGCACTTGAAGTTGTTCAACTCATGATTAAACTCTTCACTCTTGAACTGCAAAATAATGATCCTCTTGCTCTTGCATCTGAAGTAAAGTCTATAATGCATGATATCAAATCCACTAAGGTTGAATTGGATATTCCTCTTATCGCTTTTCTCAAGGCATTTTATCCTACTTAGTCCAATTATCTTGAGTCATTGCAAGCAAATGGAAATCTCAAAGATATAACCTTTGATTCTCTTGTGAAAAATTTTGCTGAAAGAGAGAAAGCTTTTGGAAAGAAGACAGCCCCTGAATCTTCTGAAGAGGCTGTGTGCCTTGCTCATAAAGAAAAGTATCCTACTCAAGATTCTACAAGAGGAAGAGGTGGTCGAAGAGGAAGAGGAATATATTTCAGAGGCAGGGGGGCAGACATTCTCAAGGAGAAAAGGCAGATTTTCACTGCATACGCTGCAAAAGAAATGGATCACATGATGCCTCTACATGCAAGCTACCATGGGACAAAATTGAGCAGAAAAGAAACCAACAGAAAGGTAAATTTGATGATACATACAAAGGTAAAGCACCTAAATCCGCTCGCTATGTTGTGGCACAATGTAACATTGGAGTAAATGAAGATTTATTTAATGCTTCACTTGCTTCTTGGAAAAATGATTGGTTGCTTGATTCAGGAGCAACCTGCCACATGACTCATAGAAAAGATTTTTTTGAAGATTTCACTGACAATGTTGATGGAGCAGTATACTTTGTAGACCAATCAAAAATCAAGCCATCAGGGCTTGGCACAATCAGGCTTAAACTGCCTGGTCTTCCAGACTTTCTTCTGCATCATGTTCTATATCTCCCACAGCTCAAGAGAAACTTGTTGTCCTTGGTCCACATCCGCCAGCAAGGTCACTCCATTCATATGTTTGATGGCAAGCTTAAGGTAAGAAAAGCATCTGACCACTCACCTGTCATGAGGGGAATAGAAGAAGAAAGGCTTCAGAAGCTGCAAGGAACCTCTGCTCGTGCACAACATTTCTCATACAATTCTCATCATGAAGAAGGTACACTTCCATCAAGTTTATTATGGCATGCTAGATTTGGACATTTGAACTATGACAGTCTCTGCTTGTTGAAGAAAAATGGTGTTGCTGGTTTGCCTACAATTCCTAGGAAACTTAAGCAATGTGATGCTTGCATTCTAGGAAAGCATAGAAAACAGTCTTTTCATGATTCACATTCAAGAGCACATAGAAAACTTGAACTCATTCATTCAGATTTATGTGGTCCAATGCCTATTCCTTTTGCAAATGGAAATAAATATGTCATGACATTTATTGATGACTACACCAAAATGTGTTGGGTTTATTTATTGAAGAACAAATCTGATGCTTTTCAAACATTCAAGAATTTTCATAAATGGATTGAAAATGATGCGCAATCTCATATTGGGTCTATTCGCACTGATAATGGAAAAGAATACACATCAAATGAATTTGAAAACTATCTTCTCCAACATGGGATCAAACATCAAAAAATTGTGCCTTATAATCCCCAACAGAATGGTGTAGCTGAAAGAATGAATAGGACAATCTTAAATATGGTACGATCCATTCTCTTCTTCCAAAATGTAAAGATAATGTTTTGGGTTGATGCTGTTTTATGTGCTGCATATATAAAGAATAGATGTCCATCTAATGCTATAAGAAACAAGACCCCATATGAAATGTGGTATGGATATGTTCCTTTGATAAAGCATCTCAGGGTCTTTGGTTCCACCTGTTATGCCTTGATACCAAAGGTACATAGAAACAAACTTGGTGCTAGAAGCCGTAAGTGTATCTTTCTGGGGTATTCAAACACCTCCAAAGCATACCGCCTCTATGATGAAGTAAAAAAGAAGTTTGTTGTATCTAGAGATGTAATTTTTCTTGAATCATATAAAACTGACAATGTTGTTGAGCGGCAACTTGATCGCTTGGATAGATTCGCAAAAGCAAATTCATTTCAAGAATTTATAATCAGATTCCACATCTTGAAGGGGGGATTCCTATACTAGATCAACATGTGGAATCTTATTTTGAAGAACACTCTCCCCCGCATGAAACTCCAACAACAGATGATGCTTTAAGTGATGTGATTGATAGAATTGGGAGACTCAATCTTGATTTAGTCCCAACTCAATCAACAGAGCAGACTGGACCATCTGAAAAAGGCCCCCCAAAGTGGCTGACAAAGACACTTGAAAGTGTTCATCCTGATGAGGTTGGAAAGACAGGAACTAGAAATTCAAACCAGCAAAATGGAGGTGATGTGGATGACTCTAATTCACCTGTTGATATGGATGTTTCTTATGATTGTGAATTGAACTTGTCTACAGATTTTGAACCAAGTTCCTTCAAAGAAGCCGCTTCTCATAATGAATGGAAAGAAGCAATGCAAAAGGAGTATGATGCCCTCATAAAGAACGACAGTTGGAAGCTGGTTGATCCTTCATTAGGAACCAAACCAATTGGCTGCAAGTGGGTCTACAAGAACAAGTATAAAGTTGATGGCTCACTTGACAAGCACAAAGCTAGGCTTGTGGCAAAAGGTTTTGCACAGAAAGAACGGGACTATTATGAGGAGACTTTTCCCCCACAGCAAAATGGGCTACCATCTGGACACTCTTTGCACTAGCATCTCAGAACGGTTGGAAGGTCCACCAAATGGATGTAAAAACTGCTTTCTTAAATGGAGATCTAAAAGAGAATGTTTTTATGTCCCAACCTGAAGGATTTGTTGTGAAAGGACATGAACATAAAGTATGAAAACTGGTGAAGTCCTTATATGGCCTCAAACAAGCACCGTAAGCCTGGTATGAAAAACTAAATGAGCATCTTCTGAAACTCAATTTCAAACATTATGATCTTGATGATGCAACTTTATTTGTCAAGAAAGTTGGCAAAATAGTTGTATATCTTGTGGTATATGTAGATGATCTTTTGATGACAGGGAACAATGAAAGCTACATTGCATCCATAAAGAAGGAATTGGGGAAAAGTTTTGAAATGATTGATTTGAGCTATGTTCATTACTATCTTGGCATTGAAGTAACCCAACATCCGAAGTCCATATTTCTTTCTCAAAAGAAATACATTGGAGATCTGTTGAACATGTTTGGCATGAAAGAGTGCAATCCTCTTACTACTCCAATGGAACAAAACTTAAAGCTCACATCTACTGAAGGAAAAGAATTTGAGGATGCAACAAAATATAGACAGCTTGTAGGAAGTCTCAACTACCTAACTACTACCATACCAGACATTTCGTTTGTTGTTGGAATCCTCTCCAGGTTTATGCAAAAGCCTTGTGAGGGACATTGGTCTGCTGCAAAAAGAGTTCTAAGGTACTTGAAGGGAACTCAAGACTTTGGAATCAAGTATACACAGGTGGACGACTTCAGCTTGATTGGATACTCTGATTCAGACTTCGATGGAGACAAAGAAACTGGGGTATCTACTTCAAGATATGCTATGAGTCTTGGATTCGGAGCTGTCTCCTGGAGATCACGCAAACAATAAGTTCCAGCAGATTCCACAACAGAAGCAGAATATGTGGCAGCAGCTGAAGCAACAAAAGAAATTGTGTGGCTCAGGAAAATTCTTGAAGATTTTCAGGTAAAACAAGTACAATCAACTCCACTCATGATTGACAATACCTCTGCAATAAATTTGGCCAAGAACCCAAAGTTACATGATCGAACGAAGCACATCAATACTAAATATCATCTGATTCGACATCATGTTGAGGCCAAAACAATCCATCTCCATCATTGTTCCACAAATGAGTAAATTGCAGACATCTTCACCAAAGCGCTTGGAAGAGAAAAGCTCGAACGATTCAAAATGATGCTCGGACTCACCAACATCCCTTCAGATTAAGGGGGGGAATGTTGACACCTAATCCTTGTGATTGGGTGAATATATGTAAATAGATAAATAAGAAATATGAACAGTCATCGGGAGATGAACTGAACAGTCTCTCCCTCATGTATATAATGAAGACCTACCTGATGGAATAAAACACACGAATCATTTTTGCCTTATGGAGTTACTACCTGGCCTGACATAATCAAAGATGTCTTCCTTTTATGTTCAGGGCTATTAGTGTTGTGTGTGGAGCATGATTGTTCAAAGGTCTTTGTTTCAGCCGGATGTATACCCCAGGAAGTCTTGTACACCCCTCCACGTGGGGGGGTGCGGGGGGGACTTGTCCCCCCCGCGGGGGTTCGAGGGGGCCGATCCCCCCCCGACTGGGGGGGTCCGGGGGCCAGCGGTCCCCCGGCGAGGGCTCGGGGGCAGCGCCCCCGAAGCTAAAAACAAATGTAAAATTGCCTTGTAAAAGTATAGTAATTTCTAGTCAATCTGGGCCGTTCATTAAGCGGATGATCTGACGGTAGAACTTATGTTTAGTTTAGGGTTTTTTGCCCTAGAAGGCAACCCCTCTCTTTGTATGAGGGTATTGTATTTGAGGCTGTGAAATAGATGTGTATTCTGTGAGCGAGAAACAGAGAGGTGAGACTGTGAGAGAAAACAGAGGATATTACAGCGAATTTGTTGTAGGTTGTGTCTCTTCATTTTGCTGGATAATAGAAAGGAAGGACTGGTTGTTCGGGGTGGATGTAGCCCAAACTGGGTGAACCACGTATATCTGTGTCTCTCTTGTTTTGTGCGTTTTCTGTGTTTATATTTCTGCAATATTTTATGTGTTCCATGCTCCGTAATATATAATTTCCTAACAACTGGTATCAGAGCCGAAGGTCTATTTGGCTGATAAACTCGCAGGAAAGAAGGGTTCCTAGTTCGAGTGGGAGCAATGGCAGAAGATGGTAAGTTTAGGGTGGAGAAATTTAACGGCCAAAACTTCTCGCTGTGGAAGATGCAGATGGAAGATTATCTGTATCAGAAAGATCTATACCTACCATTGGGCGGAAAAACAAAGATGCCGACGGGTATGAAAGACGAAGAATGGAACCTTCTCGATAGAAAGGCACTCGGAACAATACGGTTGTGCCTTGCTGCGTCAGTCGCCTTCAACATTTCGAAGGAAACCACGACAGAGGGTTTGATGCAGACGTTGTCGAAACTATATGAAAAACCCTCGGCCTCAAACAAGGTATTTCTTATGAAACGGTTATTTAATATGAATATGTCGGAAGGTGGATCTGTTGCAAACCATTTAAATGATTTTAATACAGTTACAAGTCAGTTAAGTTCTGTAGGGGTAAACTTTGATGATGAAGTTAGAGCTTTGTTATTCTTGTGCTCATTACCAGAAAGTTGGAATGGTTTGGTAATGGCCATTAGTAACTCTATTTCTGGATCTAGTACTTTAAAGTTTGATGATGTTGTCAGTGCTATCCTTAGTGAGGAAATGCGACGGAAAAGCTCCGGTGAGACATCGGGAAATGCTTTGAGTGCAGAGTCTAGAGGAAGGAAAATGGAAAGAGGAAAGAGCTCAGGATATCGCAGTAAATCAAGGAAAGGCAGATCCAAGTCCAGATCGGGGATAGTGTGCTGGAAATGTGGAAAGAAAGGACACCTAAAGAAAGACTGTAGATCTCGGAAGGGAAAATAAGGAGATGCACAGCAAGAAAACAATCATGAAGCAAATGTGACAGGTGAGGTGTTACAAGATGCTTTGATTCTTTCTTTCGAAAATATTACTGATTCCTGGGTGGTAGATTCGGGGGCTTCATTCCATGCCACACCTGATAAGAAATACTTTCATGACTATGTTCAAGGAGATTTTGGACAAGTTCGTCTGGGTGATGATAAACCCTGTAAAATCGTTGGAATGGGTAAGGTTCTTGTAAAACAACAGAATGGAAACCAATGGCTATTAAAGGAGGTAAGGCATGTTCCAGATCTAAAGAAAAAATTGATTTCAACAGGGCAGTTAGGCGGTGAAGGTTGTGTGACAACTTTCACAGATAAAGCTTGGAAGGTCACCAAAGGAGCCCTGTTAATAGCAAAAGGCGAAAAGGTTGGTACATTGTATTTATGCAATGGTATTTCTAACTCTGTTAATGCTTTAACTTCCAAAGGAGCAGATGCAGCATTATGGCATCATAGGCTCGGACACATGAGTGAAAAGGGGATGAAGATTCTTCACTCAAGGAATTTGTTGCTGGGTTTAAAGAATGTTGATTTGGACTTCTGTGAGAATTGCATTTATGGAAAACATAAGAGAGTCAGATTTCTCAGAGTTGGGAAAGAAAAGAAGAATGAAAAATTAGAGCTTGTGCATACAGATGTATGGGGACCTGCTCAGGTATCATCTCTCGATGGCTCTCATTATTATGTTACTTTTATTGATGATGCAACTAGAAAAACTTGGATTTATTGTATTAAGAATAAATCTGATGTATTTGATACTTTCAAGAAATGGAAAGCTTTGGTTGAGATTGAGACAGGAAAGAAATTGAAGTGTCTTAGATCAGACAATGGAGGTGAATATTGCAACAAAGAGTTTGATAGGTACTGTTCAGAGCATGGAATTCGGAGAGAGAAGACAGTTCCAAGAACACCACAAGAAAATGGTGTGTCAGAAAGGATGAACAGAACAATCATGGAGCGTGCAAGGTGCATGAGATTGCATGCAGGATTGCCTTTACAGTTTTGGGCAGATGCTGTAGATACTGCTGTTTATCTAATAAACAAAGGGCCTTCAAGTTCCTTGGATGGTGGTGTTCCAAAGGAAGCATGGACAGGTAAAAAGGTAAACTACTCTATTTTAAAGCCTTTTGGTTGTGAGGCCTTTGTCCATATTGATAAAGAAAATAGAACAAAGCTTGAGGCAAAGTCAAAGAAATGTACCTTTATTGGATATGGTGTTAATGATTTTGGTTATCGCTTATATGATTACAAAAATCACAAAATCATTAGGAGCAGAGATGTAATATTCAATGAAAAGGTCTTGTATAAGAATCAGTTGCAGGAAAAGAAACAGGAAAAGGAAAACAAGGAATACGCAGTTCTTGATGAAATCAGTGAAAAAGGAAAGGTGCCTGAAAATAATAATAATCAACAACCACAACAACAGCAACCACCACAACAACAACAAGCACCTCAAACACCTGAAAGTGGTGTTAGAAGATCTACCAGGATAAGTAGACCCCCTGAACGATACTCTCCTTCATTATATTATTTATTGTTGACTGATTCCGGTGAACCCGAATGTTATGAAGAAGCAATGCAGGTTGAAAGCAGGAAGAAGTGGGAGGTTGCCATGGAAGAAGAGATGGACTCCTTAATGCATAACCAGACTTGGGATTTAGTCAGGTTGCCTGTAGGAAAAACTACATTGAAGAATAAATGGGTTTACAGGCTGAAGGAAGAAGATGGAGGAAAACAGAGGTATAAAGCTAGACTTGTGGTGAAGGGGTTTGCACAAAAGAAAGGTATTGATTTTGATGAAATATTTTCTCCTGTTGTTAAAATGACTTCAATCATAACCATTTTAAGTCTTGTAGCAGCTGAAGATTTGCATCTTGAGCAGTTAGATGTAAAGACAGCCTTTATCCATGGGGATTTGGAGGAAGAGATATATATGCAGCAGCCACAAGGATATGAGGTGAAAGGGAAGGAGAAACTAGTGTGCAGGTTGAAGAAGAGCTTGTATGGCTTAAAACAGGCTCCAAGGCAGTGGTATCTAAAATTTGACAAGTTTATGTCTGAACAAGGATCTAACATGCAGGAAATAAATGTGCTCAAAAGAAAATTGGCAAATTCATTTGCAATGAAGGATTTGGAAGCTGCAAAACAAATCCTTGGTATGAGAATAACTAGAGACAGGAAAAATCGTAAATTAACATTGTCTCAGAATGAGTACATACAAAAGGTGTTGAAAAGATTTAACATGCACAATGCAAAACCAGTTAGTACACCTTTTGCTAGCTATTTCAAACTTAGCAAGGAAATGTGCCCAAAGACCCAAGAAGACATGGATTATATGTCTAAAGTTCCATATGCATCAGCAATTGGAAGCTTAATGTATGCAATGGTCTGCACAAGGCCTGATATTGCACATGCAGTGGGAGTTGTAAGCAGGTACATGAACAATCCAAGAAAGGAACATTGGATGGCAGTGAAATGGATTCTCAGATATTTGAAAGGTACCACAAATCAAGCATTATGCTTTGGTGGTGCAAGCATTTTTCTACAGGGATATGTTGATGTAGATATGGCAGGTGACAGGGATAACAGGAGGAGCACTACAGGATATGTATTTACTGTTGGTGGAACAGCTGTCAGTTGGATTTCAAAAATCCAAAGTGTTGTTGCACTTTCAACAACAGAAGCAGAGTATGTTGCTGCTACAGAGGCTAGTAAAGAAATGATTTGGTTACAAAGGTTTATGGGTGAATTGGGTAAGGAGCATGATATGGGCACGTTATACAGTGATAGTCAAAGTGCCATTCATCTTGCAAAGAACTCAGCATTTCATTCCAGGACTAAACACATACAGCTCAAGTACCATTTCATACGATCAGTGTTGGAAGATGGAGAGTTGAAGCTGGAAAAGATACACACTAGCAAGAATCCTGCAGATATGCTAACAAAAGTTGTAACCAGGGAGAAACTGAGAACATGCTTAGTTTCAATTGGTCTTCAAGGATGATGATGAAGATGAAAAATAGCCAGGTCCAAAGACGAGTCATTGTCCAGCAAATGAAGCAGCAGTGGAGTTGCTACAATCATTCTCCAAGTGGGAGATTGTTGTGTGTGGTGCATGATTGTTCAAAGGTCTTTGTTTCAGCCGGATGTATACCCTAGGAAGTCTTGTACACCCCTCCACGTGGGGGGGTGCGAGGAGGACTTGTCCCCCCTGCGAGGGTCCGGGGGCTCGGGGGCAGCGCCCCCGAAGCTAAAAACAAATGTAAAATTGCCTTGTAAAAGTATAGTAATTTCTAGTCAATCTGGGCCGTTCATTAAGCGGATGATCTGACGGTAGAACTTATGTTTAGTTAGGGTTTTTTGCCCTAGAAGGCAACCCATCTCTTTGTATGAGGGTATTGTATTTGAGGCTGTGAAATAGATGTGTATTCTGTGAGCGAGAAACAGAGAGGTGAGACTGTGAGAGAAAACAGAGGATATTACAGCGGATTTGTTGTAGGTTGTGTCTCTTCATTTTGCTGGATAATAGAAAGGAAGGACTAGCTATTCGGGGTGGACGTAGCCCAAACTGGGTGAACCACGTATATCTATGTCTCTCTTGTTTTTTGTGTTTTCTGTGTTTATATTTCTGCAATATTTTATGTGTTCCATTGCTCCGTAATATATAATTTCCTAACAATTAGGAGGTGTGAGAAAGTTTTCTTCTTTCCCTTTGCCTTTTGAGTGGTCATGGAGGAGAGACTCTTCTTCTCCTTTATCTTGTTTGGAGCCTGATGAATCTTCATCTTTATGTTTTCTAAAGTCCTTATACATTTCCTCTACCATGGACCTTATGGCCAGGAAACTATCTATAAATTGAGGGTCTAGCCCCACAGAACCTTCCTCCGACATTGTCTTCTGAGGATAGACTCTTCCAATTTCAATATTAGTTTCGACCAACTCTCCTTCTCCTAATTTGAGCTTTGATCTAGTTAGCATTCAACAGCTAAATCCAACACAAGCTTGTCTAACCTTAACAACCTATAGCTCTGATACCACTTGATCTGAAATCACCCCTAGGTGACCTCAGGAAATTAATGAAGGTATTATAGACTCATGTGCTGGTGTGTGTGTCTATGTTATCTTAGGCAACAGATCGATAAGATTGCAAAATAAACAGACACTTGAAACAATAAGAGATCACAGTAAGCAAAACAGAAACACAACAAAATTTAATAAGGATTTCACCCAATCCTCCTGGGCTACGTCTCTTGGTCCAGCTTTCAGTGGTGGCCTTTTTATTATGTTTTTAAAGCAGAGTCTTACAATAAGGAGCTCAATCTGAGTCTCACTTGACAGAGGATGATCAGTAGGATGGCACTTGGAATTCCCAAGTCCTTAGAGTTCACAAACTCCCCTTACTGAATTTTGACCTCAATTGGTCTTTGTCTACTCGATGCTGCCCTTACTCTGATGGTTAGCTCGGCTTCTCCGTTCTATGCAATTTTTCCTTTCTTTCTGTGTCTCTCGGCCTTCGGCTTCTTCATTGCTTCTCTACCTCACTGTCTCTCTGTCTTGTCTCTGTCAGCTCGTGGCTTTAAAGCCAGTTCATTTCTTCAACTGTTCGCTTCGTCTTCCCGGCTCTCTAAATTGCCTGCCTCTGTCCGCTGGGACTCCTCTGCCCTGCATCATCATTGCTGCGTAATGCTTCGCAGAGAGGTGGCCACCTGTCTTCTTGTGAACTAAGTGTCAGTTCTTCCTGAACGGTCGTTTTTTTCATTATTTCGCAGATGCTTGTGAAACGGATCCTTCTGTCGACTCATCGGTCAAATCAAACTTCAAATCTTTATGCGTTGTAGCTTATTTTTCCCTCGGGTCCGGTCATCCATCGGGTTGAACCTCTGTCGTTTGATCTAGAGCCCCCAGATCCTATGGTCTTCGCTTATATCGCACGATTGAGTTGCTCGACCGTTAGCCTGTGATGTAAGCAGTTTTTCTCTCTCCCCGCCGGACACGTGTCACTCGGTGTATGGAATCACTAAGTCTTTGGCCAAACCCACTTACCACCCGAAATGCCTTCGATATTCTGCCAGTTTCGAGCACGAGACTTGCCTGTCGGTTTTAGTGCTTTCCCATGGTTTTCTGGTTTCCCTTGTGACCGAGCGCTTGGGGATTTTCCTTCTCGAGGGGTTTTGCCCAGTGATACGCAATTAGCGCTAATCGCGTATCAGAAACAGCCTCCGTTTCTGGGTTTGAGCTTCCCAACTGCCATTTTTGCGCCATGCACAGTCTCCATGGGCCAACGGTCAGTGTGCTTTGACCAAAGGTCCTTGTTGCTCCGTGCTGGCTACAAATTACCATTATTCAGAGGTTATTTCTGATAGCTATAAGATTTCTTGAAGTCTGTCATTCATTCTTAACAATCATGGAATTGTTTGAGGATCCAATTCGGATCAGCCCAAAAGAGTGAAATTGAACATATGGTTGCATAAATGCTAGAGGTCGGTATAATTCAACCTAGCCAAAGTTCTTTCTCCGCTTCATTAGTATTGGTGCCCAAGAAGAATGGATCATGGCGTATGTATCTAAATTATAGGGATCTCAACAAGATCACTATTAAAGATAAATGTCTCGTTCCTATCATTGATTAATTGTTGGATGAATTACATGGAGAAATTTACTTCACCAAACTAGATCTTCATTCAATATATCATCAAATTAGAATGAAGACTAAAGAAATTCTGAAAATAGCATTCAAAACTCATGAATGTCATTATGATTTTTTTGTCATACCTTTTGGCCTTACTTGCACCTTCCACATTTCAAGGTTTGATGAATTCCATTTTCAAACCCTTCCTTAGAAAATTTGTGTTATTATTTTTTAATGATAATAGCAGGTCTTGGAAGGATCATGTTCAAAATGTTGACAGGGTGCTAAAACTATTGGAGGAGAAACAATTATATGCAAAAACCTCCAAAGAGTACAAGAGGAAGGTCGTTATGATTTTTTTGTCATGCCTTTCTGCCTTACTAATGCACTTTCCACATTGCAAGGTTTGATGAATTCCATTTTCAAACCCTTCCTTAGCAAATTTATGTTATTATTTTTTAATGATATACTAATCTATAGGAAGTCTTGGAAGGATCATGTTCAAGATGTTGACAAGGTGCTAAAACTATTGGAGGAGAAACAATTATATGCAAAACCTCCAAATGTTTCTTTGGAGTACAAGAGGTGGAATATTTGGGTCATATTGTGTCTCATAAGCGTGTTAAGGTAGACCCTGAAAAAATTAAAGCCATTAAGGAATGGAAAATCCCCATAACTCTAAAGCATCTTTGAGATTTCTTAGGTTGACAAGGTATTATCACAAGTTTGTTAAGAATTATGGAAGAATAGAAGTGTCTTTAACAACATTATTGAAGAAAGATATATTTTCTTGGAGTCAATAAGCAACTAAGGCCTTTGAACATATTAAAGAGGCAATGTTCCAAGCACCAGCCTTAGCTACACCAGACTTAACAAAAACCTTTATTATGGAATGTGATGCCTCAGGAAATGGGAATTGGTGTTGTGTTAATGCAAGAAGGAAGACCCATTGCTTTTGAAAGTCGTCCAATCAAGGGAAATTATTTACAAAAACCTATTTATGAGAAGGAAATGTTGGAAAATACTACATGCACTAAACCAATGGCGACCTTACCTAATGGGAAGACACTTCAAGGTAAAAAAAAATCATAATAGTCTTAAATACTTTTTTTAACAAAGATTATCTTCAGAAGAACAACAAAAATGGGTCACAAAGATGTTGGGTTATGACTTTGAAATCATCTACAAAAAAGGGAAGCAAAATGTTGTTGCAGATGCACTCTCAAGAAAGGATGAAGATGTAGAAGCATTGTTTTGTGCCATTGCTATTATCCTACCTGATTGAATAACTGAAGCAAGGAATGAATGGAAGAATGACAAAGAGGTGTGGACACTCATTCAAAAGTTGCAGTAAGATATTAGTACATCTGATACATTTATCTGGAAAAAATGATTCATTATGGTAAAAAGATCGCTTATATCTATGTAAGAATTCTCAAATCAAACAAAATATTCTTTTGGAATTGTGCACCTCCATCTTAGGAGGGCATTCAGGATTTTTAAAAACTTACAACAGGTTCAAGAATGAATTTTTTTGGGATGGCCTCAAATATGATATTCAGAATTTTGTGGTAGAATTTTTGGTTTTCCAACAAATTAAAGTTGAGACAATTACGACCTTGGATCTATTATGTTATGAAACCAACTCACAAAAAGATAGAAAATATAGATCAACGCCTTAGAATTCAACCTCTTCGAGGGGGAAACCTCCTTTACATTACACAAATGAACAATTCTTGGATGATACAAATGACTAAACCTCCCTTCTATATATAGGAGTCTAAGGGATCACAATATAATCAAGCCGACATAACAGTAATAACATAAGGGCACAACAATAACAATAGTGGGTTTCTATGGGGCACACTAATAACAATATGGGGACAATAGGGGCACAATAATAACAATAAGGGCTACAATAGTAATGGGGAATCACTAGTATTATAGAGACCTAACATGCCCCTCTCCTTCCGAAAAGCGTTGTCCTCAATGCTTGACTAGTTCTACATGCTTCTATATAAAATTCTTTTCCTCCCATGTGGAATCTTCGGCGGGTAAGTTCTTCCACTTGATGAGATACTCCAAAATTGATCGATTTTGTAGCTTTCGATTTCTTGTTTCTGTGACTGCTTCTGGTTCCAATATGATTTTTCCTTCCTCTTCAAGTTCTGGCAATATTGTTTGAACTGGCAGCTTGTTTCCTATAACCTTCTTTAAACATGAAACATGGAAAACTAGGTGCAATCGGGAAGCTACAGGAAGCTCCAATTTGTATGCCATAGTACCAATATTTTGCAACACCTTGTACGGACAATAATACTTTGGTGATAATGTATTATCCTTCTTTGCTTGCTTGAGGGACATTTGTTTATATGGTTGTAGCTGTAGGAATACCCAGTCACCTACCTCAAAACTTCTTTTGCTACTATTTTGATCTGATTGTTGTTTCATTCTATTATGCGCCAACGTGAGGTTATCCTTCAAGAGTTGGAGAACATGTTGTTGATGCTCGATGTGATGTTCCATTGCTTGAACCTTAGAATTTTCTCTTAAATATGATGTGATGGATGGTGGATGATATCCATAAAGTGCCATAAATGGGGTCATTTTTGCTGCAGTATGGAAGGAGGTGTTATACCACCATTCAGCCAAAGGCAACCATTTGACCCACTGTGTCTATTTATCATATACAAAACAATGAAGATATCCTTCCAAACATTTGTTTACTATCTCAGTTTTCCCATCAGATTGAGGATGATAAGATGAGCTATGAGCTAACTGAGTACCGAGACAAGAAAATAATTATGTCCAAAAATTTCCAGTGAAAATGGGATCTCTGTCGGTTACAATAATCTTTGGGTTTCCATGTAGCTTTTGAATTGTTTCCATAAATGCAATAGAAACTGTATTGGCTTTAAATGGATGCGATAATGCACAAAAGTGTGCATACTTGGTAAGTCTGTCAACTACCACCATGATGACACTCTTTCCTTCGGACTTGGGTAAACCTTTGATAAATGCATTGAAACCTCCTCCAAACTTTGGCTTGGAATGGATAAAGGTTGTAATAGACCTGGGGTCTTATTGCTTCAACTTTATTTTGTTGGCAAACCAAACATTCCGCCACAAACTTTTGAATATCTGATTTAAGGCCATCCCAAAAAAAAATTCTTCTTAACCCTGTGGTAAGTTTTTAAAAAGCCCGAGTGCCCTCCTAAGGGAGAAGTGTGCAATTCCATAGGAATCTTTGGTTTGAGTTGGGAATTCTTAAATAGGTATAAGCGATCTTTGTACCATAATGAATCATTTTTCCAATTAAATGTATCATATGTACTGGGATCTTGTTGTAACTTTAGAATGAGTGCCCACACTTCTTCATCATTCTTCCATTCATCCCTTGCTTCATTTATCCAATCTGGTTGGATAATAGAAATGGCGCACAACAATGCTTCCACATCCTCATCCTTTCTTGAGAGTGCATCTGCCACAACATTTTGCTTCCCTTTTTTGTAGATGTTTTCAAATTCATAACCCAACATCTTTGTGACCCATTTTTGTTGCTCTTCAGAGGATAATCTTTGTTCTAAAAATTATTTAAGGCTATCATGATTCGTTTTTACCTTGAATTGTATTTCCATTAGGTAGGGTCGCCATTTCTTAAGTGCATGTAGTATTGCCAACATTTCCTTCTCATAAATAGCTTTGTGTAATTACTTTCCTTTGATTAGACGACTTTCGAAAGCAATGGGTCTTTCATCTTGCATTAAAATAGTACCAATTCCATTTCCTGAAGCATCAAATTCCACAATAAAGGTTTTTGTGAAGTCTGGTGTTGCTAAGACTGGTGCTTGGCACATTGCCTCTTTAAGATGTTCGAAGGCCTTTGTTGCTTCTAGAGTCCATGAAAATGCATCTTTCTTCAATAATTTTGTTAGATGTGATAATATTCTCCCATAATTCTTAACAAACTTGCGATAATACCCTGTCAACCCGAGAAATCCTCGCAAATGCTTTATGGATGTGGGGATTTTCCATTCCTTAATGGCTTTCATTTTTCTAGGGTATACCTTAATACCTTCATAAGATACAATATGACCCAGATATTCCACCTCTTGTACTCCAAAGAAACATTTGGAGATTTTCGCATATAATTATTTCTCCTCCAATAGTTTGAGCACCCTGTCAACATGTTGAACATGATCCTTCCAAGACTTGTTGTAGATTAGTATATCATCAAAAAATACTAACACAAATTTTCTAAGGAAGGGTTTGAAAATGGAATTCATCAAACCTTGAAATGTAGAAGGTGCATTGGTAAGGCCAAAAGGCATGACCAAAAATTCATAATGACCCTCATGAGTTCTAAATGTTGTTTTCATAATGTCTTCAGTCTTCATTCTGATTTGAGGATATCCTGAAAGAATATCCAATTTGGTGAAGTAAATTGACCCATGCAATTCATCCAATAATTCATCAATGACAGGAATGAGAAATCTATCTTTAATAGTGAGCTTGTTGATCTCCCTATAATCGAGACACATGCGCCATAATCCATCCTTCTTGTGCACCAATACTACTGGTGCAGATAAATAACTTTGACTAGGTTGAATTATACCAGCCTCTAGCATTTATGAAACCATGCATTCAATTTCACTCTTTTAGGCATAGGGATATTTGTATGGCTTGATGTTTGGAGGAACACTTCCTGGAATCAAATGAATAGCATGATCATGATCATGAATAGGTGGGAGGCCTTTGGGAGTCTCAAATACCTTGGAATGATTGTCCAAGACTTTTTGGAGATCTGGAGAAATAGATGATTTCGATGTGGGAACCTCTAGCGAACATAATTGTGCAATTACGCCTTGTTGTTCCTTCTTTAGAAGATTTTTCATACCATTAGAGCTGATTATCTTTCTTGGTTTCCCTACAATACCCCTTAATTCAACTTCCTTTCCTTCCACACAAAATTTCATGAAAAGTTCTTGAAAATTAAAAGCTATTGTACCCAAGGATTGTAGCCATTGGACTCCTAGTACAACATCAGCACCACCCATTGGAATGGAAAGCATTGGGCTATTCAATACATATTCTCCCATGGATAGCTTGATAGTATGGCACTTTCCATAGCAATTTATGGTTCCTCCACTTGCAACCATCACTTGACACTCTGGTGCTAGATATAGAAAGCAATTCAATTCCTTGGCTATCTTACAATGAATAAAATTATGGGTACTTCCCGAATCAATCAACACTATTAACTTTTTCTTCTTGATATGTCCTTCTATCTTGATAGTTTGAGGAGTGGTAATTCCACCCAATGCATTACAAGATATGGTCGGATTCATTTCTTCTTTATCTAGGGTTTTTTCCTAGAGCATATCCTCTTCTTTTGACATTTCGTGTTCCTTTTCTTCCTCCTCTTCACAATCTATGTAGAATAATTTCTTCTGAGCACACTTATGACTTTTAGTATATTTTCTATCATAACTGTAACAAAGCCCTTTTGCTCTTTTTTCTTCCAATTGTTGTGGTGTCAATCTTGTAGGTTATGGAAGGCTAGGGACAACAACACTTCCATCTTTATAGTTGTGAGTGGTAGGCTTCGTGGTTGCCATAATTTTGCTTTCCATTTTTCTTGCTAACCTGAATGCCTTCTCCAATGAATCAGGTTCCCAAAGGCAAACCTCATGTTGGATATTATCCTTTAAAGTACCTATGAACACATCAATCCTATGCTCCTCTGGAATATATTTTACCCTTATGTTCAATTTTTGGAAGTCCTCAATGTGCTCCATCATTGAACCCTTTTGTTTGATATTTATCAATTGGCTAAAAAAGGTGTTTCTTTTTGTATCCTCATAATGTGCTATCATTTCTTCCATAAAAATTGCCCAATTGACAGTTTGTTTATGAGATCAAAGCCATCGATGCCATACAAACTGATTTGGTTCCAAATATAAAGTTGCAATACGTACCTTTTGTGTGTTTTGCACATTATGGAGATCAAAAAATTGCTACATCTGTAGCATCCATGTTCAAGGATCCTTGCCATCAAACTTCCTCATATCAATTTTTGGGACATGGTGGGTCCTCAATCCAACATTAGAGTCTATGAAATCATGATTAACATTTCTTTTTTTCTCATCATTAGTTTCCTTTACTACCCTTTCACCATTAGTAACCATTTCTTATATCAACTTATTCATATTTATCTTCAATTCTTCCATCTTAGCGTCCATGCCATTCATCTTAACGTCTATGCCATTCATCTTAGCTTCCATGACATCCATCTTAGCCTCCACGCAATCCATCTTGGCTTCAGTTACATTTTGTGAGAGTGAAAATTGTTGTACTTGGTCTTGTAATTTTGATATAGTATGTTGCATTTCTTCCTCTTCTTCACGAGTCATGCTAGAGCTTCCAGGTTGCTTACTAGGTGTTTCCATTTTCTTTCTTTGGGGCATCAATTAATGCTAATAATTCTTCACTATTCCCTTTGAATTCCTTCAAACTAATTTTTCAAACCAATCTTATGAAAAATTTAAAAAAAACTACACACCCTTTGTTTTCACTTTGTAAGATCTCGATATTGAATTTGTTGTATCTTTGTAACTGCGAATCTCGAATATCTGAAATCACATCCTGCAATATCCCTTTGAGTCCTCTTTCTAACCCCGCACATCTGATCAAGATTGGATTCTCCAAGGAAGAGCAATGCCAAATCTCCCACGGTGACCTGATTATAGACTAGTTCAGTAGAGCGAACTTGTACTAAGTTCCACATGTCACTGTTTCAACCTCAATACCTGAAACTTCTATACAGAAAACTACAGGTTGTCCTCTTTCTCAAACTTCTTACGAAATTTCAATATGATGCTCAGAACAAAATTTATGACAATTTTTCCTAGGTCACCTGTTTGGAATGTAATTCGGGAGTCTGCAAAAACCCTAATTTCCTCAGATCATATCTCCGAACATATAGCGAGACAAGATCTAAAATTCAGACCCAAGTTCAGAACGATTTCAGCTCAAATGGGTTTTTTTGAGTTTCTAAAACATCGCAGAAAAAAGTTATAGCGAAAATTCCACGATGACCTATTTGGAGCAGCGAAACCCTAGATTCCAAAGCTCTGATACCAAATGTTATGAAACTAGCTCACAAAAAGATAGATCAACGCCTTAGAATTCAGTCTCTTCGAGGGGGAAACCTCCTTTACATGACACAAATGAACAATTCTTGGATGATACAAATGACTAAACCTCCCTTCTATATAAAGGAGTCTAAGGGGTCACAATATAATCAAGCCGACATAACAGTAATAACATAAGGACACAACAATAACAATAGTGGGTTTCTATGGGGCACACTAATAATAATATGGGCACAATAGGGGTGCAATAATAACAATAAGGGATACAATTTTCATGGGGAATCACTAGTATTATAAGGACCTAACATATTACAACCTTTATCCATTCCAAGTCAGTGTTGGGAGGAGGTATCAATGGATTTTATCACAGGTTGTTCCAAGTTTGAAGGAAAGAGTGTCATCATGGTGGTAATTTATAGACTTACCAAGTATGCACACTTTTGTGCATTGTATCATCCTTTTAAAGCCAGTACATTTTCTATTGCATTTATGGAGACAATTCAAAAGTTATATGGAAACCCAAAGATTATTGTAAGTGAGAGAGATCCCATTTTCATTGGAACTTTTTGGGTAGAATTATTTTATTGTATTGGTAATTAATTAGCTCATAGCTCATCTTGTCATCCTCAATCTGACGGGCAAGCTGAGATAGTGAACAAATGTTTGGAAGGATATCTTTGTTACTTTGTATCTGATAAACAAACACAATGGGTCAAGTGGTTACCTTTGGCTAAATGGTGGTATAACACTTCCTTCCATACTACAAAAAATATGACCCCATTTATGGCACTTTATGGATATCATCCATCGTCCATCACATGATTTTTAAGAGAAAATTCTAATGTTAAAGCAGTGGAAGATCACATCAAGCATCAACAAGTTCTCCAACTCTCAAAATATAACCTCACTCTAGTGCAATATTGAATGAAATAACAAGTATATCAACATCACAGTGAACAAAGTTTTGACGTAGGCGACTGGGTATTTTTATGGCTACACCCATACAAAAAAATTCCCCTTAAGCAAGCTAATAAGGATAATAAATTATCACCCAAGTGTTATGGTCCTTACGTTGACGTGTTGCAAAAGATTGGTACTATGGCATACAAATTGGAGTTGCTTACATCTTCTCGAGTACACCCAGTTTTCCATGTTTCATGCTTAAAGAAGGTTATCTATGACAAAATCTTAGTTCAAACAATATTTCTAGAACTTGACAAAAAAGGGAAAATCATATTGGATCCTAAAGCAGTCATGGAAACAAGAACCCGACAGCTACAAAATCAATCAATTTTAGAGTATCTCACTAAGTGGAGGAACTTACCCGCTAAATATTCCACATGGGAGGATAAGAATTTTATAGAGAAGCATCCAAAACTACTCAAGTGTTGAGGACAACAATTTTTTTGAAGGAGAGGGGCATGTTAGTTCCCTATAATACTAGTGTAGCCCCCTTATTGTTATTGTTAGTGTATCCCCCTTATTATTATTGTTAGTGTATCCCCCTTATTGTTATTGTTAATGTAGCCCCCATATTGTTTTTGTTGTGTCTTATAGTAGCCCACTATTGTTATAGTTGTGCCCTTACATTATTATTGTTATGTAGGCTCTAATTATATTGTGACCCCTTAGACTCCTATATATAGAAATGAGGTTTCTTCATTTGTATCATCCAAGAATTATTCATTTATGTAATGTAAATGAGGTTGAACCCTCGAAGAGGCTATTTCTCAAGTTGTTGATCTATATTTTCTTCTATTTTGTGAGTTGGTTGCATAACAGGTTTCAAATATATTTTTCCAATGTCATCATCAGACCTTTTGTTGTCATTTCCTTTGAAATGTTGAAGACCACTGACGTTCCTAGGCACAACTATATTGTCCCTAGTGCCTTTTTGTCAAGAATCTCCCATTCTTCATATGTCATACTTTTCAGCTTCTTTGCTTTTCTACTCAATGGTAGGTAAAGATATTTCTGATACAAATAATCCTCCATTTGCATCTTCCATAGCTGGTAGTTTTGTCCATTGAATTTCTCAACCCTAAACCTACCATATTTCATCATTTCTCCCACTCAAACCAAGAACCCTTCTTCCTTGCGACTTTATTAGCCAAATAGACCTTCAACTCTAATACCAGTTGCTAAAAATTAAATAAAAAAGCAATGGAACACATAAAATATCTCAAAAAACAAACACAAAAAAACATAAATAAGAGGGATACGATACACGTGGTTCACCCAATTTGGGATACGTCCATGGAGAAACATCTAGTCCTATTATCTATCAAAATGAAGGGATACAACCTACAACAAATTCGATGCAACTTCTTCTTCATCTCACATAGTCTTCTTTTTTCTTCTCACACAAAATAATAATAATACATAGTTGTAATACAATTCCCTCATATGAACAAAGGGTTGTATTCTAGGGAAAAAAATCCCTAAATTAACATAACTTCTACCTTCAAGTCTTCCACTTGGACCCCTAGACAGTAATAGTGGGGGGGTTCCCCCACCCTCTCGTCGGGGACTGGGATCCAACCATGGCTGAAACAAAAACCTCTGAACAATCCAGAAGATAATCAGGCTCCACATCCAACAATCTCCCACTTGGAGACTTATTATATCAACTCCATCATTGCTTCAATTGATGGAAAATGCTTCCACTTGGACCTGGTTATTTTTTATCTTCGCCATCATACGTGAAGAGAAATTGAAACATATTAGGAACTCAATTTATCCTTGGTTACAACCTTTGTTAACATACCTACAGGATTCTTGCTAGTGTGTATATTTTCCAGCTTCAACTATCCATCCTCCAAAATTGACCATATGAAATGGTACATGAGTTGTATATGTTTGGTCCTGGAATGAAATGTTGAGTTCTTTGTAAGGTGAATGGAACTTTGGCTATCACTGTATAATCTTCCAATCTCCTCCTTCTTTCCTAATTCATCCATAAACCTTTGTAACCAAATCATTTATTTACTCGCCTCTGTAGCAACAACATACTTCGCTTCCATTTTTTAAAGTGCAACAATGTTTTGCATTTTTTAAACCCCGACTGACAGGTGTTCCACCTATAGTAAACACATACCTTTAGGTTCTCCTCTTTTTTTCTTTATCATCTGTCGTATATGCATCGAAATATCCCTGTAGAACAGTGTTTGAACCTCCAAAACATAATTCTTGATTAGTGGTACCTCTTAAATACCTGAGAATCCACTTCATTACCATCCAATGCTTTGTTCTTGGATTTTTCATATACCTTCTCACAACTCCCATTGCATGTGAAACATCAGGCCTTGTGCACACCATTACATACATTAAGCTTCAAAATGTTGATGCATATGGAACTTTAGACATATAACCCATCTCATCTTGAGTCTTGGGACACATATCCTTTCTTAGTTTGAAATGGATAGCCAGAGGTGTACTAATTGGTTTTTCATTCTTCATAATAAATCTTTCCAACGCCTTTTCTATGTACTCACCATGAGACAATGTTAATTTTTTATTTTTCTTGTCTTTAGTTATTCTCCTACCAAGGATTTTCTTTGTAGCACCCAAATCCTTCATTGCAAATGAATTAGCAAGTTTTCCTTTGAGAACATTTATTTCATGCATGTTAGACCTCGCAACAAGCATGCCATCTACATAGAATAGCAATATAATATAACTTCCATCATTTTTTTCTTAAGATAAACACAGTAGTCAGAGTGACATCTAGTATAAACTTGTTCAAACATAACCCTGTTAAATGTTAGATACCACTTCCTTGGAGCTTGTTTTAAGCCATTTAGTCTCTTCTTCAACTTGCACACTAATTTCTCCTTCCCTTTGACTTCATACCATTGTGGTTGTTGAATATAGACCTCTTCCTCCAAGTCTCCATGGAGAAAGGTTGTCTTTACATCAAATTGTTCAAGATGCAAATCTTTTGTTGCCACTAGACTTAAAATAGTTTTGATTGAAGTCATTTTAACAACATGAGAAATTATTTCATTAAATTTTATACCTTTCTTTTGTGAAAACCCCTTCACCACAAGTCTAGCCTTATATCTCCATTTTCCTTCATCTTCTTCCTTCAACCTGTAACCCATTTATTTTTCAATGTCTTTTACCTACAGGCAACCTGACTAAGTCCCAAGTCTAGTTATGTACTAAGGATTCCATCTCTTCTTTCATGTATTGCTCCCACTTCTTCCTGGTTTCTACTTGAATTTCTTCTCCATATCCTTCCGGTTCAATAGAATCAATCAATAGTACATAATATAATGAAGGAGAATATCGTTCAGAGGGTCTACTTAAACTAGTAGATCTTCTAACAACACTAGCAAGTGTTTTAGGTGCCTGATGTTTTTGTTCTTGTTCTTGTTCTTGTTCTTGTTCTTGTTCTTGTTCTTGTTCTTGTTCTTGTTCTTGTTGATCATTATGATTTCCTGGCACCTTTGACTTACTTTTTTTTTTATATCATCAAGCATTGTGTACTATATGTTTTCTCTTTCATGTTTCTTTCCCTACAACTGATCTTTGTGCAAGACCATTTCATTGAATACCACATTTCTACTCTTGATGTATTGATGGTTTTCGTAATCATATAAGAGATGACCAAAATCATTAACATCATATCTAATAAATGTACACTTCAATGATTTTGCCTCAAGTTTTGTTCTACCTTCTTTATTAATGTGGACAAATGCTTCACAACCAAAAGTCTGTAGAAATGAGTAGTTTGCCTTCTTACATGTCCATGCCTCCTTTAGAATACCACCATCCAAGGAACTTGAAGGCCCTCTATTTGTTAGATAAACAATAGTATCTACAACATCTACCCAAAATTGTAAAGGCAATCTTGCATGCACTCTCACACATATTGCACACTCCATGATTTTTGTGTTCATCCTTTCTAACACAACATTTTCTTATGGTGTTCCTGGAATTGTCTTCTCTTTGTGAATTCCATGGTCTGAACAGTAATTATTAAACTCCTTGCTGCAGTATTCTCCTCCATTATCTAATCTGAGACACTTCAACTTCTTTCATGTCTCATTCTCAACCAAATATTTCCATTTCATAAAAGTATCAAATACATCAGATTTATTTCACATAAAATAAACCTAAGTTTTCCTAGTTGCATCATCACTAAAAGTAACATAATAACGAGAGCCACCAAGAGATGATATCTGTGCAGGTCCCCATACATTTGTATGCACAAGATCTAATTTTTCACTCTTCTTTTCCTTCCCAACTCTAATAAATATGACTCTCTTTTATTTTCCATAAACAAATTTCTCACAGAAACCCAAATCAACATGCTTCAAACCTAGCAAAAAACTTCTTGAGTGAAGAATCTACATCCCCTTCTCAATCATGTGCTCAAGCCTATGATGCCACAATGTCATATCTGTTCTTGTGGAGGTTAAATATTAGCATAATTATAAATGTGATTGCATAAATGCAATGTACAAACCTTTTCTCATTTTGTTATTACCAGGGCTCCTTTAGTGACCTTCCAGGATTTGTCTGTAAATGTGGTTACACGACCTTCACCTCCCAATTCCCCTATTGAAATAGATTTTTCTTTAGATCTGGAACATGCCTTACCTCCTTTAATAGCCATTAGTTTTCATTATGTTTCTTTATAAAAACCTTACCCATTCCAATGATTTTATAGGGTTTTTCATCACCGAAACGAACATGTCCAAAATCTCCTTGAACATAGTCATGAAAATGTTTCCTATCAGGTGTGGCATGGAAAGATGCTTGTGAATCTACCACCCAGACATCAATATTATTTTCTAATGAAATAATCAGAGCACCTTGCAACACATCACATGTTAAATTATTTTTTTATTGTTATCTTGATATCCATCTCCTCATTTTCCCTTCGGAGATTTACAGTCTTTCTTCAGATGTCCTCTCTTCCCGCATTTCCAGCAAACTATCCCTAATCTGGATTTGGATCAGCCTTTCCTTGATTTACTCTAATGTCTCAGGATCTTTCCTCCCTCTATTTTTTTTCCCCTCGTCTCTATTCAAAGCCTTACATGTTGTCTCACCTGATCTTTTTCATCACATTTCCTCACTAAGGATAGCACCAACAACATCATCAAACTTTAAAATACTATATCTAGAGACTGGATTATTAATAACCATGACTAATCCATTCCAACTTTGTGACAATGAGCACGAAAACAATATAACCCTAATTCATCATCAAAATTTACCCCTACAGAATTTAACTGACTTCTAACCGTGTTAAATTCATTTAAATGATCAACAACAAATCCACCTTTTGACATCTTCATGTTAAATGATCACTTCATAAGAAACAACTTGTTTGAGGTTGATTTTTTTCATATATATTGGTCAATTTCATCATTAGACCTTCTATTTTTGTTTCCTTTGAAATGTTTAAGGCCACTAATGCTGCTAGGTGCCACTGTATTGTCCCTAGTGCCTTTTTGTCAAGCATTTCCCATTCTCCATATGTCATACTTGTCGGATTCTTTGATTTTCCTCTCATTGGTAGGTAAAGATATTTCTGAAACAAATAATCCTCCATTTGAATCTTCCACAGCTAGTAGTTTTGGTTGTTTAATTTCTCAACCCTAAACCTACCATATTCTACCATTGCTCCCACTCGAACCAAAAACCCTTCTTTCCTATGAGTTTATCACCCAAATAGACTTTCGGCTCTGATAACAATTGTTAGAAATTAAATAACAAAGAAATGCAACACATAAAATATTGTAGAAAAACAAACACAAAAAAGCATAATAAGAGAGCCAAAGATATATGTGGTTCACCCAATTTGGGCTATGTCCACTGAGAAACAACCAATCCTTCCTTTAATATTATCGAGAAAAATGAAGGGATACAACCTACAACAAATCAAATGTAACTTCCTCTTCACTCTCACACGATCTCCTCTATTCTTCTCACACATAATAATAATGCACAACTATAATACAATTCCCTCATATAAACCGAGGGTTTCCTTCTAGGGAAAAAATCCCTAAATTAACATAACTTCTACCATCATATCTTCTACCTGGAGCCCCCTGGCTGCAATAGTGGATTGGGGGAGCAAGCCCCCCCCCCCCCCCCCCACCCCACACCCCTCCATTAGGGACTAGGATCCAAAGACGACTAAAACAAAAACCTCATAACAATTAGGAACATAATTAGGCTCCACACCCAACAAAATAAGAATTTTTTTAACATTGTTATCTTCAACTATTATAGGAAATTAAATGAATTGTTTTTTCACTTTTCTCATTGAAAAGAAAAGCCTGATATATATGTTGCTTGCACAATTCTTCTACAAAGAACTTGTCATAGACACATTGAGGGAGAATGAAAGGCTTTACTTAAAATCCATATATTCTAATATAGAAAAATTCATCTTGAAATCCAAAAATTCCTTTTTCAAAAAGAAAAGTTAAAGCTTCTCTTGGAAATATGTTAGTAGCATAACAATAAATCATCCTTCTAAATGCCAAAAGAAATACATTTTGGATTGATAAAAATTTAAAGGGAACTTATGCCTCTAGAGTGATGGATACCAAAACTATATTGGATCCTTGTTAAAGTTAATGTTTCTTTATTGTGGTAAATACATGATAGTACACTATAGCATAAAATCAAAGAAGAAGTAATATAAAACCTCTTTGTTTTTTGGAAATTACCCAACTGGAAAGAGATCTCATTTGAGATAATTTGGATCCAATCAAAATATAGAATTTTCATAAACAAATAATATAGAATTATAGAGAATTGTTTTTGGAATTAAAACTATAGAGTCGTTCTAGACAATCCTTGTGAATAACCAAGCAAACTCTTTGTACGAATATGTGAGTGAGCATACCTCAATCTTAATAGAGCTTCTTGATTCTTTGGGTGGCTCTTTAAGAAAACTCTTCAAGAGGTAAACTCCTCTGCCTTGGGCATCCAATAACGAATTTGATTCAAACAATTCAAAATTTCTATTGGGAATTGGAAGTATCCACATTTTTCTAAAAACATTTAGTGTATGAGGAACCAGTGTTTTACCACTCTCTTCAAGTTAAATTGTACTATGTTTGGTGTCCAATTTCTCAGTATACCAAGAAAAAAGTTCTTTTAAGTTGAACACTTTAGGAATACACCCACTCTATGTGATTCTTGAATTCCACATCTCATTTGAGATTTTTTCCTCTATTGTAAGTTCTAAATACCACTTGTATGCTTTATATTAGTTTTTGGTAGCAGAAGACAAGTGTTCTAGCTTCTATGGTGTCTAAGAGGATAAGGAACACATTTTCTCTAATACCCAGAAAAGGTTTCGCAAGAAACACCTAAATTATATTAATTAGCCAATTATTAAAATTTTCCTAAGTCTAACTTAGGATAAATAGTTAATTAAATCAAATTAATTGAGGAAAATCATTTTTTCTCTAGAGACTTCTTGAAAAGTCACTTGATAGGGTCAAGAAGATCTTTGACATTTATTGTGATTAGATCGTGATTGTTGGTTTCTCAATGAGATATTATAAGAGAAAATTGATGGGACCATGGAGAAGACATAAAAGAGACTCAGTGGTGTGATTTTCAATGAGAGAAAGTGCGCAGAGGAAGAAACCAACAACGGGGTTTCAGCAAAGAGATTGAGGAGAGAATTTAAAGATAATTACTCCACAGAGTTTCTAAAATTTTTTTTACAGAAAGGGAGGAAAAAATTATCTACAGAATGGTCATACCATGAGGTGTTAACTAGCTAGTGTGCATTTCCAGTTTACCTAGTGCAAGTTGCAGATGCTAGATTTTGAGTTCCAGTTTCGGGATTAACTACCAGAGGAGGTGCAAGTGGATTCAATGAGTAGAAGGAGGCAATGTGGTTTCCAGAACGAATTTCTGGAGTTTGATCAAATTTTGCAGAGCCATTGGTGAACATTTCCACTCACTAGTGCAAGCAATAGGAGGAGGTGCAAATAGGTAGAGGGAGGTTGTTTTTATTTTGCAGAGGAAACTTTGGTTTCCATGTTGATCTTCCAGTGGCGAAAATTGTATGGTGGAGGTTTTCTAGTAAGAAGCAAGCAGGATATGTATTTCTCAATTTCACTGAAGAATTAATAATATAAATCCTCATCTACATAACTTATTTTCCCCACATTGGAGTTTTCCCAAGGATGATTGTCCAAAAATGTTGATGTCATCTATTTTGTGTGTGTGCATTATTTCTCAGTTCATGTATTTATTTGTGAATGTTGCAATAGTGAATTAATCGTTATTTTCTGAATTAATTTTTTGAAGACAACTAAACTACATAAGTTAGAAGATTAAAATCCAATTGTTGCAATTAAGGAAATTTCACATGTTATGAGATCAGATCTAAGCACACAGGGTTTGTAGGAGTAAATCAGTGCAAGGAATAGGAATAGAAAGCGAGGGTTTTAACCCAATTCAATTTATTTTGTTTATTCTCTAGTTTAATTGAGTTTTTTATATATCTAGAAATGGACACAACGTGATTGAGAGATCAGGACAAATTGGATGGAGCCTCTAACTTTGGCGTTTTGAAGGCCGGAATGTCATTTCTTTTGGATGAGTATGGACTAAAGGAGTATGTGGAAAATGTGATTGTGTACCAATAGATCCACAACATTTTTCTACCTATAAAAAGAAGAATGCCAAAATGAAGAGGATGATCCTTGATGGAGTTAAGGACCACATTGTTCCACATATCACAAAGAAAGGGATAGTGAAGGAGATGTGGAATGCAATCATAAAATTGTACTAGAATCCTTCAGAAAATAGGAATATGATTCTCAAGGAGAGGATGAGGACCATCAATATGCATAAGGGTGAAGACGTGACTTCTTAGCTTACCATAGTTTGACTTGACATAGATGAATTGTCTACAATAGGAGACAAGCTAAGTGACGATGAGCTAGTGCACATAACACTGAGTGGATTCTCAAAAGAACGGAGTATGCTCGTCCAAGTGATTTTTGGGTGAGACAAACTTCCATATTGGTATCGACTATGGAGTGACTACACATAGGAGGAGTTTAAGATTAGCTTGTTTAATGGCATCAATAGCAACGACAAGACATCAAAGGTGGAGAAGGAATAGGAAATTGTCACTCTAGAAGGAAAGGGAAAAGTAAAGAAGGGTCCCAATAAGGAACAAGGATAAAAGGAGAGAAGAAGAAGAAGTACCTATCAAAGGAAAAATGTTTTTCTTGCATTTAACATGGTCACTATGTCAGACAATTTTCTAATTAGAAAAAGGACAATAAGGGGAAGAAAACAATAGCTTCGGTAGATATTAAAGATTTGTCTTCTAGGTTGGAAGATGAATTCGCTCTCATAGCTTGCCTCTCTAGCTCCACGTCCACAAGTATCTAGTATATAGATAGTGGAGTGTCAATACATATGATGGGAGTTAGAGACTATTTATCCAGTTACAAGGAAGAGGAGATGGGATTCCAGATATAGATGGGAAACAAGATGAAGTGTACTCCAGTTGGGAGAGTTACCATCAACCTTCAGGGGGATTCAAATAAGAACATGAGTGCTACAGATGTGTTGGATGTGCTAGGATTGGGCATGAACTTTTTTTAAATTTCTACACTACAAGATAAGGTGTATGGTTTATAGGGAAGAAGGTGTACATCAAACACTAGAGTTGGAATAAGGTCAAACAGATTGGTGTTTGAAGCAACAAGTTGTATAAGTTATAGTTTGATTCTCCAAAGGCACAGATTAATAGCAATAGCACTAGAAGAGACTTGGGAGATTTATGACATATGAGGATGGGACACTTACACCATGGAGCACTCAGGTTGCTCAGGGATACCATGAGTGGAGTTCTAGAATTGAGCACATAACACGATGACATGTGCAAGGTATGCGTACTTGGGAAATTCAAGAAGGTTGCGTTACCAAGGAGTGACAGTAGATCCAATGGTGTGTTGCAGTTAGTACACTTAGATATTTGTGGCTTGATGTACACTAGATCTCTCATAGGCTACGAGTATTTCAAGACCTGCATAGATGACTTCCCCAAGAAAACCTAGATCTATTTTTTGAGGACAAAGGACGAGGTATTCAGTTGCTTCCAAGAGTTTAAGTCTCTTGTGGAGAATATGACATGCAAAAGGATCAAGCTTCTTCATATGGATAATGGCAGAAAATCTATTGATAAATAATTCATGGGGTTTAGTGCGAAGGAGGGCATCAGGAGAGAGTGGACAACTCCATACAAATCACAACAGAATGGAGTTACAAAGTGGAATAATAGGATGATTATTGGGATAGCAAAGGCAATGTTATATGACCATGATATGCCCAATTTTCTATGGGAAGAGGCATGTGGCACAATAATGTACATACATAACAGGGTTACTCACAAAGCATTCAGGAAGATAACATGAGAGGAAGTCTTCACAGGGAAGAAGCCAGAGGTTGGGCATTTCAGGATCTTTGGAAGCATAGCATATTATCATGTACCAAATGATAAATGCACCAAACTAGATTAGACTGCAAAAAAGGGCTATTCCGTTGGCTACAACCAAATTTCCAAGGTGTATAAGATCTATATTTATGGTAGCATGAGGATCATTGTGAGATGGGAGGTGAAGTTACAAGAGGAGAAATCCTTCAAGAGATCTCGCAAGTTTCCATCATATGACCATATTGAGCCAACAAAAGCTCCAAGGGTTGAGAAACAATCACAGGGATAACATAGTACTAGTATAGTTACCAGCACAAGCACTAGCTCGAGTGCAAGAGGTCCTGTGAGTTCACAACAAAGGGAGCATCAAGGGTAGGATGAGGAGCTTGAAGTTGTAACCACCACTAGCGGAAGAAGGAGTAGAGATGTGCTCCAAACATTGATCGATGCACATGAGTTCGTGGAAGCTCCTAGATCAAGCACCATAGAGCATAGACAACCAGATAGGTATGAGACGGTTTTGATAGAGGTCATCGATAGGGAGCCTTCTAGTTATGATAAGACTGCACAATATCAAGAGTGGAAAGATGCCATGGTGGATGAGTACAACTCAATCATGATCAATGATGTATGGGATGTTGTGCCTAGACCTATGGATAGGTCAGTTGTAAGCTCTTGGTGAATCTATAAGATCAAGTATGTTGCAGATGGAAGTGTAGAAAAGTATAAGGTTGTGTTTGTGCCCAAGGGAATAGATTATGAGGATACCTTCACTCTAGTGGCTAGATATACCTCTATCCAGGTATTGATCTCATTATCAGCATAGATGGGATGGAAGATTCACCATATGGATGTCAATATTGCATTCTTGAATGGGGTGATAGAAGAGGAGGTGTATATCAAACAACCATAGGGTTTTGAGACACATGTGAAAGAGATGCATGTTTTCAGGTTGAAGAGGTAGATATGCAAGCTCAAAAAATCTCCCAAGGCATGGTATGGTTGGATAGACAACTACTTGCAGTAGATGGGCTTCGTGAAAAGCAAAGTTGATTCCAACCTCTACTATCTAATGGTAGGAGGTGAGCCACTCATATTGGTTTTATATGTGGATGATATCTTCTTGACATGGTCATCAAGGCTCATAGAGGACTACAAGAGGGACTTGGAAAATGACTTTGAGATGAAGGACTTAGGACTGTGTTGTACTATTCAAAAAAACCCATTTAATTGTATTATAAATTTCGTATGAAATTTATTATATTAAAATAGGGACCCTTTAATTTTATAAAATTGTTATAGCTCTGATACCACTTGTTATATATCTGATCTAAAAATATAAGATAATAGAAATAAACCCAGAAATACAAGATAGAAATAGAAATGCTTCTTTATTGATCAAACCCTTAAGGTAGGGCAACACCATACATTCACTCCTTAAGGAAGGAGAACACTCCACAGGCCATATGTCTGTTCATACAATAATCCTTCACATCTCTCAATGGGGAGTCTCTAGCCTCTATATAGGCCTCATACATACAATACCATGGGTCATTACCATGGGTCCCTCAATACCCTCTATCTAATGCCATGGGCTTATTACATTATTGCTAACTACTTGTGGTCCCTTACATGATACAGATTAATCACCTTATTTATTACTTTGGACCATCCCATTATTACATTATTCCCTTGGGTACCTCCCTCTGTACCCCAGATTATCCCCCCAGGTATACTACATTCCACCCCCCTTAAACATGTTTCGTCCCCGAAACATAAAAAGAACACAAATAATAAGATCTACTCAAAAGAGTAGTCCACTGGTACCATGCACATGCATCTAGCCATCCCAGAGAAAGGTGAACCCTCGATCTCGTTGGTGCCTCACTCGCTTGAGATGGAAGTTGACCCTAGCGGCTCTTCTGTGTTGATGTGTAGTAGGTGGATCGTCGCCCCTCTCTATCTTTCATGCAGGGGTTGTTGTCCTTGTGGCTAATTTGTTGCCATCTTATTGGTTGTTTTCTTGCGGGGTGATGTGGGTGGTGATATGCTGAAGTTTTAACCAATGGTGTCTTTTTCTTTAATTCACCACCTAATGGACCCTGATTGGTAGATGGTACATGTTGTGGTGCCTTTTTTTGTTTTTTATATTCCAATATTACTTCAAACACTGAGTCCTCATTCAATGTATCAATACCTGTAATATTTTCTGCTTCAGCCTCCTTGGATTCTCCCTATTTTTTTGGTACCCGGTTTGATGTTTGTGTTTGGTTGTCAACGATTAAAAGCTCATCATCTAATGTGTCAGTGTCATTAGACCTTTGTGCTTCTGCCTCCATAGTCTCTGTTTAGGTCTTAATAGAAATATCCTGCAATGTTATTTTCTTCTTTTTATACCAGAGTTTCATGAATTTCTTCTGCACATTCATATTGACAGTACCCACAGATTCCATCCAAGGATATCCCAAAACAACATCCATGTTATCCATTTCTAAAGTATAAAAATCACAATGCAACACATACTTATCCATAGAAATCTTCAAATCTTTATAAACTTGAACATCCTCATTATCAACCTATGTGTTTTCAATGTGTTTTGCTGGAACTTGCAATTTTTTTGCCAAATTAACATTGATAAAATTATGCTTGCAACTAGGATTTATAGACACAATGATCTTCTCCTTCTGAATCAATCCATGAACCTGCAATAAGGAGATACCAGTAGGAAATAACCCCACATGTTTCTCATTATCTTGTTTTCTGGCATGAGACCATCTATCTAAAAGGAATTTTTCAAATTCTTCATCAGGCAGGTTGGAACACTTCTTTTGGTTAAGTAATTCCCACCATGTGGCCGCCTCATCTTTAAATTTAGCCACTACCCAAAATCTCCAATGTTTTGCCCATAATGACTTTTGTGTTTTTATGTGTTCTTCAATAGTAGGACCATTATCTTTTCCTGTAAAATCTGGAACCACCATGAAGAGTGTTTTGAAAAAAATTCACTTACTTGGCGAAAATTTGAAATGGCCACAATTTAGTCAATATTGCTCAGAATCCCTATTATGACCTATTTTTTGAAATGGAACAACCCTTCTGCTTCTTCCCATGTGATAGAAATCCTGATCTAGGCACTGGAATTTCAGATTCGCGCTACACTTGTCCTTCCGTCACAAAACAATTCTGAAAAAAGAGTTGTTTTTAAATCAGTGATATCTCCCTAATCCGGACTCCGATTCGACTAATTTTTTTTTTTAATTGGGTATTTTTTCACCAAAAAAGCAGATCTGCAATTATATTCTGTAGATTTTGCACCATAATGTACAGATCTGATCTGCAAACTCACCGCCCCAAAAAATGTCTACAACACAGCTGATTTTTAAATCAGCAATATCTCCCTTATCCAGACTGTGATTCGGCTGATTTTTTTTTTTAATTGGGTATTTTTTCACCAACAACTCAGATCTGCAATTAGATTCTATAGATTTTGCACCAGAACGTACAGATCTGATCTGCAAACTCGTCGTCCCGATCTGGATTCCGATTCGACTAATTTTTTTTTCAAATTGGGTATTTTTTCGCTAAAAACTCAGATCTACAATTAGATTCTGCAAATTTTGCACCATAATGTATAGATCTGATCCGCAAACTCGCCGACCCAAAAAATGTCTGCAACACAGATGATTTTTAAATCAGCAATATCTCCCTCATCCAGACTCCGATTCAGCCGATTTTTTTTTTCAAATTGGATATTTCTTTGCAAAGAACGTAAATCTGCAATGAGATTCTACAAATTTTACACCAAAACATACATATCTGATCTGTAAACTCGCCGCCACAAAAAGTTCCTGCAAAAAATAAAAATAAAAAAAATCTTCGCTTTGCCCAAGAAAGTGCTCTGGTATCACTTGTTATAGCTCTGATACCACTTGTTATAGCTCTAATACCACTTGTTATATATCTGATCTAAAAATATAAGATAATAGAAATAAACCTACAAGATAGAAATAGATATGCTTCTTTATTGATCAAACCCTTAAGGTAGGGCAACACCATACATTCACTCCTTAAGGAAGGAGAACACTCCACAAGCCATATGCTTGTTCATACAATAATCCTTCACATCTCTCAATAGGGAGTCTCTAGCCTCTATATAGGCCTCATACATACAATACCATGGGTCATTATCATGGTTCCCTCAATACCATTTATCTAATACCATGGGGTTATTACATTATTGCTAACTACTTGTGGTCCCTTACATGATACGGGTTAACCACCTTATTTATTACTACGGCCCATCCCATTATTACATTATTCCCTTGGGTACCTCCTTCTGTACCCCAGATTATCCCCCTAGGTATACTACAAAATCCAACATAAAAATTGTTAATAAAGAACTAAAACCAAAGTTTAATACTTATGTTTTTTAATTAAATCCCAAGTATTAAACCTTGATTATCCAAGAAACCAAATTTTAATAGCCTGTGAGACCAAAACTATACTTAGGCTTCAAAAAACCTTAAGTATTAAAAAGTATGGGTTATTTAATCAAAAAAATAATAATAGGAGTTTTTAATTCCCAAAGGTTTTATTTTTACAAACTATGACTCATCAAAATCCTGCATCACAAAGTTTATAAAGGCTAAGACTCCCCCGCATCACAAATAAACAAAGTTCTAAGGCAAGACCCCTCCGCTAATTCCATTTGCGATTGCGATATGATATCGGACCCAACGGGAAAATCAACTTCACTTATTTAAAATCTCGCGTTTGTTCAAACGCAAGAACCATTGCCCAAGTCCCGCTACCTATCTCTTTTGCGATATGCGATAAAGCCCCAAACCCGATGAGATTATCCATTGCAACTCATAAATTCCCCGCATCCGTTCAAACACAAGAACCATTTCCCAAGTCTCGCTACCTATCTCTTTTGCGATATACGATAAACCCCTGAACCCGATGGGATTATCCATTACAACTCATAAATTTTGCACGTCCGCAGCTATCGCAAAAGGTTCCAAAAAGCTTAAGTCCATACTCCTACCTTATCCCAATTGTGATATGCGATTAAGCCCGGACCCAACGAGATTATGAAATCCATTCCATAAATCCCTTGTGTCTACGGCTATCGCAAATACCAAAGAGTCATGCCTCATTTGAATTGCGATTGTGATATCCTTCCTCATGCCGATTGTGATATGACATCAGATGTGATGTCATACTCCACTTCATCTACCACGCAATTTCCACATCATATTCCACATGGATTTGCCACATGATAGTGATGTCACCATGACATCATCTCATCCTGCATATCGCAAATCGTAAGTCTTTCGGCCACCTCTTATAGTCTGCCACTCCCAAACTCTAATTGCGATATTCCCGAGTATTATGATATGTGATCAAGCTCTGAACACTGATTTCCATATAAAATCTCGACTTACCTTGATTTAATAAACGACTCAGATCTTCCTGGATCAACAGCAGAGAAGACTTCGGACCCCCCTACGCTCATTTTAAGTTTCTCAAGGGGGAGGGGGGTCCAAAAAGTGGTTTTTCGTCCAAACCATATATCCACACGTCACTCATTTCTTCTTTCGGACCCCCCTCTTCACAAACCACTTACCATTTCCAAACCCCTCTGAAGAAAAAAATTTAAAAAAATTAAATTAAACTAAAAATTAAAAAATTAAAAATGAAAAATAATAATAATAATAATAAATTTGTTAGCCATCCACCTTTCCACGATTTTGATTGCGATTTTATTTGAAGTACTCCCGGCCTCCAAACAATTGCGATTATTCTAAGTTCTACCCCCTGTCTAAAAGCAATTGCAATTTTGCGATAAGACCGTAAAGTCCGACTTGTCTTACCACAGACCTCACTCTGCATTACTTTCCATGATGGTCATCTTCGGATTTATTACGCTCTACATTTTTCCTGATTTCCTGCAAAAGTGATTTGTTTCAAATAAAACTCGCTTATCAGTCTCATTTATTTCTAGCTTATAGATTCTTGTTTTCCTTGTTCAGGTTCATGACAGGGGAAGACAATTGTGTTGATAAGCGACAGTTTAGTTCAAATAGACAGACAAACATCCAGATAATCTAATGGAACAAACAAAGCCTATGAAGACAGCAAATCACTTTCAGAAAATTGCTACCAAAAAACTATTTTTCTTTAAGCGTATTAAAGGGATCCGTTTAAATTCCCTCAACGCTCTGCACAA